>JABUIW010000020.1:9062624-9127318 GCA_013363375.1 Menidia beryllina | reverse complement strand
ATGTTTATCTTGTGAAGATAGTGTATTATATTGTATTATATAAGAATATCATGTTGCCAGTTAACCCCATCTCTCCTCCAACATCCACCCTTGAGCACACACAACACCATAAACCCTCAGCGGTATCAGTGTGAACTAGTCCATCATCAGACATTTGTGCTGATAAGAGAAGCAAAATAAAGATAGACATTCTGCAAGAGGGGGAGAGAAAGAGAAGGAAAGAAAGCGGACGTCAGATCACAGTGATGCATGAGAGAGAGGATGGTGCTTGATAGCAACCCTCCTTCTCTTCAAGTCCCTTCTGAGGCTGGAAACCTGTACAGATTGAATTTCTGCACAGGAGGGACACCGCAAACCCAGAGTGAGATGTGAGCAGTAAAGACTGAGATCTCAAGAAGATTTTTCATGTTTCATTCTGTTTTTACCTAAAAAAAACAAAAGGAAATGTCCTGTCATGATTAACAACAATACATATGAAATTCTGCACCACCATAATTCACCATTTTGGGTTTATGTAGTGCAAACGTCAGACAAAAGGCTGCAGGAATTATACTTGTCAGAAATCAGTAGAGCTCAGACAGAGAGAAACCACAATACTGTCAAGTTCTGATGAAAAAACACTGAAGACTGACGTAATACAGATGCTAGATGACTGGAATATGTAACAGCGCATAACAAGACAGGCCACAACTGGGATATTATTGTTCCAGAAGAAGAATATGAGAATTGTTGAAATATAATTGAAAAAAATCTATTGATCCAGTGTTTGTGAGCATTTATGTGCACTGGGTGTATCATACACAGTAATGCAAGCAGCAACAATTACTTTTCTAAACACAAACAAAAATAAGTGAACACTGTCACCACCTAATGACCTCTGGAGCATGATGGAAGAGCTGCATCTGATTGGAGGCAAGTTGCAGGAAAAAGGAGAGAAAGAATTGAGAGAAGAAAGAGAGTAGAAGGAGCCAGCTGAATCTGAAAAAGTGGAAAAAGAGGGAAAGCAAGAGAGGAGAGATTTCCCCTGCAGGCTTATGTGGCTGGCTGTGTGCTGCTGTTCTGTTAGGCGGCCGTGGCTGGCTAAATAAACAATCCTAATTGGCTGTGGAGCCCCACTAGTCTGGGGTTTCACTCGCTTTCATCCTCGGGAAGCTGCTGGGAAGCTGTGGGAGAGCTGAGGTGAGGCATCATGATAAACACACATGTGCTCAATCACACACACTCATGAGAGCCTGCAGACAGACGTGTATATATAAGGTGGACCTTGAACACATAAAGGCTGCTTTTTGGATTAATCTCTCTGTCTGTACTCATGTAGATTGTGATACAAACATGTGAGTGAGCTGCTGCGATCCCCCCCCCCCCTCCTGCCTGCCATTTAGCTCAGAGGAGAGTAGTATGACCACCTGCTCGGCACATCTGGGGATGAGCCACCCACGTATGAATGCACGCACACTTCCTCATGCTCACTTGAATAGATGTGCTCCCAGACATTATGCACAATCAAATATATGATTCATTCCACAAAAATACTAACAGACACTCAGACAAGAACAACAGCAGATTCCTAGATGTGGCTCACACAGCCGAAACCCAGATGACTGAGTAGGCTGCACCATGGCACACAGCTCTGGATCATTTACAGCACAGCAGACTTTATTCATCATGGGCCATTAGATTCATCTGGTGGGGTTTGGTGAAAAGATTTATGATCTCTTCTTTCAACAACACGGATAAGCACAAAATACAATGTTTTGCAGTATCAGAGACATCTAGTGGTGTGAATGAGGTGAGTGTCTTCCAAGGTGCAAACAGTGCAGATGCAGTAATGAATCTGGACATCAAGTTGCCCCTGTCAATAGCCTTTTCTTGAGGTGTTATTTCTGTGTCTGTTACATCATCTCTGAGACAACAATTAAGGTTTAATGCTTAAGTTGATGATAACTGCAAGCTCACAATCCTCTTACTGAAAAAAGGGATTTTAGAGTTTTAGATGTCTTCTTCTGTAACAATTCCATGTTCCATGTCCTGTTTCTTTCCCACAGTCTGTCAAAGGATCACACAGAGACTAACAGCCACACACACTCACATTCATTCCTAGGGGTAATTTAGAGTGTTCAATTCACCTAACATATATGTTTTTTGGAAGACGGGAGTAGCCCAGAAAAAAGAATATGCGTTCATTGTATTATTCCTTATCTGTCAAAAGGTCAGCCAAAATCAGATGATGGGTGGATATACATTAAAGATGGGCATATGATGATGGTTAACCCAACGATCTCATAAAGGTGAACACTGACCATTAGAGACAAAAAAATCCATTCTACCTATGGCTGACTGTTATGGGGGACGCAGCTTTGACCAGCAAATGATACCTTTTCATCCTACTTCTCCAACAGTCTTTGCAACAGATCTCCATTCTTTGCAACAGAATATAACACACGTGTTTGAAACCTGCTAACGAAGACTTTCCCGAGAAAAGAGAAGACCTATAAATACAAGAGACGGCGTTTTCAATGCAATGGAAATGTATTGTCTGAGAGAAAGAACGTAGAAAATAAAGAGTCTTTTGCTCTCAGGACTCTGGCCCGTATCCCAGTGTGGCTCTGGAGAGGGGGTTGTGAAAGCAGTTGACATTTTGGAAAGAAAAATGGAGAAAAGGAGATGAGGTTAAGACAAGAGAGAGGATTTACTCTCCTTTTCCTTGTCTTATTTTTCTTTGAATCAAAAGAAAGAGACAACTTGACAGATTAGAAATTCCAAACGATGATTAATAAATGTAACCGTGTAGCTTTTATGGGTATTCCAGAAAGGTACTTTCTGACTGCAGCTGCATGAAATTGAAAGGCTGTAATAAACTGAGATTGTTCCACAGAGCACAATTATGACAATACTCATAAGATGATGTTAACCATGGTGTTCACTCTCTTGCAGACTGGATGAAAAAAACCCTAACGACCACTGACGTCTGGCTTTTGTCTTCAGAGGGGAGAGTATAACTGCGGTTCAGTCCTGCATCAACCTATCAGTTCTTACTGACTGAAGTGCAAACAAGGAACTCAAGGAGTAAGGTGTTAACTTTAGCATTGAAAGCTTTGCTTGATATTGGCTGCATGTGGTGAGTGTACCTCACCTCTGGTCCAACGGCAGCTTGGTGAGACTCCTTTTTGGAACAAGTATTAACAAAATTCTGAACCTGTAGATGAGCAGGTCTCTGATCAATGAAAGAGTCTTCAAGCGTTTGTGCTGTTTACAGATAAAACTGTGCTTTCGAAAGAAAGAGTTGAATGTAAAGATGGCCTGCCTTCGTCCTGTCTGAACTCCCCCCCACCCCTCCACCGACTTTTGGCTCACACTTAGCACTTACACGGCTCCTCGCGTGACCAACACACCCCAGGAATCTACACCCCCGGAATCCACGCAAGCCTTGAGAGGAGATTCTGTGTTCATGTGCTTGTGTGTGTGGTTGCATGCGCATGGGTATGTGTTCAGGGGATTAAAGACTCCTTATACAAGCTGTGTCCACGTCAGGCACCTCATGTATCAGACAGCACCTCTACTCACTGGAGCAAAATGAACGGGACACGAGGGGCTTAACTACCTGGCTCCAATGCACAGCTCAAACAGCGCAAAGATGGACAGAAACACGCACACTAAACACATATCACATGGGTTAAAGGGCAGACCCCGAAAAGAAAATGCTCCCTCTTGACAGCTGCACCAGCGTGTGTGAGAATGTGTTTGCCAGGGGTCGAGAGGAAAAGCTCCTCTCTAGGGCAAAACACAAGCGATCGCACTGCAGGTATTCCTAGAAAACAAACAAACACTCGAATGCATATACTGAAATGTAGACCAATACACACACACCAAAAGATGCTGAGGATAGAGGGAGATGAAGGAGTAGACGATGGGCACCAAATTCATTTTAAGGCAGGTACTGAGGAACAAGATGGCATGATGGGCATCGGAGTGGGAGGAAATCCCTTTTTTCCAAGGATCCCTCTGAAGATTTTGTGTCATCGGCATTTCCCTGGCAGTGAGAGAGAAAGAAGGAAAGAAAGACAGAAAGAAAAAGGGAGCGAAGAGAGGCAGAGGAGGGAGAGGGTGAGAGCGCGCTTCTTCCGAAGGCGGCAGGCAGCCAACAACAACAGCCGACTCCAGTAGGTCGGCACAGGAAGGGGGAGGCGGGTGGGGATGAGTGTGTGGATCTGTGTGTGCATGTGTGGGGGGGGGGTGGCGGTGGGGGGGGGGGGTACTGTTAAAACCCTTATGTGTGCACCCTGCTCTCCTCGAGCGTTCCCGTTTGTTGTTGGCGAGCCAGAGGCCCTTTGGCTGGACCGGTCCCAGGGGAGTCGTTCCACTGCATTCCTTTCCCATTATTCCAGGCGTCTCTTTACGAGCAGCACCATCCCCGGATTCGGCTGGCCTTTCCTCTCACCCCTGATGTCCTGTGTTTTCATCCTTGTCATTATTTCTGGGTTATTAGCCGCTGATGCCCAGGTGGAAGATGTGAAGACGTGATGTGCCAGAGCAAGTCAGGAGGGAAGGGTCCCGGATCTGAGACAGTATTTCTGCTGCCCCTTCAAACTGACTGTTTTAAAAAACTTTAAAGCTTTTTGGTTTGCAATGTGTTAGTATATGTCAGTAAAATGTCTTTATGTCACATTAAACTGAAAGATTATACCACGATGAACAGGTGTATGTACCCCACTCCACAGGGGATCCCTTCTCACTTTTCGTTCTCTACATTTTCACAATCTGTTTATCTCTTTTCTGGCTCTGCCCATTACTTCCTGTACCCACTGTAGATGTTCTCTCAGTGCTTCCTTGGTGGAGCCTTCCTCCGCTGGGTCTCAGTGACCTGAGAGGGGCGGAATGTTCATCACAAGTATTTCATGACTTCTCAAAGTCTCCAGTTGGAGTGGTCAGGAGCCTCTGGCATGGGAGGGACCTCCTGACTGACTGACAAGTACAGGTGAAAGTGGTCTGTGTTGTCCTTGTGTCACTGAGGACACACACACACACACACACACACACACACACACACACACACACACACACACATGCACACAAACACATGTGCATGCCCATAGACAGGCTCCAGCCGGGCTATGCCTGTGTGGGAAAGAGTGGAAAGGTCAACTACAGCTCTGATGGGGTTCACTACAAGGGAAAGTTGAAGCTTCTTGACCCTAGGGTCACATTGTGATATCACATGACCATAATCATTCCACAACTTCGACAGTTTTTTCTGTTTTGAATTTGTGTGAAATTCATGTTCATATAGACCCAGAAGAATACTAATTTACAACTCATTTTTCCCCAGATGTCTGATGTAAGGTTCAATCGAAAACTGTATGAAAAAAAGAACCAGTGGATACATTTAGAAAAATCTTCTCTGAAAGTTGAATCAACAACGTACACAAGTTTGATCTTTTCATTTCTTTTAGAACCAGGTAAAACACAATGACAACTGTAGGAGCTTTGGCTTACACAGTCTGATTTTTTTCCCTTTGGTACAGAGGAAACACATTCCTTATTTTGCACCTCTGACCCCTGGAGAAAATATAAGAAATCCCACCAGAAGTAAATCAATTAATGAATAACAGTGATGAAGTCCAGGCCGCCACACACTACACGATCTCTCTGCCATGTGTCCGACATTATAAAATTATAAAATTAAATCCATTTTTTTCAAGCTTTTGATCTGCTTCCTTGCCTCAGTTTACGTGCAGCAGACCTCAAGAGAATTCACAAACTGGAAGGCCACATTCTCATTTTTGTTATTCCTTTACTTGACAGTGTATACGATTCGTCCGCTGCCCTACAGGTTCTGAGATGACGCTCCATCAAGGAACTGAACTGCCGACTCTTTGGCTTGATTTACGTCCTGTGTTACCTTCCTGCAAAGGCATGTACACCCTTACTTCCTGCCTGGCAGGATACAGACATGAAGCTGGCAGCTAAATGCAGTTGTTATTTTTGGCATCAAATGGTATCTACCGCTTTCAAACCTTAATAAACAAACGGCACCTATGAATGTTCAGGACTCATTAAAGCTCTTCTGCTCACACCGGACCTGGTCGATTAGGCTAAAAACATCTGTCTGTCTCTCGTACAGAAACTCATGGATAGATGATAATCATAGATAGCCTAGAGTTTCAAGAGAAAACAGAGAAAAGAAATAAAGAAATTAGACCGATTGAACATTTTGCAAAAGGTTGTTCAGTTATGGAAAATGAGATCAGGTGTTCCCTGCTTAGAGCATTCTTTCTTTTTCTAACGTCTCCCTTTTCAATTATGCTACATTGTTTCATAGTGGACATCAAACATAATATCATGAAACTCTCCTTCAGTACATTCAAGTCAGGTCAGTTCATGCAATTCCAAACAATAATTTAAAAAAACCTTGGCTAAGAGGACCAGCAGATTGCTCAAGAACTTTTCTTTGATAGCATCTCATATCCTGAAGGTGACCAACCAAAACAACATCCTCTTAACAGAAAAATGTTCCATAATAAACAAATAAAGCAGACCATGGATTAATTATAGGGATACACCCTCTGATTCTGCTGAACACATGTAATTCGTGGCAAAACAGAAATAATGACGAGCCCTTTAAACCTACACTATTTGTACGTCACAGAAAAAGCCCTCCATGAGTTTGAAGCAATGTGTGCATAATTATAGAGTCTTTTTATCGTACTAAAGCACGATATAGCTGTCTTTCATTTAAAGTCGCACATATTGTGGTGCATTTCAGATCTGCACTCGCTGGTGCTAAAGCTCTTATATCTGAATCTTGGAAATAATAATAAATTTAGCTCTTTAAGTGTGATTTATGATTTTAAAGAACAGACCTGAATTACTGCATAAGGCCAAAATACAAACAACAAAAATGAAAAATCGTATATTATATTAGGTCATAGGATAATTATGATACCTTTGGAGGGTAATGCGTAATAATACTGAAACAATAGACAGTGAGACAGGGCTCTTCCTATGGGAAAACAGACATGTTCCTGGTACTCTTGGCTTTTCATGATTTTCTTTATAGTCAAAGCAACTGCATTCCATTTCATTGTGTGTGCATCACGTATTGAACGACTGTGGGAATTTAGAGCATAACCGTTTCTATAAAATCATGACCTTTTGGTCCCACAGTGTGGTCATCAGGGTAGTAATGGCTCCTACTGTTTAAGCGGATGTATCAAGCAGCTTGAAGCTTACATGAGAAAAATCAGATGTGAAATGAGATGACAAACAGAGGAAGGAAATAGTGAGTTGTGTGGCAGGGGGTTAGGCAAGATTCAGGGCTGTCAGTCAGACTTGGTCTGGTTAAGTCTACTCGCTTCTCACGTAGAAGTCATGTCAATCAAAAAAAAGAGAAAACAGTAGGTGTAGCGTGAGTATTTTGAGTGGGAGGACAGAGTGGGGGCAGCGGCTTCAACAAATGAATTTGTTCGAGGAGTCAAAGACTTTCACAGCTGTTAAAGTCAGAAATAATCAGCTCTTGCAGATGTGGTCTGAAACAAAGAATGAAAAAAAAAGTTTAAACTTAGAGCCAGTTGCGTATGTGAGATCTGACATATAAGAACCTGTCATGTATGCATAAGGAAAGGGCCTGGACCATAAAAGCATGCTTTGGGATAGACTCCTTTATCTATCCATCAGGATTTTGTTGAGTAGTTCTACAGAACAGCTTTGGGGCTTGATAACTCCTAATTGTGCTGGTTTTTAGCTTTAATGATCATGTGGAATACAGAGCTGGCTTGGCTTCCTCCTGTAACATGCAATGATGTCCACAAGATGGTCCAGAATTGGACCGCCTGAGTTTTGACTCCTCTGTGAATGCTTTTATTGTTTAAGCAGACTTTTCGTGAAGTTTTATAGCCTGATGAATACTGTTCAAATAAATTAGTAAAATGTCCATTGTGTCTGTTCTTGATATTTTCCTCTGACATGTTCAGCTCCCAGGAGATTTCTATGGCGAAGTGTAGAGTCTTGTGGTGTAGCTGTAAAATAATGCCTCCCATATGGACATGAAAGCACTGGCACAAACGGTACCCTGCAGTGATGAATACAAAAAGACACTATGTGTAGACTGCATGTGCACATACACAAGTTTCGTTCAGCGTATCAATAAATTAGATTTAACTGGGAAATCTTAGGCATCAATGACCAACTATATCAGTATTTGAAAGCTAAACAAAAGAGGATATTTGGATTTGCTCTCCTGAGAAGCATGCTGTTTTGTTTCATTTATTTTTTTCTATTAAAATTTTCATTGTGCATACATAAAAACGTAATAAAATTCTCCAAAGCTGCCTTTCATCTAATTGATTGCTACAGTTACATAGTCTTTTCCACTGTCCACCCCCTCCATGCAACACCCACACACACACAAATTCATGGATATTGGCCATGCTGTCCTGCTGCCTCTGTCATCTTAAAAAACCCTGGAGGTGCTACACTACCCAACAGCATGATTCCACACAAATATCTCCTACACTGGTTTCCTTTGATTCTGCTCTTGCTGTCTTTATCATAGCATACATGTATTCTTTGATCAAAGTTGTCACATGATCTACTCTTTAATGAATGAATTTATCTGTCTCTGAATCCATTCAGAGCAATGTCTTATAAACAAACAGGAGTGATGATTCAGATTTCCACATGACATTGCATCCCCACCCCCCCATCCCCCCAAATCCTGACTCTTTTCCATCTAAATGCCTTTCTTTTGTTCTTACTCTCAGCTGTGATTTGCCTGGATGAGCCTCTGGCTGCAAAAGTGGGGATTTCCCAGATGATGCAGTACCAAGATTTGACAGAGCTAGGCAGTATTCTAAATCTTGCTAAGCAAACATCAGCTGGGATTTTGATCTGTGAATGTAAGGTGAAAACAAAAGTATTTGAATATGGGCCATTAATGATGTTATATGTTAATTAGACAAAGTTATTAATCATCTATTATGTGTTTAATTGCTCCTACAACAGGTCAGAATATTTAAGAACTGTCTTGGAAACTATTAAAAAGTAGAAAAACAAGTTGAAATTAATAAAGAGGTATTTAGTAAGATTATATGGTAAACGGGGAAATGCAGATGTAGGAGTAGTGACATACACACACATATCTTAAAGATCCATAAAAGATTATTTTTGCAACTGGCCACATGCGGGTCATACCTGCATGTGGGGAGTCTGTTTGAATGCACGCCTGTTTGGAAGTGAAACGGTGGATATGAAGACTTCTTTGACGCATGGGTAGCTCCAGCCGGAGAGTGTGCTCATAATCGGTGCAGCTGGGGGCTGGCAGGGGGTGTGGGTTGTCTTTGGGGTGTCAAAGCGGGTCCCATGAATCGGGGATGGCGCTGTGTACAGTGTGAGCGAGTCAGCGGCCAAAGTTGCACGGCGCAGCGCGGCGCAGGAAAAGTTTACCGGACAAACGAGCGGTGTCATGTGGATGTCCAGCGCAAACATGCGGACTGCACACTTCAACTAACGAAGACTTCCGTTCTGTTGTGTGGATGTTCTGACTGAGGGAATTTCTCCTTGTTCCTGGAAAAATAGCACTTAACGGTTTGCTGGCTTCGCTTCACGCTGTTGTTTCAATGGACTGTCGTCCGGCTTATCATTCTGTAAGTTTGACCAAATTTCATTGCACGGTTGGAGACAAGTGGTTTATCGCAAGTATGACCTAGCTCCGGACTTTATGCCATGTAGCCTAGTCTTGGGTGTCTTAAACAATGAACTCCCCCCGTGACCAGGAACTGGCACCCTTATCTCGGAAACACCGACTCATGGCTGCAGCAATGCCCGGTGAGGACAGCCCGTTGCCGCGTAACGTTTCCAGGACTGAGCGGAACGGGTTCGGGGCTCTGGTCCACTGTTTTATATGCGGGAGCGGAGTCACTCCAGGCAAGGAAATAAGGTTACAAGTGACCTATCAGAAGGAAAGGTTTCCCTTTTTCCCCTTTCTTCAAAATCAAGAGCCAGCTCCGGGTGCGTGTGAGCTGAGCCCGGACGGACACGCGCTGGTGTGCGCCGTGTGCCACTGCTTTCTGACGGAACAGTGGAACTCCTTCGAGCGGAGCAGGACGCCCATCGAGAAGCGCATGTACTGGCTGAAACGACCCTACCAGTGCGACTCCCGGCGGATCCCGCAGGAGTGGAACATCTCCTACGACCTGGAGAGGAGAATCAGCGTCGGCAGCCAGAACTACGACGGGGGTGCCGAGTCCGATTTCTCCTCTTTTTCTGAAAACGAGAACATGTCCGATCAGGAGATGGATCTGGTGGACAGAGCGAGCGTGGGCAAAGAGAAGTGTCTGCGAGCCTCTGGCAAGTCGCCAAGAGACAGTAGCAGGAAAAACAATGTAATCAGTATTAAAAACAGCCCGGATTCGCAGCGGGCTGTGCGCTACCCGGTGGGCGTTTATGGGGCGCAGGGATCGCCCAAAGCAGACAGCGTCCAGCCGGGGAGGCGCGGTGCTAAAATTATGAACAACGTCTGTCAGTCATCAGAATCTCTGGCAAAGTCCCAGGAGAGATTCCCTGAGCGATGCTATGACAGTCCGCTCTCTGACACACCTGTGAGAGACAACGGGGTCATTATGCGCAACAGGCGCTGGCTGGAGGAGGAGAATGCCAGACATGTGGAGCCGCGTCAGATCCAGCGCGGTGCCGACAGCAGCTGTGTTCCGTCCAGACATCCATCGCTGCACCACCGAGGGAGAGCCGAGGATAACACCAACGCCGGGCTGAATTCTGCTGGCACCAATGCCCTCGCCCCTAAATGTGACAGAGCTGTTCCCGGGGAGAATAATAACTCTGACAACTCAGATGAGGATGAGATTAATATCACAAGCGATGATGACAGGGAAATGTACGTCCCCAAAGCGGGCTCCACTTCTCTGCTCAGGCCTGTCACAGACCTCTCGGCCAGAAGAAGTGCCCAGGCCTATCCCGCTGTCAACTCCGGTCCCGAGGAGTGCGTCTGCTACATCTGTGGCACTGGGCTCAGACACGATAGGCAATATAAGGTCAGCGTTCAGAAGCAAGAGAAGGCCCAGGGAGAGCCCTTCTTTCCCTTCCTGTGGCTTCACTCGGCTCCCCGAGGCGCGGTGCCCATCAGTCCGACAGGTACGACCCTTGTGTGTGGCAGCTGCCACGCCTCGCTGATGCAGCAGTGGCAGAGCTTCCAAATGGCTGACATACCGGTCCTCCAGCGCCTGTACGTCGTCCCGCTGACCCAGACCTCTGGGGCTCTGCATCCTCCCGGGCCAGCGTCTTTGGACGGAAAAATGTCCACCGAGGGCATGCCTGAACCTCAGCTTTCTAAGGCTGCCTGTTTCCTCTGTGGTCAGGAGTGGAGGGGTGAAATGAGGGTGGTTTATGCACAGGCCGGCATCGGCAAGTCCCGCAGCCTGATGTACTTTCCTTTCATTAACATGTTGCCGTGCCCGCCTAATGCTCAGGGAGTGAGGAATGGCCGTGTGCACTGCTGCCCGCAGTGCCACTCCATCCTGGAAGACATCTGGGCGGCGTATCGACTCAGCCTCAGCGAGGATCTCATCACCTCCGTCAGCTCCTTCCTCATCAGGTACCATGCGGCCGTGTCGGTGGACGGGTCAGCGCCGGCCCGCTCCCAGCCGGGGATGGCCCCCCGCCCCGGCGGCTCCGTGTCGATGTGTTACCTGTGCGGCGCCGAGTTGAGCGCGGGAGGGGAGCACCAGCTGCACGTCAACCCGCCCGGCCGCTGCGGGGAGAAGGAGCCGTTCTTTCCCTTTCTCACGGTCCACCCCCCGGCGCCCCGGGCCAAGCCGGTGGACGCCACGGGCCTGGTGTCGGCCTGTAGCCTCTGCTACCACGACCTGCTCTCTCAGTGGGCCCAGTATGAGAGCAAGGGCCCGGGAGGCTCCGCGCCCGCTCCGTTGAGCCTACCCAGCGCCAACCCGCAGCCGCCCAGCTCCCCCTGGGCTCGCCAGTACAGCTGCGAGTCGTTCGTGTGCTTCTTCTGCAGACAGGAGCAACGCAGGAAGGGCAGGCTGTGCGCCGTCACGGTGGCCCGGCTGCCCGTGTTCCTGTACGCGCCCCACAGCCCTCGAATGCTCACGGTGGACGACGGGAGGAAGCTGGTGATCGGCTCCTGTGTGGAATGCAAGGCAATGGTGCAGGTGGGACAGCATATGCAGCAGGACAGGGCTAAGTTGGGACCTGGAGCCTCAGTTGTGGGGAAGAAAGATGCAGACTTGGCGTCTGGACACAAGGTAAGAACAAAACTAGCAGCTTGATTTGACTTGATTTAGTTTCCACCCATAAGCTTGTTTAAAACAACACACCTTTGTCATCTGTTAACATCCCTTTACTTGGCAGGGCAGTGCTGCGTTTAATATGTGTTTGTTCATTTGAGCAGTCGTGACTAAATTGGTGTCACCTGTTGCTAGTTTGGTTTGAGAGGAACGAGGAGCTGTACAGTGTTCCTGACAACAATGAGGGTTATTCTAACAGGGATGGAAAAATATATGTTCCTAACTTCGGGGGATCTCTTAAAGCATTGAGAACAATGCTTTATTATGTCAGTGATGAATCAAATCTTGGTAAACTCAATGGCAGAAGTGAGCCATCAATCTGTAAAGACTGAATTACTTATAACTGATTCCTCTTTGCACCAAAAGTCTTCCTCTTGCCCTCCTTGGCAAGGAGGCAGCCTCAAAATCAGGTATGCAAAGACAATGTTGGCTCATTTAGCTCATTTCTCTCTGATGGCATTGTATTACATCCCGGTTATTGCGTGGGGAAATGTAGTTTTCTTCTGATTTCACTCCATAATCAGGAGTAATAGGTCATTTTGATTGATGGCGCAGTGAGCAGTGCTTCTATACACTTCCTCTGAGGAGAGGTCATTATTCACCTTATGGCCTTTTTCTTGTTTTCTTTTGCAGTTTTGTTTCTTCTGCACCACTCTCAGAAGTACAGAAAGGAAAGTTGATTGCAGCTCTGCTTTTCCAGATGATGGTTTACTAACCTGACGGCTGTGGGGCTAAATGGGGGACCAGTTCAGGGCATCTGAGGATGGTGATGTGTAAATGAAGAGCTGAGGAGTATTTAGACAGCCAGCTGGCCCTATGAACAGATCTCTCTTGCAAACAAACACTGAGTGTCCGGCCACGCAGGACATGTGAGGAACATCTGTGGATGCCATTCACACTCAGCAGCCTCTGTGCTTTGCACACTCACACCAGCTGTCTGAGCCCGTCCGCCTTTTTTTTCCCCTACGTCCTTAAAAAAGTGTTTGGACCTACACTGACACTGTTATCAATCCCAAACCAAAGTTTTTATTTTTGTCATAACATGCACTTGTGATCTTGTTGGATTGACTCATAGCTGTATGGGAGATTGTGATTTTCGTGATTAGGAAACGTTTTTCTTTTAGCTGAGTGATGATGATGATCCCGCCACGGGATGGGAAGAATTTCCAGTTATCGTTCTGGACTGGAACTCTTGCTGGTGGAACGGTCATGTTTGACTACAGTGAGCCATAGCTGAGGACATGCCAGAGGTGTGGAGAAGGCATGGTGCAAAAGCTGCAGGGGGACAGGTGCTTTGCCCTTTCGTGGCAGGCTTTGTACTCGAAAGTGTCTGTCATCGCTGGGGTTTGAACTCTCAGGAGGAAATGTCCATCTGGTTCCCCTGTTTGCTCTTTGCTCTCACATACAGGATTCAATTAAATACAGTCTTTAGTTTTTCACACACACCCCCACCACCCCACTCCGTCTTTAAAACTGCAGCAAAGACAGCTTTGAAAATGAATTTCTGTGTAAACTTGGGAATTAACAATGTCAAAGGCAGAGACAAATTAAATCTCTGATTGAAGGCTAATCCCCTCCTCTTGTTTGAGGTGTGTGAATACCTCTTGAAGTATTAAAGAGGCGTAAGATGCTGTGCGGTTTCACTAGCCTGCCGGGTTATAAATGAATTTGGAGGTGAAATGAGATCTACAACATTACACTTGCACCCGTCAAAAGTAACACACAGACATAGACACAACCATATGATGGGTGGTTATCATGTTCTCTGTTCTGCTTCTATGTGCTTAATTAGTATGTTGGACAACACAGCTGTTGACAGGTGTGTAAGTATAGACCACCAGCTGTGGACTGGAGACAGGCGCCGGGTCACTATATATTTCACTTGGACTCAATTTCCTCTACGGTAGTCTGTGACCTTCACAAATGCATTTTCTTTGGTAGTCCGATGTTGATAAAGCTTTTCCTGAAAATGTAACGGGTAATTCTATAGTTCTGCCCTTTCCACTTGTATCAGTAAGCTGCACCTTTCTGTGTAATGCATTATCAAAGCTTATTTCCACCAGTGGGTGTTTTTTTATTTATGTTGTTAAAATATAATTATCATACATGCGTCCCTTTGCATATTCTAAACACTGATGATGCTATCTAGTAATTAAGGTTAACTTGTTATTGTCTGTTGTTTTGACCAGATTAAAAGCCTTGTTTCCTTTTCTTTTTGTCTCCCACCTCTGTTGTATAATTTAGGTGTAAGATTATAATCAATAAACTTTGGCCATGTCTTTTTAATGCTACTCTAGGATTAGAATATTTTTGATCTACTGACTCTTCACTGTCTGTTTTAGTCCTAAGGAGCCTGACACAATCAAAGGATGTACAAGCTTGAGTAAAAGCCACCTTATAATGCAATGATATATAAGACTAACCTGTATCTGAAGGTGTGTGTAATGGAGTGGTTTCACTCACTTTCTTCTTCAATCAACAAAATACCTTTTTAACTCAGAATCCCCTGTAGAAAATTTGCCGATAACATGTGAAAGATAGTATACATTTCAAAGAATCATTCTACTGTGCCATATTTATCTGAGGGCTATCCCATGCAAGTTTGGCTTTTATACAAAGTGAAACCCAGGACAATTAACTGAACTGTGGCATTCATTCAAAAGAAATATCAATAGATTCTGTTTTAAAGTTTTACACTAATTATGCAAGGTATACGTGTAAAGCTAACAAAAACTGAATTCTATTTTAAGGGGTGGGATCAGTGAGTTCCTCTCAAAAAGTACTATACGTGGTTGGGTTCATGGTTGCTTCATTCAATGAAACTCTGACACATAGACAAGCGTTTGGATCATTCTGCAGAACCACAGCCCCATGGAGCAGTTGGAATCAGGACCAAAAATTCATTTTTTTCCTCCTCCCATGCGCCAACCCTCCAACTTTTCTCTAAGTTTCATGAAATTTACCTTGTTGGCTTTTCACAATTCTGCTATCAGTGGCTTTACCTGCAATGGTCAAACTCACATGATATGTTATGACAGTATAGACATGTGAATGTGCTTTCACTTTATGTCCTTATGTCCTTTAATGGTGCTTTTCAGTGGCAGTACTCACTGTCACTATTTTGATAGGGCTCATTTGAGTGAGTTTGTAAATTTGGACATTCAGTGTGTTTGTGGTCTCTGTGTAAGCTGTTGTCGGCCTCCTCTCTGTGTGGTCGTCATCCTTTAAAGGAGGTAGATGTCCTCACAGGAAAAACATGCTGGCCTCATACAGTTTCGTCAAGGAAGATTTATAGAGTAGTCAGAGAAGAAGTGGAAGAAAATAATTACACGTCAAATTTAGATGGGATGTTGTTGGAAAAGGAGAAAAAGAGATTACCCAGCGTGAGTTATTGGAAGAAGAAGAGAAAGAGTGGATAAAAGAGAGAAGATGGGGGGGGTTAATGGGATTTAAATTGTAGCCAGAGGAAAACAGAAGAGAATGTGCTTCCATTCTTATTGTTTAATGATAATAGCGTGTTATACCCAGAAAGGCTTTTCTTATAAGATCATTCTGAACATGCCGTTGGTTGTGGCCTTAGCACAAGCCCTGTTTCGGTAAACTTGTATACGTGTGTCCTTATTTGTGTCAAACTCCTCCACATTGCGTGTAAAGTGTAATGTTTCTACAGCTGGGCTCCTCTGCTCTCCCGACAGCGCGGCCTGACAGACAGCGTAGCGTTTCATGGGGAATCCTCTGGTATTTGAGGAGCTTAATTTCAAAGCTGCTGGAGGTGGGTTTTGATTAGCTGTTAAAGCTTTAATCATCCTCTTCCCGCCAGCCTCACTCAGTTCTGCATTCTTGCCCATATCTGAATGGAGAGATCAGCTCATGCAAGTAACAGACGAAGTGGAGGTGTTCTAGCTTCTCCTTTTTATGTTCGACTTTGCTGAACACGGACCTACCGTATGTGTATGGCTACCTCTGAGGTGGTAAAGCTGTAAACATGCAGGTTCATTCTTGGTGATGTCAGAGGTGGTGCTTTGTGCTGCAGCAGGCAGACTGCGACCTTAAACTGGATTTGGTCCTGGCGTGACCACTGTGTTTGTGTCCCACCTGCTTTTGTGAACACTGCATAGGACTCTGAGATGTTATTTGTTTTTAATTAATTATGCACTCCAAAGATCTACGAGGTGCTGTTTTGCTGGCAATCCTGTTGAGATAGAAAACACATCATTTTAATTTGCTCGGGACCATAATAGTAAACAAGGTAATCTCAGCTGATCTCACATGTCCAGACTGAGGATTTATTTTTCTTAATTGTATTTTTTCCTTTTTTTTTATGTGGCCCGATGAAGATGGATAAAAAGCAGAGTGAGACATTCAGAGCCAGTCTAGAAGAGATTCAGCTGACCATCTGGTAATAGTTTTTTGTGCGAGTCACAATACTGTTGAACAACTTAAGGATGATGAATCATTAGAGAGGGAGGTTTGGATTTAGCTGATTTGCCATGACCTGAGACATTGTATTAAGTCATGGACAAAAGATGTTGTTTTTCCTCTTTCTATTCAAATTTCTGGCACATTGTCTGACGAGATAAATCAATGTCGGTCAAGTAGGATGATAAGAGCCACTTAAGTGACAATGTTTTACCAGCTGAAGAGAAGAAACAACAACAAAACCAAGAGGAAGACACAGGAATTGGTGATTGGTTGTCTGCAGATCTTTTGTTGGTCCAGAATACTCAACTGGATTTATTTAATTGTAATGTATCATCTTCCAGCATAAAACAGTTTCTTTTAGCATAATTCTTTTTCAACTGAGCAAAAGGTGTGGGCCTCTTGATAGAAGATATAAGTAGATGTTAACAAAGGAATTTCTGGTTTGCATTTGTATTTTGGAAATCTAGGCACAGCTAAAAACAAAAACATGCTGAACCCTTGTGGCATCAAGCAGAGAGAGGATACTGACCTACAGCTGTGACGGGGTGACAGATATCTCTGCAAGGGGAAAAAAACACACGGGACATTTGTTAAGCTAAAATGATCCGAATGTTATCTAGGAGATCAAAGCAGTTTGGAAGAGCAGTTCTTTTTAAGGCTGAATGAGGATATCCCACATCTGATTCTGGATCAAAACCAACATTTTATGTCTAGTATTTGCACTGTCCTCCATCAACTCATGTTTGGCAGTGAACATCAGGTGTCTTTGTAGTTGCTACCACCAGGTAGCTGTTTCATTGTATTACTGATCCTTTTTTAAAAAAATTGTCCCTGCTTATAATATTATCTTATATATAGATAATATATTATCTTTTTTTTTGCCGATTGATTGTACGTTAAAAAGTAACATCTAGACCCAGTGGTCCGGGCGGTGTGAAAAGGAAACAGAGAGGGCAGTGTGCTTGTTTCAATAGTGTTTTTGTGGTTGCCCATTTGGCACCAAAATATGTGAACGCAGTGAGCCAGTAAACGACTGGTCAACTATCAAGCTGGAATCCTGTGAGAACTGAGTCATGTGAGGGGGGAGTACAGCGCCAGTTCGACTTTGTGTGCATTCTTGTGATCTTGCCTAAATTCAGGATCCTAAGTGAGGCTCCTACACAAGAGACACAAGAACAACACTTGGGGAGAACTGCTACACACATACTGTACATAATATATTCCACTTGGAAATCTTATTTATTGCCAAATTGTTAAGTTGAAATATATCTAACCTGTTGAGCAAAACTGTGGAAGACTGTCAAGCTCATATTGCAGCTCCAATGTATTTTGTTTTAGAGATTTAATTTGTTCAGTGGATCTTTTCTTTGCAGCCTTTTCATCAGATTAAGTGTTATTGAATTATGTTCTATTTGCATAACCCCATACTTGAATTTTCCTGGGGGCTTAGACCTGGTGACAGAAGATTTTTGACGGTATTGACGTTTTAAGCCACAAAGTTTTTCAGAAGCGATGTTCTAAGCTAGTCCATAGGCACATGTTCTGGTGTTTTCTTTTCCTGGATCTTTGATACAGGACATCACATTTTTTGTAAATTCTGCAGAATTGCTGAATTGAACTAAGCTTAGTGCTTATTGACAGCCACTGTGATGTCCTGGAGTTTCAGGCAAACAGCAGTAAACCCCGTTTTACTGTGGTAATCATGGAAGACTGAATGTAATGCAGCTAAAGCTCATCCTCTCCCCACAGGCTACCTTCTGGTCTTAAAAAACATAGTCATCCACTGTCATGTAAATACATGCATTCACAAGACTTGCACTTAAATGGCGACGCAGGGTATAATCTTTGCCGTCATTTCCACGAGGAACAGCTGCAAATATGCGCGTTCATGCACACGTGTGTCCACCAGGTGGTTGGGAGCACTGGCAGGTGTTTGGTCCCGTGCTGGCAAATGCAGCTGCATTGTAGCACAGCTGTGTCTGTGTGTGTGTGTGTGCACTTTGTGTGCATGTGTGCCTCTGCACCTGGACTGTGTGTGGCAGCGTAGGAGCTAATGGAGGACCCATTTCCTTAACAGACATTTAGCACGTAACCCATACGCTCGCCCTCTTTCCTCGTCGCTATTAAGTGCTTCTCATTAGTCATGCTCTTTCAGACCTCCCAAGCCTTTGGTGAAGGTTTCTGTGAATGTGATTTTTCGTCCTCTATCGCTTTCTCCTCGTTTCCCACTTTGTTTCGCTTTTCTCCTGTGTCATGCTCCTGCCCTCTTGCTTGACCTACTTATATTTAAATGAAGTCTCAACCCCTCTCTCTGCTGCCAGGACAACTGGAGATGAAAGCTTGAGTCAAAAGAGCCCTCCTTGATGGACTGAATGTAATGGACAACCACTGGCTCCGACCAACCAGTTGCTGAATTGCTTCACCTTTATTGTCAGCCAACCACAGACAGAGATAAAGATGAGCATTACTGGTGCTCTGCTGGGAGCTTATTTTGGCTGAAGAAGACATTCCCTTCTTGTATTACTCCCTCCTCTTACAAGCATCCCCAAGTCCCGGCCCTGACCCCCTTCTCCCTAACCCCCACACATGCCGTCCAGCCACCTGGTCTCTCCCTAACTCAGCTTGTCCTGCCAGCCCCAGGACAGCTGGGAAGACAGAGACGGAGAGGGAGTTTTGGACTGAGCCTCACATGTCTCTGGAGACTGTGATACCTCTGGAAGAATGCAGACTACACAATATATCTGACACATTTAGCGTAATGTGGCCTCTTCACTTCCACTAATGCCTTCGGACTGAAGTGACTGTGTAGATGTTGCATGCTGCTGATGTCATAAACCCTCTATGGGAATTTTTTAACATGGCCAGTTTGAAAATCTGGGTGCCGTGCATAGTGCCTTACTCAACCTTTGCCAATGGTTTTGTTATCCTGTCGCCAGAGTATCACACAAACAAAGATGGACGCTCTCCACGGCCAAGCCACAAACTTCTGTAGACATGCATGAACACACGCACTTTGGAAATAGTTTCCACAGCTAAATTTCTTGGGCTGCGTATCGCTGACACGACCATGTTATGAGTCAAGGGTCACCTGATACGTGGCACAGATAAATACCACATATTCTCTTGTCATTATTTGGTTGCTGCTCCTTTGTGCTTCTCCTTTCAAGCGCACGTTGCTGAACCGCTATTAGTGTGGACTTTACGTTGCCGGGTGCTTAGTGAAAGCAGGCCTATCCTGATCTGAAGCAACGGGCCTTGGCGCATGCTAACACATGACTTTCAGGCTTGGTCAGTGGCATTTCCCACATTGTCAGGAGTTGTGTGCAGGGTTGTGTGCGCTAGTCACGGTTAATGGGAAAAACATAGCCCGAGGGCCGCAGTGGAGTGGACGCAGAAAGGCTAGCCATCAGAGAAGATTTAACCTGTCCAAAACTCCTTCAGATACATCTGCACTGCAGCTGACTTGTAATGAGATTTATAACCCAATGTAAAGTCAAAATATTTTTTAGCTGGAGTCGTAGTTTGCAAACATTTTAGAGGAACCTGTACTGTGAGCGTTATGAGTAAAGGAAAGAAGCATTGAAACCCAATGTTTCCTCCTTAGATATGTCTAAGAGTATAAAATGCTTAAGTTGTTATGAGTCCGCAGACGCAGAGGGGTTCGAGATGTTTTTATGTTACCCTCTTCTTCAGGGGGCTATAAAAATAGCACTTGGCTTAAGCTAAGTGTCAGAGGTCCTCTTCTCTTTCTCTCTCCTTTTTTTTCCTCTTTCTACTTCTCCCAGCTGTGTCATCTCTCTCCTTGTCTCTCCCGTCCCCCGTCACCTCAGAGTCCTCTCTCCTCCAGCACTCCCCCCTTTTCCTCTTTTTCCCTTTTATCCCGCTCCCCCCCGTCTCATCTCCCTCCTCTTCTTCATCTCTCCCTGTGGTATTAGCGGGGCCACATGTTGCTGGCCTCTCCTGGTGGTGTGAGCCCCATGGCAGGCCCTGGCTCCAGGCTGACGCGCTGCTCGGTGTGTGTGTGCGCGCGCTTGTGTGTCTCTGTGTGTGTGCGCAGACGAGGGGGAGCACTGCGATGTGTTCCTACGTGCCTGGCGGCGAGTGCGCGGGCGCGTGCGCGCGTGGATGTGTGCGAGGCTGCTAACACAGTAACCTGATAGCGGTGCGGCTGAGCAGCGCAGAGCAGAGCAGCGCTGTGATTTATCCCGCGGGCCCAGCAGATGGCTGCAACAGGAGTTTGTTTAAGTTTGCTTCAGAGCCGGGCAAGCAGCCAGGAGCATAGAAGAGGCTTGCCAGAAAAATGTTCACTGACTCTGGATGCCTAACCACACCACTCCCCCCTCTCTGCTCCCCCCTCTGTCTCCCCCTAACCCTTCACAGCCCCCTCAGTCCAACACACACACAGACACACATGCTCTCGCAGACTTTCTGTCGCTACTCTCCTTTTACCCCTCTCTAATTTCTCTCTTTCCTCCCATCTGCTTCACACACATGCTTACACACATATGCACATTCGAGCGCACGCACACACAGCAGTGTGTGCATGCTTCTGTGTTCTGTTGGCAATGTCCCTGGTGCAGACATGATCTCACACCTCAGGAGGGGGCATTCAAGACTGAGGATGTGTCCATTCTGGTGGGGGTCTCCTGAACGCAACCATATGACCGGCACTTTGGACTCGCACACTAGAAAAGAGATGGATTTCTCAAACACGCACAGCCACAGAGCAGCGCACACACAGCAGATGATTTATGAATTATGGTCCAATTGGAGTTTGGATTTCCATCCGCTGCCTTTCATCTTCCGCTCTGGTTCAGACTCTCTGATTGCAGAGGTGATGATGGGTCCTGTCGCATCATTTCAGGTCACCCATGTGACAACTCCTGACCTCCCCCTCAGCACATAAGCTGCACTTTTCCCTTTTACTCCCCCATGGGTTGCTCACTCCCCTCTTCCATAGCTCCTACTCCTTTTTCAAAAAAAGTAAAAACTTACCATGATGAAAGCAGAAGAAACAAAAGACTTCAGAGGAAAACAAAAACTGTAAATGAATGATTTTAAGACTGAGTTTGTATGCGAGGTCGGGCTTGTCATCATTTTTCTCAAGCAGAAACCGGACAAGCTGTAAACCTTGTGGATTGAGTTTTTGTTGTCAGTACATTTTTCTTTTCTGCTTTCTGCTGAGCCTTGGTCTCAGACAGTCTTTTATCAATATTTGTATATTTAATCCATGCAGGATTCTTGATACAGTTTTGGCCTGTTCTCTATTTCTGATACTTGGCTAATTTTCCTGTCTTTATTGATAAAGTTAGCTTCCTTTTCCGTGTTTTTACATTTCTTGTCGTTAAATGTCTGTCATTTAGATATCCTGGTTTTACAGACACCCCTTGCTGGACTGTTTTTGTTGTATCTGTTTCCTTTTCATCCTGTGTGTCTTTCCCCATAGACACTGGTGGCTTTGTATATTAAAAGACTTTCAGTGCTACCAACTAGGTTTTATGAGAGTTTGAAGAGTTTTGAACTTTTACTCCCTGATATCAAACATACATATAACCCATGGAGGGGACATCCTTGTGAATGGTTACTGAATTTATGCACGATGCATGAGTGATTGTTGTGGCTGTCAGGGCCATTGTACTCTGGCTCAGATGGCTATTTCCTCCAAACATGAGTTATCCTTTCTTCCTGTCGTTTTCCCAGGTCAGAAAACCAAAGCTCAATATTGTCTGTGGTTTGTAAGCCTTGAAATAGTTTATTATGGATAGAAGTGACATATCTAAGTTGTTTGAGGCATCTGCTGCCAAAAAAACTTATTTTCCCCCCAATATGGAGTTCAGACTTTCACATATGGTACATACAGCATGTGGAAGTTTTATGCTTTTAGCCTTATTACAGGGCAATGAACTACTTACAGTGTGGGAGCCCCCACCTATTCTTCTCCCACCCCCCTCTACCTCACTAATGTACCCTATGCTTCAGCATTTTCTGGTCTGTTGTTGCAGATCAACATTGCACATCTCAATTGTTAATTTGCACAGTCGGATCTATATTTTTAAAGATTGTTCATTTGTACATTCAGATTTATATTTTTAAAGACTGTATTTTTCAGTTTTATCATTCTCTGTCCTATACTTTTATTTCTACATTTTATTTTATTCTTGCTTCTCATAGAAGTGTTGTGTTGTGCACTAAACACCAAGGCAAATTCCTTGTAAGTCTAAAAACCTACTTGGCAATAAACCTGATTCTGATTCTGATTCTGATTCTGATTATGCTTATATATCAGTACTTTTTAGTGAAGGGAAGATCCAAATGCCAGGAGTACAAATATGTGATCCATATGAAAAAAAAAGGAAATAGAGTTGGGTTAAGAGGAGAAATTTATATCCGCCTCCAGCGCTGCTCCTTGATAGCTTCTTGAGAGGAAGCGAGTGGGTCACAGGTCAGGTAGCTTAGCAGCCTGCTAATGAATATTTATCCGTTGAGGTTACAGTTAGTTGACACAGTTGTGCTTCTGCCAGACTCATTACTTTAACTGAGCTTGTGTTCACTACTTACCCTCATGTGCCAGTACTATTCAGGATTTATTATAGCATCAAGTTAGTGTTATAAAAGGTGGATTCCTTTTCAGGACACCTTTCTTTGTAAACATTTGAACTTTCAAGAGACTGAACTTTTTTAAAATGTATTTGTATTTTTCAGGTGTAAAATCTATTTTAAAGTAATTTTCCAATTAAAAGAATAAAATGTGCCATTTATTATTATATTATTTTCCAATAAAATAATACTTTCCATACTTTCAGAACTTTCATCTGTTTTTATATCTCATTGACATTTACTCAACATTACTTGATGTGAATTGTAGATATTTAATAATTTAATAGCATCAATTATCAGTCATGGCATCACTTCCATGTATATTCATACCGCTATGTATGGCCCAGACCAGTGGGGTCTCTGTGATCCAGTTAGTGTCCACCTGCTGGTTTGCCTGGGGGGGGGATGGGGGGGTCAGCAAGCACCACATTATCTACAGAGCCGAGCCTCAGACAAACTGACGCTGGCTGAACGGTGATCAGATGCTGTTTGACTTTCCCTGAATGCGGAACATGTGTCTGCAGTGCTGGACCAATAGCAGCCTTTGGATAAGCTCCCACACTGCTCAGCTTCGCAGGTGCCAGAGTTGTTCCGTGTTGTGTGTAAGCTTGTGATTGTGTGAGAAAGAAAGCATGAACTTTCCATGCAAATAAGAGTGTTTTGAGCACCAGTGCCTGCTTGAGCACAGATCAAAGGCATCCCTCTCTTGGTTTTTTTTTTTTGCGTGGAATATTAGCTGCTTTTATTGTGTGTTGAACCGGTCAGTGGTCTGAGGCTCCATGCGTGGCCACGGTGCTGTTGGATCCCTGTGATAGCCCGTTAAAACCGACTGACAGCCCCACTTAACGAGCTGCCATACATCTACCGGCAGACCTGCTGCACCCGTGGGAACTCAGCCTTTTTTTTTTTTTTTTTATGCACGCGAGAGTCCACGCACATGTGTTTGTGTGTAAGTCAGGGCATAGTAAAGATCAGCGTGGAGCAAAAACAGGGCCTGCTGCTGAATGATAAGGACTGCTGACCTTGTAACCCCAGGCTAACTATGACAGGGTCATCTCAAATTACAGCCAACCAAATGTTCCCTGTCTGCAAGCATTAAAACCGGAAGGTCTAACCCCTGGAACAGAACGCTTTTCTAACACAATGATGGATGACATGTCTCTAACCAATCATACATGCAGTAAACACAGGCTAAAGAAAAAAAGATAGGCTTAAAAACATGGGCATATAAGGAAGCACTTATTAAGTACTGATATCTGATGAAAAAATAGGATACGGTTGAAAGTTGTTTTACTTGGAAATCTTAAACGGACAAAACTGTTTTTAGTAATCATAAATCAGAAAGTGTGTGGTTCATTATCAGGTTCATTATCAAGTGGCTTTTGTAAAAGAGGTGCTTTGTGCAGACTGATGCATACACAGTCATTTCACTTGTTTTATAATTTGATATCTTCTCTGTGGAACTACTTAGTCACACTAAATTAGCAACATTTTTGTGGTAGCTCAAATTGAAGAGTAGGCGAGATATCAGGATGTAAGAAAGTCAGTTGGCAAAATTCTGAAAGCTCAAATGTCTGATAGTTGTGACAACGGTCTCTTTTAAAAATATTAAAAAAGGAAATAAGACCTGTTTCCATTGGATGGCCGTGTATATACCTGGTATGAGTCAATAGGAGTTATAGTTGAGAGTGAGCGCCGTGTGTGTGGAGCAGCAGATTTCCTGAGTGTGTGGTATTGCATGGCCCGGCCCTGAAGTAAATATTTGAGAACTGCAGGCACCATTAGGAGAGGGTCTGTCTTTGATGGGGGGATTTTGTGTGAGGCCAAGGATGACGTCAGTCAGCTTTTCCTCAGTGGATCACAGACGGAGAGTGCCAGGAGTTTAGTGTCTCTGTGATTCAATTCAGGCAGACATTCAAACTAGTGTTCAACGAATTACTGTCCACCAGTGTGATTTTCTGTGTGTGTTTATAAGAGTTTATTTAGAACTTAAATTATCTGTTACTTTGCCAGTGACATTCCCTCAATCACATTTTCTCCACAGTTTTTCAAATGGCAGAAAAAAACTTTTTGAACACATGGTTTTGAAAATTATTCTTGACAGTTTTCTCTTGAACTCCCGTAATATTTTTCTTGACATCATATGACAACGACAATCATTTCTGGCAGTGATTTTCATCAAGTATTCAATGAATGAATAGCCAGGGGTATTTGCTCTCACTCTTCATCTCTGCATTGGTATCTATGTTTTTATTTTCACTCTTAACTACAACTGTTCTTTCTCCACCTCCTCATTTTTTTGCCTCATCTTTCCCCCTTTTTGGTGTGAAGCAAGCCAATCTCTAAGGCGCCAAAGCTGCTGCTTTATTTTCCCCACTGGAGATAGCAGATTTATAGGTTTAGTGTTTATTTTCCAAACTAATTTTAGACTTTTCCCTCTCTTATCTCTCAACATTTGACTCTATAGGTCACTTTTTCATGTTCAGTGGTAAAAGGTAATCAGTGTGAACAGCTCAGCAGCAAACTAGTATAGATCATGTGTTTATACTTTTGTGTGTGTGTGTGTGCGTGCGCGTGCTCAAATATGAGTGGGTGTGTGCATGTCAGTGCATAATCCAAGCACAGATGTTTTCAAAGGCTCCAGTTTTTAGGCAGTAGTTCTCCCTCTCCCCTTGGAGAAAAAAGGGAAGTGTCTAATAAAAGGCGGCCGTATGAGACAGAATGAGTCATACACACCCGCACAGAAAGAGTCGACTTCCATCGATCTCCCTGAGCCTGTGAGAGAGAGTCAGAGAATGAGTGAGAGAGGGAGGCAGGAAGCAGGGAGGGAGGCCGTGCCAAGCCGGAGCTGAATTCCTGCCAAGAGTCTACTTGTTTGCTCGTCTGGCTGGAGCCAGAGGCTGACCTTATTAGCTAGGAGGGCAGCCGTCATATTAAAACACATCTGGCGCTCAGGGAGCCCAAATAGTCCTCATATTGTCTTCCTGCTTGCTCCTGACCTTGCGTTACCTAGCAGGAATGCTGACAAGGGCTTCACGCATCTGTTGAGAGTTTCACCAGGGTCTTTCTCCCCCTCCTCTCCTCCCTCCCACCCTTGCTGTCTTTACTGGCGCCTGCACGGTAGCTCTGTGGGACCTGTTTTTCTTCCTCCCCCCATTTTCCTCTTCCCTCCCACCCAAACCATACACTGCTCCTCAACACCACCAGCACTCTTTGGAGTAGCGTTCTGGTACCCCCCATTGAGAGTCTTTTTTTTTCTCCCTTTTGCAGCCATGCCAGGTTGCTGTGTCGATACAATTATTCCTGTGTGTATTTGTTTTATGAGGGGCTGTAACCTGGTCCTGTTTAAACAGCTCTTTGCTAGTTATTTTAAAGTGTGGATGGTGCCGCGTCCCGGGGCTGCTAGCCAGTTTGTTTACAGAAGGGGGCGATTTTATGATTTGCAGAGGTTTTTACTAGAGAGGAGCTGTAGGTAAGTGCACGGAGGCTCAAACTTTTACTGTACAGGAACCAAATAACGGCATCTCTTGCATTTGGCACCCGAGAAAGTTCAAACCAAACAACTGATATATTGACTTAACTACAGCGTCAGGTGCAACCATTCAAAGCTTTTCTAGACATTAACTTCAGTTGCAGGAAAATTGAGCTAAAACAACTTGAAACAACGGTCCTTCCTCAAATGATGCACCTTTGTGGTACCTTTTGAAAGCTTGTGTGTTTTTACTTGTTCATTAGGAGAACTCTGCCTTTATTAATCCTTATGGATGAAATGTAGTTGGATGCTGCTTGCAGGCCCAGAAATAGCCCACTGTCATTATCAGGTTTAAGACCAGAAAGTTACTGTAAGCCTTTGCAAATGCAAGTCAGGTGCTCCCCCGTCACACATCCCTGTTGCTATCCATAATCTTCCTCTTATGCAAGTTGGCATGACTCTGAGAATTGTTTCATGTCTTTCAGTTTGTTGGGCTGGTGTTTTTGCTGCATGCGTATCCGTTGACCCATCCTCACACACAGTCTATTTCAGTTCTGGTGAAATTCTAACCTTAGATGTACACTTGGACTCAGCGCACCAGGCCCAAAATTCTACCTGACCTTTTTTCCCGTTGTGTCATTTCATAAAAAAAAAAAGACATGTGGCAGTCGGAGACACAAACAAGTGAGGTCAGTCTGTTCACATGTCTTTGTGTTCTCAGAGAAATTGTCAAAGACTATGAACCAGTAAACAGCTGAACATGAGTTATATCAGTTTCTGTGAGCCAGAAAAATTGTTTATAGTGACAGACTCACATGTGTGATTTAACATCTGTTTGCTGCTGGGGTCTGGACTTAGTCATCTTACAAATACAAGTCATTCTCTTCCTCCCTGTCTACCCTCTCCATTCTCAAGCCACACCGGACATCTTGCTTTCTTTTTCATCTCTGCCTGTTTGTGTGCATGTGTTTAAAAGCTTTGCTTTTGTGCATGATGCAGCATATGTGCGGTTTTGCTCGGTCTCCACACCCAGAAGCTCTGTCTGACTTTTCTTAGACTGAGTCTCTCTGTCCCAGTGTAATACCGTCACTATTAGGATAACCAGTTATCCGCCTCCTTTTCCTCATCTTTACATTCTGCCTTCAATTTAGATTAATCAACTGTCATTCTTTGCCTTTGTGCATGCATAGAAGATGCATTTACGTACACAAATTGTTTTTTTCTTGGTCTATAACATAGATCCACTGATGATCGCTGATGAAATCAAAGAGCTCTCAATAGCCTGAGACTGACATGGACACACATTCACACAGAGATGGACATGAGGCCTAACAATGAGGGGGTGGGGGGGTAGCGACACACACACAGACAGTGCGAACAGCACTATCTCATGTCACTCTACAGTGTAGCTGGTAAAGCTATTAGTGCTCTTGACCAGCAACTCTTTCATCCCCCCTTTTAACATTTGCGCACACACGCCCCAGGGCCTCTGGTAAGAGCTTTATTTTATTTGCTCCCAAGCTGTTAGTGAACTTTATTGCCTCCAAATCTTTTTATGCTCATCTTGGCTGCTGTGACTTCACGTGCACTATGTGAAGTTGTACCCTGAGCTGTAGAGAAAGTAAATGGAAGACGGAATAATATCTAGATGGCAAGAGATAGAGCTAGCTGACCGGACAGACTCTGCATCCTCAGGGGAGATTCCTGACATTCCTCTATTTCCCTGCCCACAACAAAGAGACCCATTTCACAATCCACATCACAGTTCTGCCTTGTCACACACACACACACTTAGGCAGACTCATACACACATATGAAAAAGTCCTCTCTTGAGTAGGCTCATCACTTTTTCAGAGAGCATTGTTGCAGCCCAAAGATCCAAATGCTAAAGCTGTGACGCCTAATCTAAACAGGCGAAGTAAGATGGATTGTTAGCCTCCTGGTTGTAGAGTGTAGTGTGTACGTTTGTGTAGTGTGGTGGGTTGGAAAGCAAGGTCTCTTCCTCCCTCCATTGATAGAATAAATAAAAGCACTTCCTCCCCCTGCGCGCTGGCTCTTCCTGTTGTCCCCCTTGTGGAGGGAGGAAAGGACATGCCACTTCCATAACTCACCATCACTGCCTCTTATGACTTTTTTCTGTCACTCAAAGGTCATCATCTTCTTATTTCAATCAAAATCCACTCATCTATTTTCCATTCTCACCATAGCCTGTTTGGGGTTATGGGGCTATTCCTACCGTTTCGCGAAAATGCAAAATTTGGGTTGTCGGATCATTTACAGGGAAAGGAAATAGCAAGAAATACTTAACCCAAACCCTTTTTTATTATTTGATCATATTTGTTAACTCATCGTTTGTTATATTGATCCAGGCAGGGCTGGTGTTTATGCTAACTGGAAACTAATTATACCTGTATCGCTTAAAGGAAATTTGTGCGTGCATTTTGTGTGTGGCGGCCAGGTCCTCAGCATGGGAACAGCTGTTCAGAGCTGTGCCGGCCACACACACATGTTTCTGATTAGCACTTGGTGACTCCCCCCCCCCTACCCCCCCTCCCTTTCCCTCCTGCCCTCCCTGCTCACCTCCCTCCTTTTCAGCAGGGGCCGCAGCACGCTGGCGGCACCAATAATTTTAATGCCTACTCTGAGTCTGCCAGAAGCACAGGCATGTGTGTGTGCACCCGCACACAGTGAAATACACAGCCACGGAGCCTTGCCAAGTGAGGGAGCACAAAGCTCTCTTGCCTTGATCTGCTCTTTTCCTTTTTCCTCTCCCTCCCCTCTCTGTTTCTCTCTCTGCTTAACCCCGACCTTCTGCTTTCCCCCCGTTCTCCTACCCCTCCTTCCCACTCTTTCCTCTACAGATGTTCTACCTTAACAAGTTCAGAGATGACTTGTGGGGGTCTTTATGTCCTGTACTACTGTACACTAATCCCCTTGTAAAAGCCATATATTGCCCATGCCTCATTTTTATTCCACCTGGCAGATCTATCCATTCATCTTTCTTAGTCTGAATGACTTATAATAGGTCTATTTGTGAGTGTGTGTGTGTGTGTCTTTCTGCTTACAAGAGAGAAGTAGCTTTAATCATTCACAGGGGAAAGTTCAATGTGTGAGAATGAGATGTGAGATAATCCAGGAGTGGAAATGAAGGGGAGTTTGATTAAAGATAAGACAACCGGACAAAGGGATAAAAATGGCAGAGAAGAATCACAAAAAATGTCTGCAACAAAGTGTTCACATGCATGTCGAAGACTGCCAGTAGAGCCCTGTGCACAGATTGAACAGAGTGAACAGTAAATATTCATGATACCTCGTCAGACGGTCTCCATTTGCAACAGAGTCACAGTCCATATGTTTAGATTGATACCTTTTGTGTTAATTCAGCTTTCAAGGTGGATTGAATGTCAGGTCCTATAATGGCGTGTTAAATGGAAAGGCATCGCATAAATGTTTTAGAGAATAACAAGCTCTGTTCAAATCAGTGCAACAAAACATACTGGTTTAATTAGATGAATTAATTGGATATAAAATGCTGAAAAAAACTGACATTAGTTTCTCCCCAGTGTTTGAGGTTTAGTTAGATTCTTGTGAGATTTAATGTTTTTTCTATCAGCTTCTCAATATCTTTCTTTCTCTCCCTCTCCATTTGTACTGAATACAGTGTTCCCTGTTAGGAAGTTCTGCATGGCAGACAGATATCTGCATTAAGAGTAGATTTGGGATCTCGTGGCAGATTGCAGACATAAAAGCTGCTCTTTGATTAGTTCCAAATGACTGTGGGATGAATCCGTTTTGATTCGGTGCTTCTTGAAGCTCATTTTCTTCTGTTATGACTTTCTAAGTGGTACTTTGTCACTTTCACTCAATCTAAAATAGAGTAGTCTTTTAGGGATAATAGTATCCATATATGACTACTATTAATGTCCATCTTACACATTGAGTGGTCCATGGCAGTTGTGAAATGTGATGTGTTATTGTATCAGCAGCCAGCAGATGGTGACAGTGCTCCATACAGAACCGCTTTTGCTAAATAGATTGGGAGCTCTCCTATTTATAAGAAGTGGAGATAACATGGTTCTGCCGCAGGGGATGGGGACCCAAAATTTGCTAAAGCAGATCAAGATTATTGGCTGCGCTTGTTTATGTTTCTGTTAATATTTTCACATCCGTTCGTGTCTGTAAAAACAAACCTCTTCATGCAGTAACAGTTTATTCTGGTTCTGGTTTCTTGCACAGTTGGTTTGCTTAGAAGTAGTTCTGAACAATATGTGTGGTTTTGAGGAGTGGGCATATGGAGCAGCTGTTTAAATGCTTTGCACAGTAATTGATGTTGTGTGTGTGTGTGTGGATGTGCGTTGCATAAATGCGTGTGGTGAATGGTGTCATCACTTGGGCTGTGTTGTGGTAGACTCTCGGCTCCACACACCAAGCAAGTCTGTAATTACTTAGGCCCATGCATATACACACACACACATGCGCTTACACATATGACTTGTGCAGTCTGTGGTCCTCATCTTCAACCAGCTCTCAATATCTCTTTCCTCTTCCTCTCTCGTTCCCAGAGTTGTTCCAGCTCTGGTTTGGCCATGAGAACTCTCTCCTATGCTAAAGGTCTCCTCTCCCGCTCCTGCTTTACGTAAACAGTGACACATATGACAGCTTCTCATGAGGTCTTGTTACCATTGTGTTCTGTATCAGTGTGTGAGTGCATATACTGGCCACGGGTTCACCTGACCCACACCTGGGAGAGCAGATGTTTCCCTGCGGCCTTTGACCTCTCTCCTCTCAAACTTACTTTTAAGACAGACAGGACTCCTGTGTCCACATCTCTTTTATTACTCCAGGCACCAACCTCCTTCTGTTTTCTACGATTATGACAGTAAGAATGTTGTAGCAGCACAATTCCTGACTGTTTTTGTGTATATTTCTCTAAGTTTACTAAATATTTCTACGTCATGTCTTTCATCTGAAAAGAAGATGCCACATCTGACTGCTTTTGTGTGTTCCTTACCCCTGCTCACACATGCTAGGTTGCTGGGAAAATACGATCACCCATTCCCACATACAGACCCAGGATTAATTATGAACGCACATTCATTTCTGCATAAACATGTGCTTATGATCTCTATTGATCTATATTCTTTTAGAAAATGTCTCTTTCTAGCTCTATCAGACACATACACATACATAGAATATACACACAAACACATTCCCAGTCCCAGGGTGGTTAAACTAGATTAGTCTGTATAAAGGCTCATAATCCCTGTTGCTTCCCCAGCAGGCAGAGAGGAGCCTGTCCTCCAAATTAGGTTGGCCTCTCAGATGATGAGTTACTGCCAGCAAGGGTCCACTCTATATTTGTGTGTGTTTCGGTGTTAATGCGTGTGCTTTGGAGCATGCAGCTGTAGCTGCTGTGTCCAAGTGTACAGTAGATATGCACTCATAGGGTGGACCAAGTGAAGAGTAGCTCCGGGTCACAGTGTGTGTTTTAACTTGGGCTTTTATTTCACGTACAACATGCGAAATATCTGAGTGTTAAACAAGCAAAACAAACTCGACTGAAATCAAAATCTGTTGTAGAATTTGCGAGAGTCCTTCCCTCCGGTTGTGAGTCCCGTCACAGTTAAAGACTTGCATGCGACTGTAAGCTGATTTAGTGATGTTTAAACCCAGCTGGAAGGAGGAGGTCTGTTGACCTCCTGAGCAGGGATTGTTATTAAGGCCACTGTATTATCAGAGTGTGGAGTATATGTAAATTACGGAAAACATCTGGCATGATAAGTGCATTATGTCATATATCCATTTGGATACTCCCAGGAAATCAGATATTTAGGACTGCTAGCATTATATGATTTGGAGAATGAAATAAAAACTCTAACCTCGTCAATATGGTCTAATCCTTAATCGTTTTATAATTTTTTTAATGTATTGTTACTTTTAGTTAGGATGATGTCGATGCTGTCCTCCCCTTACCCTCTGTTGTGCATATCATTGTTATTCAGCAGGCTGATTGTTGTATGAAGGCTGTATTAGCTATGGGGCAGCACTCTTCGGGGTCTTTAGTGCGCTAATAGTGAAGGGTCCATAGGGAAGCACAGTAATTGGTCTTTATTTATGCTGAGTGAAGGCTATGATTAACTAATATCACCCGAGTGTATATGCACACACGCTTTAACACACATGCAGTGTAAACATGTGCTACACGAGTGTGTGTGTTTATGCACAGACACAAACACACTCACGCATGCATAGATCCCCTTATATTGCGTGTGCAGTAGCGAGATTGAGTGGAGAATTGGACTAATCCCTGGTGGCAGCCAAGCTCCTCCAAAGCCACTTTTCTGGCAGTAAAAAAGGCATATTGTAGTTCACTTACACTTCCAAATTGAATTGCTGCGGGAAAGCGGATGTTACCAATATAGTTTTGAATGGTTTTGTACCAAATCTTAAGAGTGAGACATGGATTAGTTCTTCCATGCCATTTTCCTTCAATTCCAGCTAGCTGTGCCATCAAACAGCAACAGCGCTCCAAACATGCTGATGAAAACACTTCTACATGCAAGTATTGTTTGCTTCTTTTTCTGCCACTGCTAATGAGCACAGGGCAAAAAGGCCATTCTCTTTTAAGGAGACAGACGGTAAGCGGGGAAAGTTGTGTGCGTTGGGCTGTAAGCCTACTAAACCTACACACTTGACGGCGCTGTGTTGTTCGCGTTCTGGCTGTGTTGCTTTGTCTCTCTGAGTAGTGTGCACATGCGTGTGTGTGTGTGTGTGTGTGTGTGTGTTAGCATGATTACTGTCAAATCCCCACAACAGCGGCGCTCTCGTGTGTTTACTCCAAGCTCAGAAACTGTACACCGGGCTGAAATCAGAGCCGCAGTGAGTAGCTCACAACAACAGTGTTCCCTCATTATGGCTCCTGAAGATCATCTTTACCTCCAGTATGTGTGATTATGGTTCCCCCTGTTGTGGCCTTAAAGGCAGCCGTGGTGAATACGGGTGCGAGGAAAGCGATTTGTCTTTGTGTGTGCATGCTTTACCCAATGTGTCTACTTCTGATGGATGTGGATTGATTGGTTCAGATATAACTTTGTGGTTCTCAAATAGATGGTTAGAATGTGACAACCTCCCAAATGGTTTTGTTCATCCACAAGGAAAGTGGGATATTTTCATCACATGCACAATCATATAGAAAACAATTTAGGCTTTTGACCTTGGTGCCACAATTGTAAATTGCAAGCCCTGTACAATTTCTTGACACAACTATGAGAGTGTAAGGGATATACTAAAGCAAAAGCATGTTTTCCTGCAGGACCTGAATGACTTTTTCCTGATTACAGCGATTGGATCACAAGAAACAGAAGCTTTATAGTTTGAAAATTATGTTGCACTCTTCCTTATGATAAAGCAACACTAGAGCTATTTTTTCCTTTTTAATTCCTGATTGAAATATTTTTTTCTTCCAGCCGTTCGTGATTACCTGGAAATTTGAGCGAAGTATACGACATATCCAGCTGATTCTCATTATTGAATTAGAATAACCTGGTACTCCTTTGCTCTGTTCCCGCAGCTCTTTTCATGTAATGATGATGGTGATTATTATTATAATTTTTTTTATTATTATTATTATTATTGCATTGTCCACCTCCCCTGCTTGCTGTGGTGATGAATGATGAATGAGGGACAGATTACTTGCCGAGTTGTTCTGTTTACAAACCCTGTGTGAAGATTAGTGACTTTTTTTAAAATGTCCATATATATGCAAGTGATGAGATGGTGAAGAATATTATGCACCTCTTTCTTCTTTTCTTGGTTGAGGTGCACATGTTGATGTGAAGCTCTATACACACAAGACTTTCTCACGTTTCTACATCTCTTTATTTCGTCATGATTATTTAATGAGTCACTTTACTCGTTAGCTCTATATGTTTAATAAGTAGTTGGCTACACGCGCCCACACACACATCCCCACACAGACACACAGACTCCCAGACCGGGTCTTGCATGGGTGTGCTCCACCCTCAGCTCCATGCTGCCTCCATGTCTCAGAGCACACATTCATTATCTAATCTTCCTCTATGTTTAATTTACAGCCTTGGCTGCTTCTGCCATATGCTCCTTTTGTCCCTGTCCACTAACACACTTTGAGGCACACACACTCAGACACATGTACACACACGTACTGTTCTGTGTTGCTTTCCCGCAACCTTTTGAAAAGAAATGGAAAAACAAAAACAAACATGCCAAAGACAGACTGCACCCACCGCCCTCACACAGGCAGAGGTGTGTGTTTCTGATTATGTTTAGATGTGCATTATGTGGTGTTTCCAGTCCAAGCCTTCAGGAGCTATTGCCCTGAGGATTTCGATTTATCCATTTGAGGTAAAACACTTTTGAGGTGACCTGTATTAAATTCTTCTTTTTGTTTTTTTCATAAGCAGTCGTATATGTTCCACCCGTATGCTTCTGTTGGCTCTTTTCTTTGCCTGTTTGTTTCACAGTTAGCATCCGGTGGAAGGTTTGGCATTTGCATCTGATACTTTTGTGTTGTAGTTGTCTTTCCTAGGCTTTTTTGTTTTCAGCGTCGCACACTGCCACAGCAAAACACTCACATCAAGCATGAGCTTTGTATCTGTGCACAGGGCTCTGTTGGCAGTCGGTGTGTTCATCCAGGGGCAGCTAATGTGGTGTCACTGTGAAATATAAATGGGCCAAGAGCAACCACGCTGTAGATGAGCACTCCCAGGCCTTTTTTCTGTAGTGATGTTGTGTGAAGAACCCCTATCCTTATTCATTTTCATGGCTCTGTAGTCCCGCTATTGACTTAAAGTGCAGCGATGCTACCACCTACTTTGGTGCATTTGGGAAAAATAATGAGCTCCAGCAACAGGAATTTAAATATGGTGGAGTGGTGAGGGCAGGAGATGAGAGAAGATAACACAAGTGGGGTAGGAGAGCACATTTGTTTTGCTCTGGACAAGAGGGAATTTCTGCGTGGTTCTTTGCTCACTGTGTTATCTGTTGCAGGTTTTCTCTGATGGTAACCCATTCCTTCTCTCACGAGCTACTTCTGCTCTCCTGGCCAGTAACACATGTTTTAAAATGACGTATTCACACATTGAGACCCTTTCAGCAAGGATGTGTGTGAGAGAGAGAGAGAGTTTGTGGTTAGCAGGGCTTTCTTTCTGGCTCCAGAGGCCCTGGCCAAGTCAGCGGTGAGGTTTGGCTCTCTCATCTCAGCTCTGTGCACAAAGTCTTGCACACGCAGAAACACACACACGCACTCGTTCTGCTCTCCTCTTTTTTTGCAGAACATTTCACCTCTTTGCCATTTAACCAAACCTACACAGCCCCCTCTCCCACCAGGAAGTTCAGTAAATCTTTGCTCATTTTGATAATCTCCCTGTATCCCCGAATAAACCCGAACATGACATTTTTTGTGACACTATAGCAAACCTTTCTTCTGTATGTCCCCTCTGCTTCTGTGTCTTGCTGTGTTGCACTTCAATAAAGACCCACAAACGCACGCACAGAACACAGTTCCATCCAGGTCTTAACGAGACAAAGAGCCATTGATTTCACGAGGAGTACAAGGAGTTAGAGGTGATCGATCTTGTTAATCCCGCGGACACACTCACAGGGACTGAGGGAGAGGGAAAGCAAAATGGAAGGGAAAAGAGATAGTGAGAGCAGGTTAGGGGGGTTTTATCAGGAGATGCAGCCTCATGGCCACAGAGGCTGCACTGAGTTGCTCCTAATGTGGCTTTAACATACATCACACACTCCAACAGATCCAAATGAGAGTGGCTTTGATCAGGTGGGCTGCAGCTGAAAAAGAGAGTAGAGGAGGAGAGAAAGAGGAGAGGAGACTGTTAGAGGAGGGGTGATGGGATTGAGATGGAGGTAGTGCAGTGATGCATGAAGTCTGGAGGAGTTTGTGTGTGTGTGTCTGTGTGTGGTTGGGAATTTTATGGTTAGACTGAGGTCTGCCTCTCCGGGCATGCTTGTGAGCCAGCTGTGTGTGCATGTGTGAGGATTTGGTGAATGTGTTAGTGTGCTGACTACCCTGTTACCACACCATCATTTTGATCAAAACAGTCAGTCTGATCCAGATAAAGAAAAAACCGCGACGTTTGTTGTTCAAGAAATCATTGGTGCTCGTTTGGAAACAACCCAGAAAAACAGTTTATTGGACTGTATGATTTGCAAGACTCGCAATGTAATTGGTCAAGTCAGAGGAAGAGATCACTGAGTTTAAAGATTTAAGAGATAACTCGGTAACAACATTATCTAAGGGGAAGCTATTTTCAACACGGTCACATGATGAGATAAGCAGTTATAATATACTCCTCATTTTACAAGGTAAGCCGCAGTGAATGTATGCTCGCAGTCCCCAGTGGCACCAGGGCAGCCTCTCATGAATCTTTTACACCAGATTAGCCCATCACTGATTCTATTCAGGATTCTTGGAACCTTGTTCCTATTTAAAGCCGGGGTAGATTTCCTGAGCAGAGACCATGTATTTATGAATTCATGGCTGGTGTTGTGCAATGCACAGCGGAATGTGTAGAACATGACACAGATACGCTTCAGGTACTGCAATGACTCAAATGGTTCAAAATTAAACCCGTGAACTGGAAAGGAAATACCGTCATTGTCACAGAAAAGCGGTATCAGTTTCTGAATCTCTGCTATTATTTCCTGTTCCACTTGATAAATGTACAGCGTGACTGAAGCTTTTAAAGGAAGCTGCTTTTTCCTGACAAAGAAAGCACATTAAAAGGACATTGAACTTTATGATCAACAGCAGATAGATAGAAAAAAAGAGATTTCTAGCTCCAACAGTGTAATAGCCAATCTCAAACAGAGCTTTGGTTGTTTCTATTGTATTCCGTATTCTGTCTCTGTTTACCAGAAAGTAAGGGGCTTTATGGCACTCTCTTCTTCACCCCATATTTGAATCCGAGGAAATCTAATAATGTAGAAAGTTTCACTAAATCATCCTCACTGAATCTTTCGCCCCACAGCAAAGTATCCAAAAACAGGGATGGAAAAGAGCATGGGGACATATGGTGTGAGGCAATATGATTGCAGCAGTGTTAGCGAAATGTGTTAGATCCTTATTGTGGTTTGGCTCTGCACTCCACAAGCGGTTTAGAGTTGGTGATTAGCTGTAGCCTGATGCTCATCCATGAAGCAGAAGCTGGCAGGAAGTGAGGCCCATGGAGACAGAGTTCTGCCCAGGCCAGGGCCCTCTGACTAGCTTGGGGTTTGGAAGTCAGACCCTTCCTACCATGGAGAACTTCCATAGTAACTGATGAACAGCTGGGCCTAAGGATCACTGGCTCTGTGCCCATTGTATGTATGTTGTATAATTTTCAGCTTTCAGTCAATGAGATTCATGAATATCCAGTGCAGTAAGAGCTGAGACTATGTAAGGTCATGATATAGGGCAGTATTTGTGACATGTCAAACAGAAAAAAGTGATGATTAGGAAATATAACTGCCAAAAGATGTGAGGAACCATGAAAATATATATATATATATTTATTTAATGATGAGACTATTGTTTTTCTGCGCAAAAGGTGTGCCTTGATATGATTAAAGTAGCATTAGAATGATCCTGCTTGCCATGCCAGATTTTGTAATTGCATCTGCATGGTTATTAAAAAAAGTAGATGGGAAAAATCACTGCAGAATTTAGTATTTTGAAACTTTCCAACCAGACCACCTCTCAACCATGAGGCATGATTTGATGCACACTGTAAGGCCCTCTCTCTGTTCCTTAGATTTACAACTAGTTGGCCTGCAAATCCAACAGGTCTGTGCACAATGCTGTTAACATTGATTTCCACTTGCTTAATCCTGGAGCATCTGGACTCAGCAGGATTTCGGCTCTGCTTTTATTACAGTGATCTCAGCTTTGCTACAGGAAAAGCTCTCCCAGTTTAACCATCAGCACCGACTCCCCACGAGGCTACATATACGTCAGCTACACTTCCACTCAACACTCTGTAAAGCTTCTCAGGTTTGCAGATGATACCCCCCAAATTGGATTAATTTCTGCTGGCGATGAGTCTGCCTACAGGTCTTAGGTGGATGATCTGTTGACCTGGTAAAACCAGAACAATCTACAGCTCTAAAAACAGTGGGGGTGGTTGTGGCCAGCAGCCCTGTACGCATCACTCTCTGCGAATACTATTTCAGCTCCCACTAGAGGATGTAGCTCTGACACAGCTGAAGAAGTTCAACCCTCTACAGATAATGATGCTGCACTTCAAGACTGCCAGCACTGAATCCTCATTCTCACCTCCTCCTTCACATTGTGGGATGCTTTAGCCTGTAACCCTTTCTACTGAAAAGGTGATCGGCTGCAACCTTCCGTCCTTCCTCCAGGACCCTGAGGCATGCAGGTAAAATCATGGTCTAAACATCTCACCCTGGATATTGTCTCTTTGAGTTCCTTCCCTCTGGCAAGAGGTCGCTGCATGTGTAGGCTAAAACCTCACAGTACCAGAGCAGTTTATTCCCTTCTGCTCCCCTCATGAAAAGCACCCCAGCCCTGCCCTTCCCCCGCCCCCCATAAAAGCTGCTATCACCCAGCCCACCACTTATGCTGTTCTTCAGATGTATGCGTCCCACTGACATGGCCCCTCAGTGCTGTGCTGTGCCTCTAGTTGCACTGTAGGTTTTTACTGTTCCGGTGGTGATATCCTCTCTGCTTTTTTGCACAGTGGGTTTGGTTTTAAGTTAACCAACTGCAACTTATGGACATTCTCTGTGTTACTCGTTCACTAGGTCACATTCCAAGTATGTGAAAATGGCAACAAAATGGAAATTTTGATTTTGATTCTGATTCTAGGTTGATGGAAACCCATAAAGTGCACACCTTGTCAACATAAGCACAAACTGATACCAGTCCCAAATATTGTGTCACAAATAATAGTTGCACATTATTTGGCACTATTTTTTTTTGTCACGGACAGTATTATTGATCGCACACAAAATTATGCTAGTCTTTGTCCTGTATGCTTGGAGCTATTTATTGGCTGCTGTTGTTGCAACTAGCAGCTTGACCTGGAGATGGGCGTTCATGTGTTTAACAGGCAAGGATGCATAGCATGTCATGGCACAGAGACACACCTAAATCTCGCAGCTGCTAAACCCAACACACACACTCGCACACATCATGTTAAATCCATCATGGCCCCTGTGTCCTGCGCTGCCAGCTGCTCACTGCTGTGCTACTACGTCTGTCCTGTTGCTAGGATACACACACACTCACAGAGTAGCTCGCCCCTTGTCATACGCGTTCTGTTTTCGCCCATATGTTGCCAACGTGCCACAGATTGCACACTTACAAATTAGCACACATACACACTTCGCGTTGGTGTGGCCCTGTGAGCACAACATGTCCCCTCATGTTATACCACAATACAGCTGTTTTAGTCGCAAGTGGGAGTGTCTCTCACATGCGTAAATGCAGTTCAGCCGTTCCCAAAATGAGTTACTATCATTTCAGTTAAATTCAGTCTGGTCTGCGGTCAACACCCCGAACAAAAGGGGGCACGATGAGCCATACGTTTCCCGTACATTAGCACCATTAGAGGGCGGCATCAGTCTATTTACTTCATTGCTTTTTTAGCATGTCATCACTTCATCCTTATCAGTGAGAAAACCTTGACAGCGACTCCCCCCATCCACTTTCTCTTTACCTCACCAAATGCCTCCTGCCCTGTTGTCTTTTTTGTCTCCATATATGCCAGCCTCCCTGCTCATCCCCCACCTCCTTCTTTCCTCTGTGCTTCCCTTTGGTTTCCTATCAACCTTTTTTCTTATAATCCTACATGCCTCTCTCCTTACCACCTACCTTCTCTTCCACTCACTTCCTGTGCCCACTTCACCTCTTATTGCTATCAGTGCTGCCAATTCTTGCCCTCTTGCCTTTTTCACTTCATCCTCCCCTATATCTCACCTTCCCACAGCAACAGCAGATGAGATTCCCCTTCACAGAGCCTCATTTCCCTGCCTCTCTTGTCTCTTCCTCCCTCCCACTCTGGCTCTTTTACTCTGTGCATCACTCTTGGCCCTCGGGGCTTTGTTCTGCCTTAATCAGGAGCTTAAGTGTTGCATTCTCACCCAGACAATGCCTGCCTTTCAGTCTGGGTCTGTGTAAATAGGTGTGCCCTGTTGGCGTGCCAGTGGGCATGGCATGCCTGCCTCGCTGCGGTAGTCGTGATCAGCCATAGCCCCCAGCTCCAGGGGGCACAGCTCTACGCGCAAACGTTCACAAGCACACACAGACACACAAACCAGCAATAGAAGGAGGTGGAAGAGCCGAAACTTACAGAAGGCCGCCTTTGAAGTGCTGCCATACAAAGGCTTGGATGGCCAATGCAACACACAACACAACACAGGCAATGTGCTTGGCCAAATGGCGTGCAGGGAAGAGATTCTTTTCATAATCAGCCATTCGCACTTCTGCTTTGCCTCGGCTTCTGAGATGCGGTCTTGACTTATTTGTTTCTGTTCGTCAGAAGCAGCCCTCCATCGTGTTAAGTGTTAAAATAGCAGAATCGTGACAAGGGTGGTTTTTGCTTGTAGTGTCTGCAGGACACCAGCAGCCTGTTTCTTAGCTACCTGGCATGCTCTTTCTAGGAGGCGCTGTAGGCCTCTATCCCGATGAATGAGGCTTACTGTCAGTATGGTGTTTCACATCCATAGAGCCAGCATTTGGCCATCTGTCTACATCCATGACGACTCTCTACCTGCAGATAGGGGAGCTGGTTGAAAAAATACTGTGAGGCGAAAAGTCAAATGCTTGCATTGCTGCAAGGAAATCTTAGATGTGATTTGCAAGATAAACGTTTGTGTGCAAACACGCCAGTCAGTAGTGGGCACCGACGTCATGCATAACTATCTTTAACTTGTGAATCAAGGTAGATTGGTAGTACTGTCAAAATGAAAGAATGAATGGATGAACAGGCATAGGCATCCAAGTGATGCGCAGAAGTGGGTACACACTTGCCCATACTATCCATCCTCTGCAAATGGCCATTTGGGCTTTTTAATCTATCGCCTGGTAACAGAGAGAGCCTATGAACAACAGCCACGCCCCTCTGCACATGCTCATAGAGAGGGGCTCATTTGGATCTTTGAAGGGAAAACGCGCACACCTCACCAACACACACACACACACACACACACACACACACACTCGTGCACACACATGCAAAACTTCCCACAAATCCTGGCCTGTCATTGCTCTCCATTGTTTGGCTGCGGTTGCTTTCTCCTAGTGTGACTGCCAGCAGATGGCTACCACTGAGCTGTCAGAGACGGCCTGGGGCCCACACACAGACACACACACACACACACACACACACACACACACACACACTCAGGAACACACACTCCTACAAAGAGAGTCAGAACATATGCACAGTACCCACTGAATGGTGCTAGTATTAGCTCTGTAACACTTCTCTATGTCTGCTTTTGCTCCAGCTTCTCCAGTGCGCACTCGGTATCTTTTATTCTCTCTGTGTTTTTGTCACATACACAAGCTCCTGATAGACTGTGGAGCCGCTTGGCTACAGGTGCCCCTTATGACCCTTTCTCTGTAATGACTGTGTAATCTCATAAAAGGGCCGGCGTGCTGCATTAGCATGTGCAAAGGCCATTGTGTGTGTGTGTGTGTGTGTGTGTGTGTCTGTGTGTGTGTGTGTGCGCGCTTGCGTGTGTGCTCCTGGACAGAAGCATACTGCTTTTTATGTTGCTTCTGCTGCCATCTTTTGCATCTTCATGTGTACACGTCTGTTTGGATGAGCATCTCTTAATGATCCGATGTGTGTAGAAGCAGGTGTTAGGCCTAATGGAGTGTCTCATCACAGTGTAAAGCAGCTGCTGCAGCCAGGGCCCATCCAGGGGTGAGGGGTCAGGGTCGAGGCGAGGAGTGGGCCGCGGCTACACGAGATTCCTCTAGTCACTAATCATAGCTCTGATGAACGGCTGTAAAGTGGCAGCTGGTAGGCAGGAGGCAGTGTGTGTGGGGTTGTCAGACGAAGACATAGGGAGCATGATGGAGAGAAAAGAGGGGAGGGGAGAGGAGGTTGCAGCGAGGAGGAAAGGGGATCTATACTCTCCAACACACACACATTCGCAGAAGCAGGCAGGGCAAATATTGACCACATAGGGCTGTGATCCTGGAGGAGGAGTACATCAGAGAAGACAAGCACAACAACACAAGCTTCTGTCAATGTCGAATACTCCACACATATGCACAAAACCTTTAAGTGCACCCAGTGGCGCGCATGCATGCATCGTCACTCTCTCTGTTTTTTCCCCTCAAATACACACACACACACACACACACACACACACACACACACACACACACAGAAACACATAGTTTGTTGTGTCTGCAGAGAGCTGGAACTAATGACAGGCTTTGTGTTGTGTGTGCTCACTCAGCTGCCCCCTGGACACACTTTACCCACCCAGTAGAAAACAGCTCTTTGTGTTTTCTCTCTCTCTCTCATCTATCTGTGTGTCTCTATCCTGTTCTCACTGTCTTCCCCACTTTCCTCTCTCTGTGGAGAGTGGCGTTGTTTTGCTGTGCTCTGCGGTGGTCCCCTTGGAATCCGTTTCAGTTTCTACTGAAGGCAAACGTCCATAGTTATGTTTTGTTTTCTGTCTGTTTTTGACTGACTGGTCCTTGTGTCTTTTATTCATGATGGACAATTTTTTACTCTTTACTGAATTTTTTTTATATGTTATTTATCATTTAAAATGTTGAACTAACCTACATTTACTGCATACCATGTCAAAAACAAAAAAGCACGTAGTCTTGCATGTTCAGGGCTCAGCAAGAGGTTCTACAACTTAACAAGTTACCTTTTACTGAAAAGCATTAAGGTGATACCAAGAATGTGCACTGCTATCTTCAGAGCAAAATAGTTTTTATTGATAGATAAACAGCACATAAAATAAATCCCTTTTCGTTTAAATTCTGTTAATCTCCCTCTCATAGTGTTCCATCCTCCAATTATAGTTAGGTGCCTGATCACAAACTTTTATATATTCATTTTAACGAGGCAAAACATTAAGATATACTTGTTTTTAATTTCGGCCTTTTAAGTTCGAGGGAAAAAATGTTTTGGTAGGGTTTGAAATGAGAACAATTGTGTGTAATGCATACCCTTGTTTAACTGCTTTTACTATAATTTGTCACGGCGCAATGAGCAGCCTCTCCACCACCACCGGTCTGCTTATCATATACTTTTCCCTCCCTGTGATTTATATCCCTCTAGCTTTCTTTAGCCTCACATCAAAATGCCATCAAAGTGCTGCAGAGGTTTTTGTTCATAATGTCAAATTGCTGCCCAGAGGAATGCTTTTTGTATTGACCCACATGCTTGTCTCCATACTAGTTTTCTACCTAGTGCCTACAAGTATATATGCTTCAGGCATAAACAATGCACACAACTTGAACACATGGATTTCAAGAGCATTATTGTATGTAAAAAACAAAATAACAAACGATGAAAAATAGTTTTTTTGTGTTCATTCATTCAGCCACAATATTGATTGTATTTAGGGATATGTTTCTGGTCTTTATAACCCTTTCTAACCTCTCTCTAGACTACCTCAGATGTATTCTGAAATCCTAGATTAACTGGAAACCAGTCTGAAACCCATTCTTAATTACAGTGTTTGCTGAGGTATTTCTTTGGCTAAGGGGCTTAGGCTAATTCTGACTCGCTTCAATATCATTTCAAGTCTCTGCCACTATCGAAATGGCATCTTCCTAGATATAGCTGGTGTATGTTTTGTGTTTTGTGTTGATATGTGTTTATGGGTGTCACATTACATCTATCCAGCAGTCCTCAGATCAGCCTCAGTGCCAGGATTACATCTGTCAGGCGTCTTGTGGTCCTGCCCTTGACTGACCCAGGCCTGACCTGTGTTTGGCCCTTGGGCCTCCTCATGGCTACTGTATGGGTTTCTGTTTGTGTCACGTGTGTCAGGGAAGTGTGTACGTGCATGTGTGTACGTGTGGGCATAGTGTAACTTGAGCCTCAGGTTAGGATGGGACTGCTGCGCAGTTCATCCAGGCAGAAAAAGCAAGACAAGGGAGCCTCTGGGGGGGCAGAGAGTGGAAAAAAGAGATGGCAGGACAGCCAAAAGAGTAAAAAAGTGGGAAGGTTTCAGAGAGAGAGTAATAGACAAAGAGTACTGTAGCAAGGCTCATTTTAACTCCGTCTCCGTGGAAGAGAGATGTCAGTCTGTGTCAGTTCGCTCCACTAACCAGCCTGTAGCAGGAGAAACAGATCTCTCCCCCTCCTTCTCACATGTTCTTGCTTATTTCCCTCCCACACTAACTCTATCTGCCGTCTTCTCTCATTTCTTTTGGTGATAGCTTTTCTGCCTCAGTTGAGAGGAGCAGAAACACTCCACAGCTCAGGGGAAAACAGAAAGACGAAGTTAGAGACCAAGCAGTGAACCCATCAGCTCTAAAAGGCGGGCTGTTGTGCAGGTCTTCTCCTGATCATGCTATGGGTGAATGAGGACTCAGTGTTTCAAATGCTGTAGACCAAGGGCCTGAAGGCAGGTCCCACTCTGCATACTCCTCTCCATGGTTTCCCTCAGTGTCGCAGGGAGGGCAGCACGCATCTCTTCAAACACAGACGGGATCAAATCTTCAAATCCCCTGGAAATGTCAGCCACATTTGAGGAAATGTCAGCAGAGTTGAGGACACACATAAACACACTTTGACCGGGACATGCATGCACACAGACAGTGGTGGCCAACACCATGAAAGGAAGGCCTCGGGATGTAAGGCACTCGTGTCCTTCGGGTGAAATCAGCCTCATCTCCTTCATTTTCACAAAGCTCAAGGGAGAAGGATTTTTTTGCCGCTGCAGGTATTTATCCCCAATAATCCTGAACCTATCATCCCTGACATTTTTTCATGAATAAACATTTGCCTAGCTGCTCATGAACATCAAATGGCCCAATGCAGCTGTGATTCAACTGGTAATGCCAGTATTATGTCAGCGGGAAGAATGTGTAGAAGCTTAGGTGCTGAACACACATGCACTTTTTAACAGTTTTTTTGTTTGTTTCATAGAGCACACCAAAACATAAAATGTATTATTTTGTTGAACATTGCACTTCAGAAAACAAAAAAGGACCACACAACCAAAGAAAAAGACCAAAAAATCAACAATATATTCCATAATGTATTCAATAAAATAAAATTAAAAAAACAAAACATATCTGTGTAAATGATAATATGTTTTCGTTTTACATCCTTTCCTGCTCCCTTAGAGCATAGCATGGGCCGTGGTGCCCTCATACAGTGATTCAAAAACTCCTCAAATGAAGATCCTTACTCACCTCAGGTGATCTCACCCACCACCACTGACATCATGCTGCGTAACTATTGATCTTTCTTCACTCCTGCTGACTAACTTATCGACATCCCCAAGTGTATTTCCTGTCGGGACTGTCAGCAGTGTTTATGGATGGCCTCGTTCCCTGGCGACTTGCACCCACACACACACGCACACACACCCGTACGTGCGCCCAGCACTTCTGCTTATCGACGTATCCTCCTGGCTGACCCTGTCTGGCGGGTGTTGAACTGCAGATGCTGTTCAGGGCATTCGTATCGACGGAGACGGCCCCGAAAAGCTCCGATGTGTGCGAGAGGGGAAAAAAGTCATTGTCAAAGAGTGCGTGTGTTTTTGATTGATGCGCAGACAAACCGCCCTCTCCCCCTCTCTGTGTCACTACTCGTAAGTGATACGGAGTCCAGAGAAGAATGTATGTCTGCAAGATGTTGTCAACACTGTTTCAAGTGGATGACAGGTGATATGTGTGTTGAGAGGCCGTGACTGTTTCGCCCGACTCTCTCTCATGCAAACGCACACACAGGCAGGCACACTTTAATCTGGGTAAGCCTACAGGCCCTTTGATTATCTTCAAGTTCCAATTAAGATCTGCATTCAGCTGCTAATGTTTTGTGATCCTTTGAGGGCACACAGTTCTTCACTCTGCCGGGTGATTTTTGTTGGCAGGCTCTCACCGTGTCCTGCAACATCATCCATTACCAGCTTCTTGCTTACTGATTAGAGGAGATAATGTTCAACGGAGGAATTAACCCCAATTAGTTCTAGCTCTGTAGATCTATCTCATTTCACCTCATGACTCTTGTTCTGCGTCTTAAATATACCCGCTCTATTCAGAGGGCATTTATCAATGCGAACGGGTCTTGTAATTCAACACATTTCTCTTCTTTTTTTTTAAACTGAGCAAGCAAACACAAATTGTAGTTTTAATCTTCTCTAATAGTTGAAAAAATGGTCCATTCATTCTCTGGATATGCTTTTTTGGTATCAAATCATAACAATGTTGTGTGAAGGCTGATATAAAACTAGTTTGTTTAAAATTCCAATTCCTAAAGAGACAACATACAAATGGAAGGTTTTGTGGGTCTCAGCTGTCCTTTTTTCAATGCACAAACGTTTGCATGTCAGCACATGAAACCTGCTCCGATTCACGCCAACGCGTTGGCCGCCAAATGCCCGGGCACGTGGGGGCCTAATCTGCCCCACAAAATCTGTTGAAATCATCTGAAAGGCCATTTATCAAGTACTAGTCCAAAAAGTTAGCAATACATTTGAAAAAATGCGCCGGACCGAAAAGGTTAAGAAACCTTCCGGCAGATTTGTTGTGTGGTGTAGAGGTAATCCCCAGGCTCAGACATGACTATTTGTCTGGACCTTTTCTTCGTTCTCACTTGACGGGTGAGGGATAAGAGGAAGGAGCCACGCCCAAGCCTGTGTAATGAGAAAAGACAAACAGTGAAAATTAGAAAAGCATAAAAAGCAAATATACCTGCCAACATTCTTCCCTTGAGCACAGACACATGCAATCTTATGAGATTCCACGGCACAGCGAGTACTGAGGCAGCGTAGGAGAAGGTGGATCGTTACCCTGCACAAAGGGAGAGTGTATTGTTCAGCGAGGCCTGTTTAAATGGTTTGTAACTGCTGGCTGGGCAGAGACAGCTGTCTGGGCTTGAAGTCGGGGCAGGTGGGTTAGTCTAAGAGAGGCGGTTGAAACAAAAAAATCCCATATCTGAAAAATCCCCCTGACCAGTTTGTATATTTACATATGGGCCAACAGCCAAAACACTTGTGGTTTTTTTGTGTTATAGCTGCTGTTGTGGCTTTTGTGACCCTTACACTGTAACTGTAGGAGGGGAAGTTTGATTCACCTTGGTACTCACTAACACCTGCGTGCATGTATGAATGCAAACCACAGGGATGCACGCACAAACACATCCAAAACACATCCAAAAAAAGCTCCGACTTCTCCACTCCATGCGAGAAGTCATTAGAATTGTGTGAGAGTGTGTATTTTATTTTTAGCAGTGTCTGTTTAGGAGAGTCTTGTCAGTCTTCAGGGCCCTCCTCTGCTCTGTCACTCTGTGTCTCTGTCTCCTACTGAGAGCTATGTATATTTCATAAGCCCAGGGTGCCTTTTTGTCTTAAGATGCACTGCACCTCCCCTGCCTGTTCCTGTTCTTCTGCTGCTCGTTCAGAGGGGGGAGCCTTTTCTTTTCTTTTTTTTTTAAATCCACCCCACTCTTTTCTCTCTCCTGGCTGACAGCCACCCTCTGCTACGCCCCCTCCTTTTCATGGTCAACTTGTCTCCCTCCTGAAGTCGCATCCCCTCTTTTCTCTTTCAACAGTGAACGGGAGCGTAGTGAAGAACAGACTTGGTCTGTCAGGCAAAGTCCTGCTCTCTTTGTCTCTCTGTCTATCTTTGATTCTGTCTGTCTGCTTTGCAGCTCTGTCACTTCAGGGAGGGGACACTGCCTCACCTGGAGCTGCATCCCCTTTACTTGTTGTCTTTTTATAGCTAAATTCTCAGTGCTGTGACAGCAGCTAAAAGTGGTTGACAAAACACAACTGGAGTGAATTGCTATATTTGAAACATCTGTCTGTTTCAATTGTGAAACGCTCATTACTATGGCAGTGGTGCTATTGTAGCCCCTATAATGGTGGAGCATGTGTTCAGCAGAATTACAAACCTTATTTGAATGATAAATCAAGGGGTAACATTTTTTTGATTCACCTATTTAATAAACAGCTGCATCTGGAGACTAGTAGCCCAATAATTTAGTCTTCTTTTTGTTTGTTTTGTTGCAATATATTGTGTTAAAGGGTCCATAATAGCCAATTTTCAAAGGAAATGGGGGATTACTGGAATGAATATACACGCTTCAAAAAATCTATGAATTCACTTTGCTACCACAGCTTCTGACGCTTTCTGTGTGAACTTGCACATTTAAGTATTTGTGTCACGCGTGAAAGAGCAGAGGCCACATGGGGGTGTTAAACTTCGTCCGGATATGCCCCTGATACAGAAGGGGAGGTAGTAACAGGGGCTAAACGTCCTGTAAGGTCAAGCCAGCATCAGGAAACGCACTGCTCCCACCACTGACACTGTAGCCACCCAGCCTGTTCGAAAATGCCAGCGTGATGTGTGAAAGCACACGCCAGTGCTGCTCTGAGCGCCCTTCCCTTTCACATGTGTGACTTACCAACGAGAAACAGCAGCAAATCGATGAGGATATCTTCAGCTAACTGTACAACACAGATTGATGTGATCATGGATGTGTTAAGTGCTTATGGGTTTGACACCATGAGCACATGTGATAATACATTGTTTCAAGTGTTAAAAACCAGGCTTTAGAATGTTACTATGCATACACTGTAAGAATAAAACAAGGCATTTTAGGGCAGTTTAGGAGCATGATCCACTGTGGGATAGAATCATTTCCATGCAGGGTTTAAGCTTTGTAACAGGCCATGCATCTTGTAATATAGCGAAGAGCTTTTCAAATTTACTGAAATGAAAGAAAGTCCTCAAAGCAAAATATGACTTTAGTGATGTCTTCATATTGTTCAGGTCACTGCTGTGATTGCTGGTTCAGCTGGAGTCACTAAAGAAGAGAACTCAGGTTTGGGGCCCTCTCAACCGACAGAAGGCCACACTCCCTCTCACCCAGCAACCGCAACCCTGGAGGCAGAGAGAGCTGAACCTTCACTTTCCAGTGAGTACCTTTTTTTTTTCTTTTTAGAAATCTCTGAAAAACCTCTTTGATTTCCTTCTTTGCCATTTATATTTACTTTTCTTTTTTGATTTTGTGCATTTTTCTCCAAATCCCTCTGACTTTTCTTTAGCTTTTGCATATATTGATTAGTGGCATATCACTCCACACCATAGTGGTGTAAAAGATGTAGAGCCATGTTTTGATAAGTGCACTTTTCTTTTTCTTTTCACTTTTTCTTTTTTTTTAGACCTCCAACCCACATGCTTCATTAACTGACATGTCATATTTATATCTGTATTTCTTCCTGTTGTCAGTGCACATGGCCTCCGCTATACACATGCGTTTCACTGAAAGCTTACAGAAGTAGACTTTGTGGTTCAGCCTTCGTCTGCTGTCCATAGCCCCTGAATATGTTCTGTTCACACTGAGCAGACATCTTATCTCTGCTTCCTTTTTCTTGCGTGAGAAATCTTTCTGACCTGGCTGTGTGGTAACATAAGAAGTAGCGGGACCTCTCGAGCGAGGGAAATGAGGTATAAGGCAGTTCTAACACCACCAAATGGAAACGTGGCAAAAATGACATTTGAGTTGATCTTTTAAGTTGGTGCTGTTGTGCCTCAGCCTGATCCAAGCATATTTAGACCACACTCACCCACTTCTATCTATACATCTATACATCTATGTATCTATCAATATGTATGTCCTTCTCAACTAAAATCAGTTAATGCTACAATTTCTTTTTCATGTTAGGAAAAAAAATCAACCTACATGTGTTGCGACATGACTTTCGTTGAGGACGTAGTGATTTGCCTGCAATTTGTTTTGCAAATGCACAGGGTATCTGATCTCATTGCCGCGCTTAGACTCCATTGTAAGATAGCAACTGGTCATAATCATCAGCGATGCAAACTCACAAACCTAACCACAAAACGTGCACACAATATCACATATTTTGATCAGTTTTCCTGTATTGGACGTTAATATTCCTGTCAAACCTTTGAGCACCAAAACAGTGAGATTGAATTCTTTTGGAAGGAGATCTCAAGCTTTTTGGCTAATAACATGGTACTGATATTTGACATGGAGGCATTCAAATCAGCGAGAGGTTGTTTGCAAATGTAGTCTGACAATGGATCAAAGGAGGTTGTCACCTTAGTTGGTTTTCTGAACTCTCTGTTTTTGGCGGAAAAAGCTGTCTGTGTTCTCTTATCTGTGCTGTTGGACTGCCTCATTTCTCCTTCTCTCTTCTATTCAATTGTATGCAAATATTTGCTCTTATAAAAAAACACTTTGTCTTTCTCTTAACTGCCCTGCTTACAGTTCTCTTTCTTGGAACACTTTTTAGACAAACTATTTCTGTTTGGTCGTGACCACCCCCCCTTCGTCATTTACAGAAACTCATCTTTAGCTCTCTGTCCAACAGAACCTAGAGGCGTAAGGACACACACACACACACAGACACTGTCACACCACCGCAAAGACACAGTTGTTACAAAGGGACCACCACATACCCATGCATGCACGCACAACACTGAGTGATCCTCCCAGTGGTCCATTGTGGGCTGAGAATGGGGTTTTCATGAGTTATTTAAGCTCTCTCCATCATGCAAGTTGCACAGCAGCTCACACTGACACAACATGGTCCATTTCCTCCACTCAGGCTAGAAACAAGACACAAGACATGCTTGTGGTGTTCATACAGGCTGCAGCTGAGAGGTACACAATCAAAAGCAGTTAAATCATTAAATGTATCCCCATGCAGCGGCCATATAAAGTTCATAGAAACTTCATTAAATCACTGAAGGAGCACTGTTGATCAGAAATATGTTTTTAAATGGACCGTCAGTTCTTTTTTCAGAGGTACAGACATGTTGCAATCCTTCATGGGCACGTATCAGACCGGAAACAGGCTGGAGAAGAATATGACATCTAAGCTGTGCACTGTGTACTTCAGGGCTGTGGATCTGTGAGTAAATTTTCTGAGCAGTGCACTTCGGAGCCTTCTAAACCATCACATCTTCTAATTTCAACTTTGACATTGCCTTCTTACAGCGTGTGAGCGCTCCCATTTGTCTCTGTCATACCGAGCAATTACAATTAGTCGTATCTACATTTATGTCCTGTTTGTGTGTTAATATGTGTGCGCTGGCACAGAAATCGCACATGCTGATGATGTGATTGTCATGAGAACGGTTTCTGATTGCGGCAGCACAGCTGGACGAAGCAGAACTGGCAATCCTGCGCCCTTGGCTGCAGGCCAGTTCAATACAATTGCAATTACCAACTGTGGGAGCAAGAAGCAGCACCGGAGATAGGGTGTAGGTGCTGGTCAGGGCAGGAGGGGCAGTGATTCACAGTGTCTGCTAACCTGTGTTTGCCGGGGTCTGAGCAATTGTTTGAACCGCTGCGATAAAATACTACCTTAGCAAGAGGACAAGGGTAAAGCCTCAACAAGGCAGTTTTGTACAAGCCTGATATAAGTAAGGATATAATGGCGGTGTGGAGAGGGGGAGGTTAAGCGAAAGTGACTAATGCCATTGCTTGCTACTCCTTAAGCTCTTTTCTTTTTTCTTTTTTGTGATTTTCTGCAGGCAACGATAGTGGGTTAGCTTCCAGTGAGAGTGTCAATCTTCCCTCTCTGCCATGAAGCACAGCAGATGGAAGTTTGTTTTGATTTAGAGTTTGTTTTTGTGCATGCAAGTCATTAACATGCCACTGGAGACCAGGGCATACCCAGTCCGTGGCATCACCACCCTTGGCAGGGCACCACCTCACCACCCTCTTTTGTCAGCCTGTCAAGCGAGCAGTGAAGTATGTGTAATAAGTGGGAAACGACAGTCTCAACAAAAATAGTCTTTCGCAGCATTCGCATTGTCTTTTCCGTTCTATGCGTTCTCCAGAGGACAAAAACGTTGCATGGCCTGTGCGGCTGTGTTTTCATTCATCTGTTTGCGTAGCTCAGTAATGAAATGATCACAGGATTTTTGAGAAGCAGAGCTGTGTTCTGCTATGTGGCGCCAGTCCTGGCGGGCATAAGGGAATTAGTCAGGAGACAGTGGGTTTGGCACAATGCCACGGTTATTAGCCACTCACAGGGTGGGCATGGGCTCATGCCCTTACTCAATCCCTCACTTTGTTAACATTTGTGTATTTAAAGTGTTTGCGTGCATACGTTTATGCGCAAGTTTAGCATGTTAGTCAGGATTCTCTTCCGGCCACAGTGACCTTATTGTGCGGTCACTCCTGGTTGATTTGTCCCCTCTCCAACACATTCCTCTCTCTGAAAGGCTGAGAAACAAGCCGTTAACCCCCTCCACCTCAACTCAATCCCCATCTTTTTTTCCTTCCTCTTTTTCTCACTTTCTCTCATCGTGTGTGCGGATGGGTTTGATTTAGTGACTGTGATTTTCCATCCATTCCAGCCTGGGAGCCAGGGAAAGTAGACTTAGCAGGAGACCTATAGATTCACAGCCAGCGGAGCACGTCATTACTTGGCCATAACTTGTCAGCAGATACATCGGCAGAGTGGAGCGCTAATGGATGCGAGCTGTCGCTGTTCAGGAAGTAATAAACCTTTCCTCATTTTATCCCCTTAATGATTTCCTTCTCGAATATTGCATAAATTGCTCTAAACGATGGTCCCAAAACATGCTGTGTTCAGGCGGTGATCAAATTATTTTCAGTCGTGTCCGTGGCACCTGCCTCCCAAAATTCTACATTACTAACTCAGCATGCCAGTGATCTCACTCATACACACTCATACATCCTGACCAATAATACCAAGAGACAAGACGATCATGGAGTCAACATCATCATCGCATTGCATGAAAATATAAATAAAAACGAGGAACCCTAAATCCGCAAAAAAGTCTTTGCAATTCTTGGAACTATCTCACTACCAACTGTATGCAAGTGTACTAAGAAGATTTAGCGCTACTTCAAAACGAGAGGGTGATCACACCTAACCTGAAGTGCCAGATGGTTGGTTACACAAAGCCATCTGGGAAAGCCACAATTGGGAAATGTCTGGAAAAACAATTCAAAAGATAATTTGGGGACAATTGGATGAATCATCTGCCCATCACAGTCTCTCTCAAGTAAACGTCATCAAAACAAAGCGCTGCCAGAGGAGCCAGTTGGTAAATCAATGTCTTGCTGAGGCCTTTTTGGCAAAAGAATGAGAGGAATGTTAACCTTTTTGTGTTGTTATTTTTTGTCCTTTTTTCACTGAAAAAGTGGGCTCCACTTAGAACTGACAAAAACCTACATGTGAAGCGTTTTTGGCGGCTGAGATAGGACATGGATTGGCTCCAAGAGCTGTACCTCAACTAGAAATACCAGTGATTGAATTGAGCAAAAATCTAACTTTGTCTTACAATCAGAGGTTTCACCAAGTGTGACATTTTTTTCCACATGCTATTTTAAAATCACTCATTTGGTAACTATAATTTTTTTAAAACTTTGTGCCGCCTAAACCTGATGATGTGAGGATCATTCTCATTGTGGAGCTGATTTTTTTTTATTATTTTTTTTATTTTTTAAAGATTTTCCCTGTTCTGAAAAGTTTAATAAGTTTTCCTCTCTCCCTTTGTTTATATACCCCTGCTTCAGCTTTCCTTTCTTTTGCCTCAGGACGTCAGTCATCCCCTCTTCTCATCTTGCGTCCCCATGTCCACCTCCACTCATTCTTTCCTTTTTCCCCTGCTTTTCCACCCAGCTTCTCTTCCTTCCCTTTAAACTGTCATCTACTGTCAGTCAGCTGGGCTGAGACTAAGTGCTTTTTGCTGTCCCTCTGCAGGTGGGACTGTAATAAAGCTTGTCAGTTGGAGGCGTAGGTCACGCTGTCACATGCTCTTTGCCTCCCCTCTTTATAACTCCCTCCTCCATCTCCCCCTATCATCTAACCCCCCACTACTGCTCTTTCATTTTTGCCAGTGCTTATCTAAAACTGTTCTTCTTTACTTGTCTCTCATGCCCCTGTTGCTCTCTGGTTTCCTTGCCAACGGCACTTTCAGGAACCCGATGAGGAGGAGCAGCGGCAGGAGACACCCCTCTAAACACCACAACAGCACACACAAACATGTAGGCACTGACACTCGAGCAATTCATGGAAATGACTCCAGGTGAGGTTTCATTGTTTATCCACCTGCTCCTTCTAACCACCCTCTCATGTTCCATAATAAACCAGTAGGTTACATGGAAATCAGCTTCCTCTACACAAAACAGTTTTTTCTATGGCTTTGTGTACCACGTATGTCTTTGCACCTTTTTGAATACATGTGTTTGTTCCGCCTTCAAAGGGCACGGAAAGGTCAGAGCTCCTGCATTATTTGCATGCATATATTTCAGCCTGATTGAAGCCCACATTCTTGGTGTATATGTGTACATTTGCATGTGTGTGAGGGGGGGAAAGAGCCAGTGGTGATGTGGATCCTGTAACTGAAATATCTTTTAAAGGGGCCGCTCTTGTTCTAGCCACAGGATGGCAATGCCCACTAACTGCCTCCTATTAACACAGTTCAGTCACACACACATTTCCCCTCGCGCGCACACGCGCACGCGGCTCTCTTTAGTCTGTGTTAGCCCCGGCTTGTGTAAGGTGACAGAGTGCAGTGAATAATTTAGCCTTGGCCATGTTAATGGCTGACAGGGAACATAGCTTCTCTCCTCTCGTTGGTCCATTACGAGCACATTCGGTTTCACTCTCACTCTTTCTTCTGCTCTTTCTTGTCATCTTCTTTGTATCTGCATTTTTCCATTTATGCAGTTCTGCTGGCATTATATGTCTCGTTTTTCTAATCGTAGTTTCTTTATTATGTTAGCAAAATAATGAAGGACTCCGTTTATTTATCCCCAACAGACATTTAAAAAGAAACTGTAATACCCTATTCAAGGCTGTTTTGAATATATTACCATAGTAGCAACATTGATAAAGTATTAAATGTTGCTCCAATTTGATAATGGATGGATGGATGGAAATGTCATGATTACATTAACCAAGAAGATTTCACTATCTGTCCATCCAAAGGATTCATTTAGCCATTCTTACATCAATTGAAGCTTTGCACTTGTAAAAGTGGATGTTACAAGCCACTGGATTATCTGATGTGGAGTCATGCAGACTACGCATGCCCAATGGCTAGCAATTTGTCAGTCACAGAGTAGCTCAACTCCACAGCACACCATAGTTTTTTCATCTATTTCATTTTAAAAAAACTGACACAATTCATAGATTTGCCTACTGTATGACAAGAAAGTAACCAGGTAAGGCTGGCATCACTGTTCTTTGCCTCTCTGTCGGTGAAATGCTCTGTAGTTTTGACATAACCATGACAAAAACTGGCTAAAATGCTGTATTGCACCATTCATTTTTTTTTATTTGACACAGACTATATTTTCCTCTTCCTGTTAAATCCACTTGTGCGATGATCATTTAGTTTTTTCCTCTCATTCCCCACCTCCTTGTGCTTGTTTTCTCGACAAACGTTTCAGCAGGAACACAGGACGCGGATGTGTGTCTACATTTGTGTGCTAAGTCAAGCTCTATTGATGTCGTAATTGCTCCATTGGGCTTCAAATGTCTGCATTGGTCACGTGGGTGAAGAATATTATAACTCTCACGCTAATGCAATCACATACACTAAACAAATTATAGCCGCTGCCTCCCTCTCTGTCTCCCTGGCGCTCGGTCAGACCGCAGTGATCCAGCATGCAGTGTGCATGGATCTCAGTTGGTCTGTTTGTTTTTCAATACTCTGCGTTGCTCCATTTTTTTTTTCCCTCTCTGATAAAATCATTACGAGCGCGTTTAGGGCAGTAGGATCCACGGAGCCGAGCCTGGTGAGCTGCAGCCCCGCTGAGGCCTGGCCAGGCTCAAGCAGACTCAGTGTGATTGGTAATGACATTTCCGGGGCGAGACACCCAATTGTTGGGACACCCCATCAGGCTCCTTGGCTCCAGCCTGGCTGACAAAGTCCCACTGGGTGTGGAGAGAGGAAGATACAATTTTATTATCCCTACCCCTTTCTTTTGAACCTCTGCATGTTACAGGCTCGTCTTTAAATTTCTGCCTTTTTCTTCACACTCCTCTTATTGGCTGCAACTACATTTGTTTCTCAAATTCTAGCCCGCCTCCTCCCTCCTATTCTACTTCACTGCCTATCGCGCGCACACGCTTCTCTTATATTTCTACTCCTCACACTCACGCACACAAGCACATCCAGAGCCCTTGAAGTAGGGTCATGATTGATGCCTGCTGTTAATTAGCCGGCAGTGGTTGTGGCAATGCAGTGGTAGGGCGTAATTAATTAGGTGGCATGTGCACAGTGGGAGAAAAAGAGGCAAAGGAGGGATAGAGAAAGAGAGAAATGCTACTATCAGTCCCCTTTTATCCTCTGAGCTCAGATGAGTTCCCCTAATGAGAAAAAATGAGATGCTCCCAACCAGGGAAGAAAGCATTTTGTCCTTTGCATGTTCGCTCTGCCTTTCCTCAGCTTGTCGTTCTGTCACTGCCTTGTTCTCTTTTCATCTGCCTATCACATCCAGGCTTTTTGCTCATGGGGTGCCAGTAAGTTGGAGTCACCGAGTGTGGATCTCCCTCAGTGGTTTGAACACAGCCGGTGGAACTCATCCAGGCGTATACTCACTGCTATGCCGCGTGACAGAGACGGCGGGCAGCGTTTGTGGGTTTTAAACAATTCCTCGCTGTAATGGCCGCCGCTCATCTGCATATTTGCTTTCATTTGTGCTTTTTATGAGAAAGAAAGAGGAAGAGAAGAGAGAGATGGAGAGATGTCAAGAGGGCACAAAAAAAATCGGGAGACAAGCCAGAGGTGCACAAGCACTCAGAGCTCTATTGATCCTCTCCTCGGTTCACTCTGTCTCCTTGACCTCGTTCTGAAGCACCACTGCATGTGCATGTGTCAACTAATGTGTCTGTGCAAGTACAAGTGTGTTTTTAGGCCTACCTGTAAGGCGGCGTATTGTATCTGTTTACACCGCTGACAAGAGAAACTCAAGTGGTGTCAACCTGTCCATTTTAAAAGCATCATGAATATTTGGATGTGCACATAACACCCCGCCCTGACACTCACTCCTCCCGCTGAACTTTCAAATGCTTTAGTAGAGACGTCAATGCACACAGCGTGGCGCTTCGACTCCGATGAACGCATTAACACACACACTCTCACAGTTCTGCCGTGCTAGTGTAAACTGATAGTTTAATGGCTGGCAGGCCTCTCCTGTCCTGTGTGACTGAAACTGTCAAAGGTGATGGGTTTATGGACAGTTTGGCAATGTCAGCGGAGCCAGACAGCTATTTACGGCCCAGTGTTAGACACTTTGGACACTGGCTGTTAGCATAAATCCCTCAGTGAGATCAGCCAGCGGATAAACATTTCTAAACGTGCTAAAATGTAAATCACAACACGCGAGCATCAAGCGATCGCTCTGTCAACCGCCCCGTCCTTTCTAACCTCACCGTCAACACTCAGAAATACTTTGCACGCAAGCGTCACGCCCCTGTTGTATATGTGTATCTTAGTTATTTACTGCTCTCCTGCCATGACATTAACAACCGCCACCCGCTTTTCCTCCTCCCGTGTCTCTTTCTGCGCCTTCGCCTCTGTCTAACATCCCCTTCAACTATCATTTAGCTTTACGAGGCGTCCTAAAAGAAGCTCGAGGTGTGCATCCCTCCCTCTTCCCCTTTATGTCGGCGATATTGATATCCTCTATAAGTCAGGCTCACCGCTCTATGTCACTGAGGAGAAACTGATGACAGAGGAGTGTGACAGGGGGGAGTGGTGCCAGCAGGGACTCAAACGAGCATGGCGGTGTATGCGCCGGAGTCTGTTTGTGTGAGATGAGGCCTCCACAAGTGTGTGCTGCATGCTAACAGACTTATTATGGATGAAAAAAAAGGAGTTGTCTGTCAGGCTGCAAAGTAAGCAAAGGAAAGGAGGAGAAAACTGAGAGAGACAGAGATGTGGACAGATAGGAAGGAGGAGGGAGGCAGATCTATTTCCTTCTTTATGAGCTCCTGCTTTGTGTGTGATACAGTTGCCATAAACAGGGGTCAGCCAAAGAGTGGCTGTTTATAAGGTCTGGTTCTGAGAGTGGGCGTATGAAAAAGCCTTTAAAATGGTGATCAACACACACATCTGTAAGTGTGTTGGTGTGACTGTGTTATCCATCAGAGCCATTATAAACCACCTATATCAGTCTGTAACAGGAGTATCAGAGTATCACTCCTAGACCTCTGTAATGCTAAGCATCCTTGATGAGTTATTGCAGACATGCGATTAGCCGGCCACTATGCCGAAGTGTTTACAGTGTGTTTTTTTGCAGCAGAAGGAAGGGTAAAACCAATACCTGTGGGTGAGATTAAACAGCACAGTGTTGTTACACAGCATGACTTCTGGTTAGCGTTCACCTCGGAGCTTAAGACTATGTTTCTCTATGTTTTTGCACAAACTGGATTAGAATATTGTGTACCTGCTGAAGGAGATAGTACTCTCTAACGTAATCTCAAAGGAAGAAATTAAAAGTCACTTTCACTATGCGCATGGCCCAAAGTTGAGTCATGCTATCGTGCGCTGCAAACAGCATTTTAATTTTGTCAGACAAGGCTTGATGGTTTGATTAGTGAACATGTCAATTGTGAGGTTTTCCTTTTATAAATATTTGTCTGCCAACATGTGTGTGTGTCTGTGTGTACCTCTGCGTTTTGACTGCTGGTGGGTTTTTTTCTTCTTATTCCACTGGGGATAAAGAAAAGGTTTGTTTGATTAATTAATGCTGTTAGACATGAATGTAAATGATCAAAGGAGCGCATTTGCATTTCACATTTAATTATTCATGAGCCTCGATTGCTCGTGAATTAGGACACCTGTGAGGGCCCATCAGCTCCGGCTCTCTCTCTCTCTCTCTCGTGCACACATCCACACGTTAACACACTGGCACACATGCAGGATGTGACCTGGTGTGTTCGACCAGACCTGGCCATCACCCCTATCAATGTGCCCTCCTGCGCGCAGGGATGCAGGTCACTGCAGGTTCACGTCAGTATTATTAGGTTATGTTGCAGATCTGGCAGGGGTTCAAACCTTCTGATTAGGTTACTGCGTAGCACTAAAGCTCAGACTGTCACCCCGACTGTATGATTCATCTCCATGGAGACAAAAGTAAAGCTCTGATCTAATTACCCATACTGCTGCCATCTCAGACTTGAGGCGCGGGCCGGGGCGGCGTGAATGAGATGTAAGGAGCCGCATATGAAGAGGCAAGGGGCATCGCAGACATAAAGCACAAGGAGCGATAACTGAGGAGAAGAGAGAGAAATTAAGGGCACAAAGAAGAGCAAGCTCTGATGCTAACAAAAGAGTGCTCGATAAAAGGTGTTATTTGTGGTTCCCGTTCTTCCTCGTCTCTCCCCTTCTCATCGTCAGCTTCCAACTGCTGCACGAATGGGCCCTTGTTGCCATGGATATGAGCAATGGTTCTCCCATTCTGCTCGATGGGGCTCAGTGATAAATGGTGGGATGTGGAGGAAGTTAATAATTTATCCCGAGGAAAGAGCGACCGTTCTGGGGAACGTTACCTTGCATAACGGGTTAAGTGCAGCGATTGCAGCATGCAGAGCAATAGACTCACAGGAGGTGATATATAAAAAATTAATAAAGGCTGAGAGGAGCCTGCTGGGAGGGAATAGTCGGGAGACTGTGTTTTGTGTCTGTGGGGAGAGGGGGTCGGTTTCTTGTTTGGGGAAGAAAGCGTTGTTATTTTTTTTAAGTTATTGGATTGTCAGGTAACGAACAGGACCAAATTAATAGAGCTTTCTCCAGGCCTTCAGTAAAGATCTCCTCCCACTTTACATCCACTAGAAATGAACTGCTCAGTATGCTTTGGGCTATGGAGTGTGACAGCAGCAGTGACAGATGAAGCTGCTGCAGAACAAGGCCTGGCCATGTATTCTGTGCTGTCATTACCGGTGACTCACTGACAGTGTTTGTATACATAGAAATTCTTCATCATTACTCTAACATTTTTTAGATCTAGCATTATTCATTCTTCTTCCTGTTAATGTCTTCACAATAGTCCGTAAGCCGCGTGTGATGAATAAATGACAGGAATAGAGTATGAGAGACAAGGGAACCATGGGCTAAGGTCGACACCTCTGAGAGCTTTAACACACGACCTGCTTCATATCTTCTCAGCACTTTATAAGAGGCCAATTTCTCTTACTCTGCCTGCTTTACCTTAAATTGATCTTGTTCCCCTATGTTCTCTGATTCCGCCTTCTGTCCCGCTATCCGTCAGATCTTGCAGTTGGAGGCTGGTGGTGCATGCCCGGGGTTATGTAGGGGTCATGGTATTGTGTTAATCCCAGACAACGTATCAGATCCGCTTGATTTCATTATTGTCCCTCTGATGCCCTACATGCAGAGGCTCAAAGCTACTTAGAATTATCCTCTCTTTGCAATGAGAGAAAAGACAGTAGTTTGATATCTGCTGTGGAGCTCAGTCTATTGTGTCGGACAGCGCACGGCATCGTGGAGTGGATTTGGAGCATAAAAGGCTCGTGTTAAAACATAGCAGAGCCTCCTACCGATTATCTGATGGGTTTTTCAGTGCTCGTGTCTGGTTCGAGTCATGTTGTTTGAGTCAACGCCTCATAGGTGCGTGTGTGTGTGTGTGTGTACAGGCATCGTAGCATATGTGCCCAGAGTGGAATAGATGACTGGTGGTTTCATTGCTTTTCTTCTCCATTTTGTTTTGAATGCCTGTGTTTTCCCAACGCCTTTTTTTTTCTCTGCCTCCTCGTGGCTGAAGTGATGCAGATAGCTGTGATGGATAATACCATCTAACATCTCACTGACATATTAAACCTCACTCTCCTATCTGATTTAGCCGAGCAGCTGTGAATAAAGTCTTTGTTTGCAAATGCAAGCACCTGTGTTTGTGTGCGCGTCTTATTCCCCTGAAAAATAGCACACATTCTGAGTGAGCTGCTGTCTGCACATTCTCCTCACAGAAGGCCAAATAAAGATGAGACAACTGAAGGGGGGGGTGGATCGCGAATGAGAAGGAGGGGGGATGGATCAGGGACAAGAAAAAAATTAAATAAAAATCTAAACAGTGAAGGCTCTTTGAGACAAACTGCAGGTGGTTTAAAATAACACTGAGATCTTCAAACACACACCAGACAGAGAGGGATCGAACATGAGACATTGTGATTTCTTTTTAGATTTACCACAAACATTTGGTATCGCTGAGTGACAGATGACTGTCACATTTAGTAAGCCAAACCATTGACAGAGCAACCTTTTCCTTTCTTTGCTTTTCTGTTGTCCACGCAAATAAATTATCTTTTTTTATGAGCCCTCAAAGTCAGTGGTGTACAGGAGGGTTGTACAGACCTGTTACAGGAACAATTTTGAATAAACATATTGTGCAAGTAAGGTTTGCTTGATACACAATCCATTCATCCATCGTACTTATAGGCATCCTATAGGTCACTGGCTCATCACAGGACCACTCAACAACCTCAATTTTGTCAAAATTCAGAGGCAAAATATTCACTTATTCGCATTTGCGGTTTAACAAAAAAAATGTTTTTCTTGGTTTCATAGATAAGTATTGCTGACTTTGTTTAGTGATTTATTTCAAAGTAGATTGCAAAATGATCATAGATCATGGGACGCAGAAAGGTTCAGGCAAACCGTTTGATTCATCTTGCTGACATAACAAATTAATTATGCACATTAATTAAATCAGCTTGTCTGTTCTATACTTTCAGTATGCATGCCTTACTTTGTATAGTAGCATTAGGGTCCTTGGTTGTTAGAAGGAAAGGTTTGTTGAGTTTCAACCCCTGAAAGACTGTCAGACAGCATCGCCATCTGCCTTGTTGTGGATGGCTGGTTGTAAGAATGGCAGACTCACGTTCCTGGGAGCAATGTGAATTAATTAGAATGGCAGATAAGAAGCCGTGCAGAAGAGGACAACCAATTAAACACCTTGAGTGCTCTGCAACCACATGAATGAAGCCTATCTTCACAAACAGGTATCCTATACTGTATGTTGTTATGTTTTATTACCTCCTTATCAGCCAGATCATTGTAGTCCGGAAATATACCAAAGTTTCCAATAAATTTTGGGTGAAAGATACAAAGATGCAGCCAAAATGTGCCAAATTCTACTTGTAACCTGTTTATTATCTGCAACTGTTTAATTAGAAACTTTTTTTTAATTGCATTGTCATTCTTTGTGACAATAACAACCACACAACACCATTATTTAAGCATTGCAATTGTAGCTCCCATCACTGTTCGGGAACGTTCCATTCAACCTAAAATCAAGCTAATACCACGATGTCAGCAGGTTCCCAGATTTCTCTGCTAAACGCGCCCGATGACAGTTTCATCAAACGTCTTGTTGTGTATATTTGTGGACACACACTTTCCAACTGATACCCACACACATGCAAACACATGTACAGACTCATGCTGCCCCCACCACCCCCCACCCAGGTTGCCTTTGTTCCCAGCATCTGTTTCCCTCTGTGATTAATTGCAATTAGTGAGAGGTTTGAAGGCCTGTGGAAGAACACAGTGAGAGGAAAAACATCAAGATTAATGAGAGGATGCATTCATCAGAGAGCACGATGGAGGGTTTACAGTGGGAGGAGGGGAGGATTGTGGGACGACATGGTAAGAGTAAGAAGGGAGGGGCTGGGGAAGAGGAGATACTAAGATGCTAATGACGTAGCTGATGGGAAGAGCAGAGGAGTGTGCCATAGAGGAAAGGAGGGAGAGGAAGATGAGCAGAAACCAAAAGAGAGAAAACGAGAGCCCACTCGTCAAAGCTTGGGCCACAGAGCAGCACCATGGGGGACTGATTAAATATGGAAATCATAATTGCTAATTGACCTTTATTAGTCAGAGCAGTCAGTAAAGGGCTTTATTGTTTTTGAGACTGTGCATTCCAAATTACATACGCATAAGCACGCTGATGTGCATGGGAGTGTATTTGTGTTTCATTGTGTTTGATCACCTCATGCTGCTCTATTTTGTCTCAAAGAGCTGTCTTATGTTTTAACACAGGATAAAAGTGAGAAGCGGATCCAGTAACATGAACAAACACAAGCTGGGTGTTAATGAGAGTGTGAGCATACTATGTGAGCTGGGAAGGGGTCACTGATGATCCTCCCTCTTTTGGCTCCCACGTGCAGCCATGACGGCATGCGTTTTCACAGCCACACACACGTGTATCTCTCACCCTTACACCTTTTCCCTCAAACTTTGATGTTCACTTCAACAGTCTCGACACGCTCCATCAGAAGTTTGGAGAGTGAATTTATCTGCCTGTCCTGGCACCACACGGCTTGTCGTCCTCATTTTATCTGCACACACACACACACACACATGCATATAAGCATGGATGTCAGTCTTGTTGCCAGATCACACAGATTTGATTAGAGAGTCCCTAAATTAATTAAGGCAATGTGATTTAGCCAGCTGTCATTAGAGCCACATGTAAACTGGTCTGAAGTGGACAGATTTGGTTTCAGCTTGTTAAATGAGTCAGAGTCATCCACCATGACCACTGTGTTTTTAAAACCAAACTGTTGCTCTTGCAAATGTGTTTTAGGCTCGTGTTTTTAAGTCACTACAATCTTCCACCTTTGGAAGCTGAAGATCAGAGACATTCTTAAAGAGTTGAAAACAGAAAATAAATGTGTACATTATATATATA
>JABUIW010000020.1:9037858-9062224 GCA_013363375.1 Menidia beryllina | reverse complement strand
GTGTCAACCAGTGATATATATGATGTGTGTGCTCTTCTCTTACTCACTGAAGGTTGGACTCAAGGTGTCAAGGCTGTCTCTCCAACTTCCAACTTTCAATCTGCCTTGTGAGTTAGTTGTCCGCAACGTTAAGGGCATCTACTGAGGTCCAGTGTAATTTTTTTTATCCCCAAGAGACAGAAGAGGGGATTCCTCCATCTGATCCCTGGTTCCTCTAATCCTGTTAGCTCAGCCCAGGATCAGACTGCCGTGGCTGGCCTTCAGCTACTCACACACACACACATTCACACAACGCCAGGGGTCAAAGGGGCCTGGAGCCTCAAAGGGACAATTGTTTCAGGGTGCAGAAGTGGCAGTGAGGGCGAGAGGCCTGCAGTCAGAGGGGAAAAGATAGGACACACTCATCCCTGGGCGTAAACACATCCAAATACACATTTTAAACAAATCCAAATCACACCTATGACTAATTGCAAATTTAAAATTTACACATAACATTAACAGACATTGTTTTGCCTCTCTTTTGCCTTCCCATCCCATTTACTAGTTTTATAATTTTTCTATCGAGGCTGCGAACAAGCCGTTCTAAACTGTCATTACTCCACATACACAAACCATGTAGCATAGATTCAGTATTCAGAGGACTGTCTCGGGGGCATTTTTTTTCTATTTTGTGCTGCCTAAAAGGACCCAGCATCTCCTCAGGGATAACAATGGCTATCATCAGAGCAGAGGTTCTTGGATTTGGCTTTGATTGTTCCCAGTTTCCTGTTGCTGTGATGCCACACCTCTTGTGTCCAGCAGAGGGCTCTTAGCACAGTGGATAGGGTTCCCTCTTTCAGTCATGACTGCTGACTTCACTGCTCATCTATGAAGGAATAATGGCTGAAATCAAGCACTGTACAATGTTAATGACATTTGAATTAGAACACTTCTAAATTAATTAGGTAAGTAAAGTATGCAACGATCAAAATGTCACTGTTGATAAAGCTATGTTCCCGTAAGCAGTCTGGGGAATCGACAGACTGATTTGTTTAGAGTTATCAATCTGGGTTAGGCTCTGCTGGCTCTAGGTTGTTTCATCTGTTTGCGTGTGCAAGTGTACGTGTGTGTGTGTGGGCATGTGTGTGTGTGTGTTTACCGTTGGTTAGGGAGACAGTTTGATTGAGCTCTGCCTCGTAAAGCTGTCTGTTTGCCAGACGGTTTGTCTCCTGGCCAAGACTCTGCAATAGAGAAGCACACAATGATTATCTGTCACAAGACAGCAGCGTTCTTCATGGGTTTGGATAGCAACAGCCCGGACCGGCCTGTGTAAGCTTAAGACCACACACTAAATCACCCATAGGAGTTTTTTTTTGTTTGGGGGGGGGGGGGGGTTGTTTTGCTGTGAAACTGTAAATAAGCTTTATTGGTTTTATTTATATCACATGTGGTACAATGTCGTTGTGAGTCTACTTTATATTTGGATAATTATTTGACTTTCCCCACAGCTTTCACATTACCTAAGGCATTTGTGAGGAAGTCTCCCTGTTCTTGTGTTTTCTGTGTGTGCATGTGGGTGCGTCTGTGTGGGCCATGCAGCAATGTTCAGTACAAGAGTGTGAGAGGAATGTCAACAACCTTTGACCTCTGGTCACGTTAATGTTAGGGGTGTGGGGTGATGATGTGCCAGTGGGGTCATTTATGTCTGTCTGCATGTGTGTGTGCATGCGTGTGTGTCTGCTTGTGTGTGTGTGTGTGTCTGTGTGTGTGTGCGTCAGAGCAGACATGATTTATTACGCATTAGTAGGCAGAGAGGAGGCGGACAAAGCTCTCTAAACCCCGGGGTCACGGGGTCAGGTCAGAGTTCACAAGAGGTCAGAGCACTGAGTGGATATCAAAGAGCACCCTGGGAGCTAGATTTGGCCAACCAGGACCGGATAGGCTGGCAGGGACTGGCTGCTCAGACAATAGGAAGTAAACACACACCTCAGTCACAGACTGCAGTGGAAGTGTATAAAGCATGCAGTTGTCCAGAGGTCAGAGGTCAGGGGAAATAGCTCTTAGATCAGACTGAGGATTTCCTTGGACCCTCCACCTCTCTTACGCACAAAAAACATGCATGCTCTAGCTGTCAAACACGGCTTACCTCTTGACAGACTGACTGCAAATATGTTCTAAAATACGCATCTAAACCAAGCGTGCTGGTATACCCAAACAGACACGCACAGCAGACAAAGCCCCACAAAGGCAGCTAATTTCACACTGGCTCTGCTGGGGCCTTGTTTGGGCACGGCTGCGAAGCACAGACAGAGAGACAGATGGTGCAGGGCTGGCAGGAGGAGTTCCTGTCATCCTCTGTGCGTGCGCGCGAATGAGTGTATGTGTTCCACTGATTGTATTTGAGCGTTTTTGCTCATGAGCGAGCATTCTCCTGTGTCTTTGTGCATTTTCAAACACCACTTTGCACTCTGCCCACCATCAGAGCAGAGGCTTAAGGCTACATTAGCAGAGCCTCTCTACCGACTCCTTCCACTCGCCAAGCCAGGTGTCAGGAAATGTTACCCTCAGCGTAACCTCTTTAGAGAAATTTTTCAATCCAGTCAGGGTGTTGTAACAGTCATTTCCTTGCTCAGAGACTGCAGAGTAGAGACTGTGCATATTAACAATGGGATGGACCTGTTTGAAGTTAATGTATCTGGCAGAGAATGAAACAAGCTCTTGTATCTCTTTGTTTTGCTGGAGGAATTGCTTTCTGTGCACCAAACATGCACATATTTCTCCGCTTGTGTGTCTGGTATATTGATCTATGGCTGCTGTAATTGAAGTAACTGGTTGTCATGATAGCTTTCACATAAATGGAGCGGGTTCGCATTCTTAGATTGGCTGTCCAAGAGGTAAATGATCAATTAAAGGAGGAATAGCTAAAGTAGAGGAACAGATGGATCTATAAGATGCTCTGTGTGGTGGGAAAGACTATGGCAATGAGTACAGGTGTAACTCACAAGCTGTTTCAGCATACTAATGGGCTTACAGACAGGCTGGTGAATAAGGAGAGCGACGAGCGGCAAGCGAGGCTGACAGACGGTCAGATGGATAGATGGACAGGCTGACAGTCACTGAGCCAACCAGGCAGAGAGGGAGCCTGTGTCATCCCTCTCTGGGAGTGGAGGAGGAGTGATAGGGGTTCATATTCCCCAAGACAGGTGGCAGAGACATGCCACTGCTGCCACCTGGCACTCACCACCATGTGTCCTCCTCTCTGTCTTCTTCCACAAGTAATAATATTGCTGTGAGCTCTTGACCTTATCTTCCACTTGAATCCCTACAGCTGTCTAACATTAATACATATTCCAGTTTGAATGACTTAAAAGCCTGTGTGCCCTCCTGGTTGGGAAAAGGGAAAAACATACAGGCAAAAGGCAGCATGATGGTGAAGTCTGTGGCATAGTTGAGCCTCGTTGGGGCTCAGTATGGCATGCATCTGAACCCTGTCCCCCTTATTGAAGGCCAGGTCTGTGTGGGCAGGTGGGGTGGTGGTGGTGCACTCTAGAGGTGGGGCTTTTGACTCCTCCAAGTGGCAGAGGCCACCTGCTCTCATTCACTGCTCCACAGCCCTGCCTGACCACAGCTCCACTAGCTCCACACAGGCTAATTAAACTCAGTATGGCACTTACTCCCACAGAGAGACACATACGCCAGCTCGCCTCGACGGTGTGAATTCAGTAATGCAAATGAACAAATACACACAAACACACACACGGAAAAAAAAACAAAAAAAAAAAACAACCCTTATCCTTTGGACGGCGAGAAGATGAAATGAGGATTGCAAACATTCTATCACACCGGAATAGAAACAATTGTGATACATGCTTCCACACAGACACACACCGACTTCATTCTGCCAACAGACTGTCCCACTTTGGAGTGGGAGTGTTCTATCTGGCATCCACCCGCAGCTCTCCTTCACTCTCTGATCTCACAACAGTTTTTTTGTTTTTTGTAGTCTCTCAATATCCTAACAAGGATAAGAGCTATTGCTGACTATATGAGGAAAAATCTTATGTGAATTCGGATTACCCTGAAACAATTTTTTCTTATTATTTTTTATTTTTCTAACTTCTATCTATCTATCGATCTATCGATCTATCGATCTATCGGTCTATCTGTCTATCTGTCTATCTGTCTGTCAGTCTATATGTGAATTTAAAAACGATTATTCAAAATTAGTTAAATGTAAATGTTTGTGCTCTTTATCCAGAAAACCACATCTACTTTTCAGGATCTGGTTATTAAGAACACAGATTACATGTTAAATTTCAATATTTCAGTATTTATATTACAGTAACAGAGTTACAGGCTTTAGTAGCTTAAAACCCTACTTAAAAGACGCTGGTTGGGTGCTTCTTTATATTCTAAACATCAGGAGTAAAAGTGTATAATCATCACTTTAAAAGTTACATACGTTTTTTTGTGGTGCCTATTTATTTCTCCAAATATATTAGTGTGTTTGTGAATGGCTGAATAAGGTGCATTAACTTAAAGCACTTTGTAGAAAGGTGCTTTATGGAGTTTATTTTATTAGTTTATGGGCAGTTCTGCCACATCCAAGATGGCGGACTCGTTGACATATCTGAAACGAACATTTTAATTGTCAAAATCGCTGAAATTGCACATTTCCTGTTGAAATACGGGATGAAACGTAAGGTGCGGCAGCAAGGAGCCGAGCTGAACCTCTGATTGCGCAATCCATCCCAAAGTGGGCTGTTGGTGTCTAATGTGTGTTTAATGTTTGTGTTTAATGTTTGGATATTGGTTTCTATCTATTCTGTCTGTCTATCTTTGTTATTATCTTTGTCAGATTTTATTCAACAGTCTCAGTTGCTTTTGAAAAGCTTTGCAAGCATTTGGGATTTTTCTGTCTTCATTCGAGTTTTTTAAACTGTAACTTTAGTTCACATGTTGTGAACTGTGTACATGATCCAAATGGATGACTTCTGCATGGTTGAAATGAAATACTTTCTGTAGGATTAAATTTGGAAAGGAAAGTGTGCCAAAAATGGAATGGAAAGGGGATAAATATTTTGGGGTTGACGAAGAGAGTGTGAGGGAACTGGGAGAGCTGTGACTGTTCCCTAAACTGATTTAAGGCCCAGCCCTCCCAGGCCCCTACAGCTTCCAACATGCCACAGGGAGTTGTCCCATAATCTTCTGTTCCAGGTAAACAGCTTTCTCCCTCAAAATGCCTGGACCCATCTCCTACACACGCCATCAAAAAGCTTGCCTATGTGTGTCCCTTTAAGACTCCTTTTTGCTTAAGCTTGGGGGCTCCTTATCTGTAATAGAAGTCACTGATGCACACATTCTGCTGTAACTGGTGCAAATTAGCCTCATCTTTGCAGATTTGCGACTGATGAGGTGATTCAACAAATACCTCAGACTTTAACTAAAAACTCAGCTTATTTTAGGCTGGGGCAGGATGATGAATTACTGCTACGCTACCCAAGACAGTAGCGTTTAACAAAACACAACAATAGTAATAATAACTCTTTGCCAAACGTTGGGTTTTACTAAGCACAATGTATTTTTATCCATTCACCTTTTAATGTTTTCAGTTTTACTGGCTTTTGCATCTCGGATCAACCCTGCATCGCCTTATTTCATCATCTGAAAATGCATAATGAGCACTACAATAAAAAGGCATGTAGCCAGAAGGGGCCTTAACGTGTTGGCATTTCTTCTTCAGACGAGGTTACACAAGGCCTTACTAGCGGTCTCCTCGTGACACTCTTGATTCTATGGTGTTAACCAGCACAGCTGCATGATGGGCAAAGCTGTTTTCTCTACTTTCCTCCTCCTCCACCTCCTCCTCCTCTGTGTTTAACAAAGTCTTTCTCTGCACAGCAGAGAAACTCCTCTGTTTACACTCCATCACAGACACTTAAACACTATTCCCTCGCCTCTGCCTTCCATTCCTACTCTAATCTCTCCCTCCTCTTTTCTTTTCTCCGTCCACTCCATTTAGTCATTAGGTCGGCTCTCATCTGCATAAGCTTTCCGTTGTAGCACCCGATTGCACTGGGCTCCAACTCATGTATATTAAATAAGCCTTGTTGTTGTGTCGGCCCTACGGCTTGCCTTGCTCTCTGCCATGTCCTTCTCTTCTCTTTGCTCTTGCTCGCCTTGCCGCTTCTCCCCCTCTTCATCCTTCCCTCAGTGGTTACCAGGCTAGCCTCCCCTCCCCGCCCCTCCCCTCTCTTCTTATTCCTCTGTGGGGGTATTAAGGGCTGTTTCTGTTGCCCGTCACTCTTCATAAGTGGTGTCTTGCTCAGCGTGTTCGGCCCGTTCCCTGTGCGAGTGCACCTCAATGCCCCGGTGCGCCGTCTCTCTACAGGCCCCACTCAGAATGGAAATGAAGGGAGTCTGTAATGAGTCCCACTCAGCCAGGGTCCCCGACCCCATCGCCATCAACCGGCTTAGAGGGGAGAATCACAGAAACGGAGAGAGGGTGGAGAAATGAGGGGTCAGGGATGGAGAGAAGAGGGGGCTCCAGGGAAAACACAGGGCTTTTTTTTTCATTTCTGTACACCCCCCTCTTTTAGTGTCTGGTTGCCAAGCTGCTACAATGTTAAGCTGGCCTTTCTTTAAGTCTGTGGGGAGCTGTGTGGGACCGCCACACTGAGCAGGAGACGAGAACGATTTTCAGAGAGGGGGCACTGGTAAGAGGAGAGAGGTGAAGGAGAATGGCAGCCGTGCAGAGCAGAGGGCAGGAGAAGTAAAAGCATCAAACAGGGAACAAAGGAATAGACTGTATTTCTGGCACGAACATATGGATGATGACGGTACACACGGTTGCAAAATGACAGCAATAACAATAATGCCATAACTGTTATCACTCTCCCGCTGCCAGCTCATTGTGCTTTGCTTTACTCTCATCTGTGCCGGAAGCTAAGGAATGAACATAAGGAAACTGTAAAATATAATCTAATTTATTTGCCGTAAATGCGACAAGCCTCATTAATTTCAGCGCTTACGAAATTGAACGAGGAAACCTAAAAGTCAGATGTCACGGTTACTTGCAAGCACCTATAGAATCCATTCATTTTTTTAAAGTCCCATTGGATGTTATTTACGCGGCATATTTACCCTTTACAACACAGTCAGCTGGAGAAATGGGAGCCATGTCAACAAAAACTGACATGGCCTCCTTCTAGATGTTTGCCCGTGCGAGTGTGTAAAAAGAGAGAGTTGTGTCTGAACGACGGTGATAGATTAGACACAGCTGATAAGGAGGCCTGGGGTCAGAGCAGTCAAACTGCACACAGATATAGAATAGCTCAGTGTGTCCTGTCCCTGTGCCTTTCTTGCCGGGTTTTTTGTACACAAGATTGTCTGTTCAGAGGCAGATGCCTGTTTGGGCATAACGCCCAGGAATTGTGTGTGTGTGTGTGTGTGTGTGTGTCTCAGTGAAAGAGGGTAATGGCTGACTCTACACGCCCTCTGACCCTGCTGGGCAGCACAAGTCCTCCTCTGTTTCTCCTCACACTGATTAGAGGGTCAGAGCTGCAACACACACTTCAAAGTCTGCACATATACCCGTGGTGTGCCTCTCCTGGCTTTGCCGTCAGCACAATAGGAAGGGGAAAGAGGACACTGAATTACAGTGAGAGAGGTGAGGTCACGCCGAGTGGCGGGGAGACAGTGGAGAGATGTGAGACACACGAAGAGAGCAGCAACAGGACATGAATTTGCACAGATAAGGAGAAAAAGAATGGATGGCACAGGATATAGGCTTGGAGACGGGAGATATGCTCAAACAAAGATAAAAGAGAGGAGGGTGAGAGCAATATACCTGGTTATTAGAGGCAGAAGAGGACGAGGATAAAAAGCGAGGATGGGTGGAGTCACAGTAATGGAGAAACGGGGTCTGGGGCTTTTTTTCCTCTTCCTCTTTGTCCTGTATTTTATTTCTTCCTGATCTTTAAGGATGAATCACTCAGTAATCATTAATTTTTCAGTGGAAGCATGATTTTACCCTTACTACCTCCATTCTAACCATCCCTATCTTTGTATCTACCAATGTCCCCCTCCCACGTCTCTTTATCAGTAAATGAAAAGGAGAAGGAGCACATGTTAGTACAGTAGCCGGGTACCAGCGACTTGAACAAAGCACAATATCTGCGAGCAAGGAGTGTATTTTTATGTGCAAACTCAGGGAGATGGACAAAAGGTGTTTGGCCCCTTTGTGCTACATTTGGGGCATTTAACTAAAGAGCCAGGTACACACTGGCCGCTCTGATTGTGCATGCATTGGTCTTTGTTTGCTAATGTGTGTGTGGCTGTGTGTACGTATGTGGCACTGACCCATGTAAAGAGATAGTGTGTGTGGAGCATACATAATGAATGCCCCGCCTGCCGCACACAAGAGCGCAGAGTGTCGAGAGGAATTCCCTTTTTAACATGCCTGCCTGGATGTGAGCTAGACACGGAGGCTGACAGAAAGCGAGGAAGCCCAGGGCTTCCAGTCAGACTCAGTCCCAACCCTGTTGTCTCCCCCCACCTCTTCACTGCCATCATTTGCCACTCCTTTTTTCTTTTTATGTATATGTTCTATCTGCATCTCCGTGATGTCTGTGAAGGGTTGTCGGTTTATGATGCTGACATTACACAAAATACATTAAGACCTCAAACACAACAAAACGCCTCAACATTCATGCAGTACAGCAGCTGCACACATAACAGAATACACTTCTTCTGTCTCCATGTGAATTTCATCGGTGTCTGGGCGAGAGTTATTAAGTAATTCTGAAGTGAGCGGTGATAGAGGGCTTTGAAATTATGTATTTTTAATGTGGTATTCTTTTTTATTCCTTCTTTTTGTGTTTTATTTAATTTCTTCTGTGAAATGTGCTTTTTCTTTGTTTTTGTTTTTTTCTGAAAATAGTATTCTGGGTTTTTATGTCACACATTTTTTGTGTTGGAAATTAAGACAAATCATTAGTTTTGTTTTTGGGACCATGATTAACTTCTCCACCCTTGCTTTGGACATACTCATCAGCTTCCTTTCCCTTCTGTTTAATTGCACTGCAGCTCTTTAAACAGGCTACAGTATCTGTTGAAGTAGAGGTGTATTTTACAAGCTATTTCTTTGGAGAGCTTTCGGAGTCCTGCACCTGTTAGACACTGATAGCACAAGTGCCCACAGACACACAACCACCAAACAAATGATCTCAGTAGAGTTTATCTTGAGCCCCTGAACATTAGGCATTATCTTGGCTGTCAGACCAGTAAAGACACATGAAGACCTCATGCATTTTTAAGCCTATTTCCAATTGTTCTGGTGTTTCCTGTTTAACTTATAGGCTCTGGTCATGAAGCCAGAAGCCTGTTGTTGCACTCTGCAGGTTCAAAGTTCAAAGGTCAGTGTTTTGTAACCTTGCATGAATGGCTCTAAGACGTCCAAACCCCATGAGCCCAGGAATCTGACTCTTTCTTTTATGTAACATATTCAAATATTGTTTAGTAGCTTTTAAAGCATATTGTGTCTAAATAAGCAAAGTAGAAACTGGGAAAAAAACAGAAAAAAAGATGCATCTTTTGGGCAACTAGAATTATTTTGCACCTTTTTCTAACCTCTTTTTTCTGTGTTACTACAAATCTAATGCCTTTACTGCATTAGTCAGTAATCCTTCATGTAGAAGAGCAGGTTTGACAGGGGTGTTTTACTGCAGAGCTTACTTGACTTATCCAACCCTGCTATATTTCCAATTCCTCTGCAAGTGGCTTTAAAACAGACTTACATATTCTAAGCAATAGCAAAGTGCAGGGTGTCATTTTTATCCTGCTCTTAGAGCACAGCTGAGGGCAGGAGGCCAAACCCAGAAGTGTCAAGATGTCTGGCTCCCCACAAAGAGGGGCTGAGTGTACACTGGGCCAAGAAGGAGAGGAGCTGTTAGCTGGCAGGTTGAAAAGGGGAGAAAGACTTTTTGTGTCTGTATTCTCCTTCTTGCCTTCTGTAAACAAAGATGAGGAAAAAGGAATGAGAAAAGTGAAGGGAAAGGAGGGAGATGTGGTGGTTAAGTTGGAGTGATCCTGAGTAGGAGAGGGGGGTGGGGGGGGTGGGAGGAGTGGTGGCTTTCTATTGTGATGGCAGGGTCAAAGGGATTGCTGCCATTCAAGATTGAAAAGAAACCCCAATTAAATAACTTCGTAAAGCAAGCAAGCTGGAACAATATGTGTCTGTGTATGTAGTTCTGTGTGCACATGAGTGGTTTCTGCATGTGTCTGCGTCCGTGTTTGGGCTGTGTGTCGGTACGTTTCGGAATGACGGTCTGACCAGTATGTTTCTTTGTGCACGCACATGTGCTCACCTTTTGTGACACTGGGGGTGATGGGGTGGGGGGGGGGGGGGGGGGGACAAGGTACTTGAAGTGTCGCCATGGTGCTGTAATTAGTGGGGAAGGGTTAAAGGTCGGCCACAATTCTGCTGGCCCGGGACAGGACCTCTCACAAGTGCGGAGACTCGGGGAAGAAGGGGGAGGCCTGGTGAAGGGATTTTTTTTTATAGAGCAGAGACTAAACACAGCGCTAAAGCAGACTTCTGACTGAAACTGGAGAGAATAGAAGCCATTAAGCAGTGTTAGTTTTGTAACCGTTATCCGCCTCACTCGCTGCCCGCTGGCATACTTCAACATGTTTATAGCTGAGCGGTGTGTGTATGTGTGTTGAGGAAATGCTGGCTGGATGTTTTGAGTGAGAGCTATGAATCTCAATATCACTTTCAGTGAATCAGTTTTAGAGGCTCCTTAATCCAGAAGTATTTCTAAACTCTGGTAGAAAGAACATACGCTCTGAGGGTACATTGAGAATATAAACTATCAGAGCTCTGGAATAGAATAATACACAGATATTTAGGACACAAAAACCAGCTTCTTTGGTTGCTCATTTCCATCTAAATTATCGCCTTACTGAGCACTGGAGTACATAATCAAAACGACTCTGAAAGAACATGCGCCGTCTTTTGTCATGTTTTACAGAACACGGCGTGTTCAGTTCTCCACTCTGGTGTTGTGTGTGTCAACATGAAAGGAACATATGAAGTAGTAAAGTAACAAAACATGTTTTCTCCATCTCAGAGAACCTCCTGAAGATGTCTTATCAAATCTTTCACTGCTGAGTAGTGGTGGTGTGACACTTTATGTTCTGCTCTCATACAGTCAGCGCACTCTTTATCAAAGTATAATGTCGCCAGGAGGAGAAGAGGGAAACGACTTTTGTCAGGTTGAGTTGAATAGCGAAATACATTTATAATTAAACTTTGCATCTGAGTTTTCAAAGAGTGTCTGCCTAGACTCACACTTGCAAAAAAAATACATTCAAACCAATTTGACGCAAACAATAACAAGTTTGTGCTTGGAAATGCATGCTACTAGTTGGCCAAGCACAAATAAAGACTCGGTCGCAAATTCATACTTCGGCAAGGGATGTTTCAGAGGTGCTAAATGTTCTTGTGTGTAAATATAACTGCCTATAAAAAGCTTTTTTCTTATTTGGAGAGAAATATATCGTCGATCGCTGAGATGGCACAGTGTGTGGGTGTCAAATGCAGGGATTGTCTGTTGTGGGAGACATCAGGCCGCTCTTTTAGTTGGCATATGGTGATGAGCGCACATGCTGCAAAATCTGCCAGTGACATGTGTGAGAGGGTATGCACGTCTCTGTATGGGGTGAGATTTGTGCCACCAGACAACCGATTTAGAATTATGTGCTTTGTGGGATTTAAGTGCAGCAGTTAATAAGATTTTAGACTTGACATTTTGAAAAAATAAATGTTCGTATGCATTTATCCTGCTGGAGAAAAAAGATGAATCATTTTAGTGGGAAGCCCTCCAGTATTGAAAGAAGCAATTATCCACCATCAACCACAGCAAGTTACACTCCACCTTTTAAAAAGCTTTACAGGCCATTTAGATTTTAGGGGTAAGAATTTTTTTCAAATACATCCGGTCGGGACATATAAATGTCCGAGGTTTTTTTAGGAATGTTTTGTTTTTTTCACCTATGTCGATTTTAAGAAGACAAGGAATGTACCAATATTCAAAATAGGATTGATAGTAAGGATCAGTTCCCAAATTCTGTACTTACAGACCATTGGACCTTGATAAACTTTAACTTAGCAACCCTTCTGAAATTAGGCATTTCAAAGTTGTACAATTGTAGTTAAACTATACGTACACTATGACTAAGTCTGGATTTTATATGTGTCAGAAATGATTACTTGGCAGATCATTTATTTTAGGATGTGTACAAATACAGAACTTGGACATTTTAGCTGGTGAAATTCTATTTTTAATGGAGTCAATCCTTTACAGCAAAATATATGGAAGGATATTAAATGAAATTTTGACATTTGGGTGCAACATGTGAAACCCTCGAGCTAACTACATGGATGCAAAACTGCTAGTTTAAATGTATTGACAGTCTACTGTCTGTAAGATATCTTACAGACACATCATTTCTGTGCTGGTGCGTGGCAACACAAATCATGCTGCATATCTTGGTCTTAGTAGATATGATATCGTACATCGATAACTTGTTTTTGTTTTGGGATCCTGTCACACTTTCATGTTACAAGATGTGGCGCTGACTTCACTTTGTCTGTACTTGACTCACTCGCTGGTTTCTGTGGAATCAGATGTGACGATAAGGGTTTACCATGCAGTGTTGAAAGGTCCTCACAAACGCATCAAGACAGGCATGTGTGCAGGCCTGTTATCTTCATGTGTGCACTGTGCTCCACACTGAGTGAGTGTGCCTGTTAACTGAGTGCCAACTGGCACGGAGCCCTTGGCAGTGGGCTGGCATTCGCGTGCCCGCTCTGCTCCTACCACCTGTCTGGTCCCTGGAAGAGTCAGGGCCTCCTCTGTGGGCGGAATAGTGTGGGGTGTCCACAAGAGGTGTGGGGTTTGGAGGGGGTGTGGGAGCCTGGTAGGAGACGAGGTCGGGGGCGGGGGGGGGGCTCTTCCGTCTCTCTGAGTCCAGCTCTATGGGAAGGGGTTGTGCCACCAAGCCGGTCAGACTGAGGAACAGTCATGGCCTAGTCTGGGTGCTGCCACGTCCAAGAGCCAGTGGAAGTCTGTCTGTCTTTTTCTCCGTCCATCTGTCTGTCTGCCCGTCCATCTGCAACCTGAATTGGTTTCCCTGTCCCTTTGACTGCATTTTTGCCCATGTGAGCCCACAGACGGAGATGCAATGCTGCGTGATTCTCTTTAGCAAACCTGTTCAAATGTCTGACTACATAGTTACCTAACCTCCAGCTTCCCTATATCTTTTCTTTGTAAAAATATTGCTCAACAGATCAGAAGGAAACACAAAGATGGCAGAGAAATGGAGCAGTCAAAGGCAACAATTTCATGGCTGTTCTGCGTGGGTGTAGTGGGTTTTCCAAAAACTCTTGTACTACCTTTCAGCAAGGGATTGTGTGAACATACACTTGCTCAATAATTTAGATCCTGCAAAGAGTGGTTCTGACTAAATAATGAAGGAGCTTGGCACTGATGATCAAGATCATGTGAGCAAGTGAGTGTGAGTGTGCGTGTTTGTGCACTGGGGACAGGGTTTATCCATCCGTGCGCTTTCTTTCTCTTATGTGTCACCGCGGCCCATCGTGACCACAATCAGGGCTGAGCTCGCACATCCTCATGACAAAGAAAAGTGCTAAAAATCTTCTCGGGGCTAAGAGTGCGGATAGCTGCAGCAGCAAAACACAGAACCCCTCTGTGACCACAGACACTCGCTCGGGGCTTTAAGGTGTAATCAGCATGAACAATCAGAGAAGACAGAGGCACCTCGTTCTCTTGTATTTTTTGGCCATCAAAATGAAATGGGAATTTTAAAAAAGAAACGGCACATTGATAGTCCAGATTTACACACGAAAAACACTGGGACACATGGTCTTGTGTGTTGCTCTTTTGGCCTTGGTGCCTTTGCTGCTTTGCTCCCTCTGTAGCACTTCAAAATGCCAATCTCTCCGAACTGCATAGAAATGAGTCCCCTCCACAGTCTGCACTGACCTCTGGCTCTGCCTCTGTTTGGAGTGCCTTTGGCAGTCTCAGTCTTTGCTCATGTTGCTCATGGTTCAGGTGCAGGGCAGGGTTTCCATGCCAGCCGGGTGAAGGGTCAGATGCCATTAAAGCCTGCTGTTGTCTGGGGGCCGTAGATATTAATGGATGGCTTTAGACCCCGTGTCTTGTGGCTTTAGAAGCAGCAGCTTGACCTTTGGACTTTGCTGACCTGCAGGGTCCCGAACAGCGGGCCATAGACTGTCACCAGAGCAGGACCTCTAACCCTCAGATCAACTCAGGCCAGAGGTTGAAGGTATAGCTTACTTGAAGATGCTGTGTGGTCAGGCGGGTGCAGTCTTTTTAAACAACACTGTGTTTCCCCTTGTTTTGAACTGCGATTTTCAGATTGTTTCATCAACATAGGACTATACTAATTATTTGGTTTTACAATGGCTTTAATGATTCTAGCTGCACACTTGGCTTCAAGTGAGAACAATTTAGCTATATGTGAGAACCAAACACCATAGTTAAATACATAAAAAGATCTAAAATGGCTTGGTCTTTTTTATAGCTGTTTAGGATCAAATACTTCTCAGCTTGTCTTATTTCTGTCTTGTATCTGCCCGTGACCTACATGTTTTCAGTTGTTATTGAAGCATTAAGATGGTACAAAAGTTTTTATTGCCTCTCCCATCTGTTTCTTTTTGCTAAATACCTTATGTTACAATTTCTTGCATCTGAACTCAAATCGGCTCATCTCTAATGACGGTAATACAAACGCAGGCATAAAACATTCCTTCTAGACCATACACATTTGTGTGTGTGTGTTTGTGTGTGTATGTGTGTGTTGCGGGAATATCATTGAAGGGGAGCTGGGTGAGCGTGATGCAGTGAGGCTGTTTTCCTATAATGCAGGCAATCCTTCATGTCTTATCTGAGGCTGCTAATGTCTGGGACCAATGGAGGCTGGAGTTTGCGATTCATGGCCTAGACCTTGGCTTTGTGAGAGCAAACATCAATAACCTTTCCGGGGGAAAAGCTCGGCAGCACCACCAGCATCCATATGGTTTCTGGATGTGTTTGGGGGTGTGCGTGTATGTGTGTGTTTGTGTGTGTGTGTGAGTTCGTGTGTGTAAATGAGAGAGCAAAAGGGACAAAGATCAACCGCTCAAGTGAGCCAGTAGACAGTAAATGCTGTTAGGACGAGGAAGAGCTTGGGAATAAATGGTACTTGAGAGGCATCCTCAACCCTCATTTGCTCCGACTCTTCGGCTTTGCTCTAAAGCGATTCTAAATTGACTCAATCTGGATGTGATCTTGTATAGTTTTCCCCCAAAAAAGGTGTTTCTCTTGTTTTAAATGCATTTTGTATTCCATCGATCATTTTAGTTTGATGAATTTCTTGAAAATGTTTTCAATGTTTAAAACCTTCTAACTGCCTGTTAAGTGGTTAACATCAATGGTGTGGAATTAGACACGAAGAAACAACAAACTTCAACACATCTGTCTACAGGTTTCTTGTGAAAAACTCAGTGGGAAGTTTATTAAAGCACAGGCGGTTTTCTCAAGCTGTTGGTTCCTGTTTCACGTTTCATAATCAGTCTAGTTGTTTAAGTCAGTATCAAATACATAAAAAAACCTACATTCAGTCAGTGTTGTGTTTCCCATATCTGATATATATTGGTTTGTGGTCTTCAAGCTGATAGTGCTTGATGTGTGTACTTAGATCTTCGTACAAACAAACACATTCTTACAAAGTCACAGCAGTGTGGAGGCAGTATCTTACAAATACAATTCATAACCGGAAGTTGTTCATTTTTCTGGTTCAACCATACAAATATCTGCACATTTAGGCATAGGACAAAAAAGGGCCCTTTGTAGATACATATTACCAAACTGTAGAAATGATCAGCACTTAGACAGGGTTGTCAAAAGCACGTTATTTTTTCTTTTTGGATGATGGACGGATTTTACAGAGTGACATGTGTCAGCTACAATGCGTGTTGTGACGTTTACCGGAGCAAGGTTCTTAGAGTGGGGTGTTTATTCTCAGTTTGATCAGCAATAACAGCAAATCTTTTTTACTACAGCAAGTCATTTGACATAAAAGCGTCAAGCGCTTAGAGTTGCACAATGAATTTTGCTTTCACTGCAGTTAGATCAAACACTATATATTTGAAACAAATGGCTTTACAAGGAATTGTTGATGGATATACTGAGTTTAAAGACAAGAAAGAGTAAATCAGCTTGATGAAATGGGGAATAAAATCATGAAAAAAGACATCCTATCATCAGGGGAAATTGTTCTAGCCATAGAAATGCGCTGGTTCTGACTGACCCGCACATTTTGTAAAAATGCATTGTGTATCATGTCTCTCTGATTGCAGGTAGACAGTGAAGCTAGCCTTTCTGTTCCTATAATAAGGTGACATTTTACTCAGCACAGCCTCTTAATAGGAGCCTTGTTTTTCTACCTTCCTGGAGCTTTACTACCTTTGTTTTCCTTCTGGCCTTTTCTGATTCTCTTTGTCAGCTTCTTTCTGTAATTTGCCATATAAAGCTTACTCTTTTCCACTTACCGGTATTCACTGGATGGATCCAACAGTGAAAGATTTAAAAAACGCAAAGTAGCAGTATCTGCTTCCAGCTCTGTTACCTTAGCACCAGTGAACACAGATGTACATTTTTAACATTAGAGATATATAATGAGTAGAAATAATGTTAATGTGTTTAGAATAGTTTATTTGTTGAGATTCATGTCAACATATTCAACAAAAAAGCACAAATTACTAAATAGAACTTACATGGAGCTTTCATTAGGCTAACCTGCAGTCAGAAACTCATTAAAATTTAGTTTTTCCAAGATTTTGTCCTCACTTATTCACAACTTGAGTTACTTTGTGTATGCTTAACTGGATCTTAACTTTTCTATTTTTCTTCATCTAATAATGATAATTAGAGTAATAATAACAATGAAAATAACAATAATGATAATAAACACATTTTTAACCTGACTGAATCGATAACCTCATCCATCCTTTCACTTTCATGGTTTTTCTTTTTTTTTTTCTTTCTCATTTAATATAACATAGTTTCCCACATGTGGAAAGACAAAGAAGTAGCTGTTTCAAATAGCACTCAACCTTCTGCCCCATTAATTAACTTAGTAAATGCAGAAGGGGGAGCGTAGAAGTTAGTGAGAGATAATGACAGTGAATAAGAGAAGCATTACAGGAACAGTTAAAAAAAGGAAATAAAAAAGAAGTATAAGGCCATGTAGGCCAGCAGACACTCTCTGATTATACTGTTGTGCCTGTAAGGACAGTTTCAAGATGAGACGCATGGGGAGGGAGAAAAATAACCCCAGAACATTAAGAATAATGAGGATATAGTTAAAAAAAAATAATTCTTTCCCGTTTCTCCCAGTGCCATTTGTATATCCTCTCTTTGTTCCCTGACCAAAGTCTTGGCACCTATTAAAGTTAAAGTATAAAGAAATTCATGACAGACGTTTAGAGCACTCGGCGACGGCAGATTCAGACTCGTGGTTTGATCAGTGCAGAGCTTACACTGCAGCACATGTAGGCTAACTGTGCTACTGTGAGCATTTTTTTTCTTCTGCACTGTTTTTCAATGGGCTTAACAGACCAATAAGCCAATGTTATATAAAAAAAAATCCAAAACAACAACAGTTTCCTAGTATTAACCACTGGGCCAGAGAGGAATCCAGGGACCTTCAATCTTGAAAGGAATTTGTCTTGAAATTCTGAGTCAGTTTTTATTTAAGTGTCAGATTATCAATAGGATGTAAATTTACCTCATAGGAGTAAAAACCTAAAGTATATGTTTGCACATTAGAAGCTAACTCCAAACTCCAGAGCCAGATATGAATTTTAAAGATTATTTATTAGTAGGGTTCATTATCTGTTAGTGTAAAAGTTCATTTTCATAAAAAGGTCTTTTCATATTGGGTTCTGGGCTAAAATTTGATGCTATGGGTTCTTTTTTCTCCCCCAAGAGGCCAAGAGAATGTTCCATGTAAATGTTTCTTTTATTTGTCAAACAATCATAAATACTGCTAGTCGGTTTTATATACTGATGTGGAAAATGTCCTGTTGTCATGTGCGACTTTGCTTCAATGCTGTTATTTCCTTCCCAGGCAACATTTCACCTCTGCCTCCTCTTTCACCTCGGCTCCGCTGAGCTGCTTGCACCCTTCTCTGGACTACCTGCCATTATATGTATCTGAGGTGTCTCTAATGGCCCGTGGCTCTCCTTTCCTCCACCTCTACCCTTTCATTTTCTCATAACAAGCCCCCTGCCCTCTCTCACTGGAGCTCAGACAAGATTATCCCTCCGTTATTTCCACCTTCCACTCCATCCCACACTTCCTGGCTCAAGTATGACCCCGCAGCGGCAGGAAATGGGCATTTGCAACACTCATTTCTCTCTCTTGCTCGGTGCCTTTTTCGCACAATATGTCCCTCACGCCTCCCTTCAAGCACACACACTTGGAACAGGTCACAGATCATTTCAAGCACCTTGAGTGTGGTGAGGCAATTACTCTCCCTTCTGGTCACCTCTAGCCCCCCCGCTGCCGTTCCTTGCTCGACTTTGAAAGCGCCCTCCCCTATTATCTCCATCCCTTACACGGTGGGAGCCACCAGTAGTTGTGTCAGCCCACGAGTCACATCTCCACCACCGCCGGTGTGCATCAGCCAGCCAATCAGCCTCCGCACCATCCTCTCTGCCGTGGGTCTGCAGTGGTACTATCTGCGCGCGGAGGTGCCACGGTGTTAGTTATCTGTCGCAGCAGAGGAGACGGGAAGATGGAGGCTGGGACCGGGGGACATATTGCCCCGGCGTATTTTCATCTCAGGCTGGCTGGTTGAATGAGTGGAGCCATCCGTCATTCGTCTCCACGCTCTGTTTGTCTCCCCTTCATCACAGTTCCTCTTTGCTCCTCTCCTCATCATAAGTCTGACACAAATAGACAGCAACGCGTGTATCTCTGCCTGTTTCCCTGGTTGTCTGATTTACAGCAAGTATATTCTCAAGCCGGAGCAAGCCATAAATCCAGTGACATCATGGCAAGAGGGGAAATCGAAGTGTTGCAGCGCTTACTCATAAGCCCCGCATTTTACTTGTTGTTATTATCTCTATCACCACACACGCATGCACGTACACACACACACACACACACACAAAGACTGTTCTGCAGGTCTAATTGAGGGTGTGATCGTCGAGCAGTGCAGTAAATCCTGCTGCATTGGTCAGTGCTGTAAGTGCGTCCCCGCCGTTGTCAGAGTCGGGATGTTTGTTTACTGACAAGGACAGGAAATCCATCATACACAAATACACACACACACGCGCGGAAACGGACATCTCATGTTTTCTTTATGGGACGAAATATTAACCAAATCACAGCTTTTATTCACAGCGGGGCCGTATTTGAGATTGGTTACAGTGTGCGCACAGATAAGGACATAAAAACATCTGCGCTGTTAAGATGTGGAGGAGTTGGCGGCGTGGATTGAACATTAACGTTTCCAGTTCTTTTAAATGGGAATTTCTGCAACAACAAAAATGCTCTCGCTCCTTCAACTGCCAGCCTTCATCTGAGCCATACTTTGACATCACAGCCGATCCATTGTCATCCCAGGGCTGCGGCAGCACTGCGGTCATGTCAGGACCTGTCAGCGTCTCCAGGAGACGCACCAAGTGTCCTTTGGTATCTGTGCCCTAACATACCGGCCATGACAACACGAGACGCCAAGGGCACCCAACACTTCAATGTCATCCCGATGTGTTTACTCGCCGTCAACATTATCCTGATGAGAAAGTGGAATGGGGGGTGATGGTTAACTGAAGAACTGAATCGCAATAACTGAGTTTCAGAGTAGTTTTAGTACTTTTTTTACTTATCTTTACCTGGTGCTAAATTCAGTTCCATTCATTCTTTGGTTTGTTTTAAGCACTGAGGCTATTTTTGAAGGACTGCAGTTTGTCATTAGTTGGTTTATAACTCTTCATAACACTGATTCGTTTAGTTTTTTTAAGGTAAGGTTTAAAAAATCCATAGCTCACTGTAAAATGAATCTAAAGATCTTCCTCTGTGCTTGTCAACGACACCAGAGGGCCCTGACAAAACTTTGTGATGCAAATCGGTTGTTAAAGCAGTACCGTTTTTTATTTTTTATTTTACTTTGATGTTTAAGAATACTCCCATTATTACATCCCAGAATGCCCCATAGTTCTGGATGAATTACATTTTTAGTGATCCACTAAATGCCCCAGATTACAAGAGCACATTGCACCGAATAGTCAAATACGCATTTATAGATATCCCAACACACTAATCAATATATATTTGCTCTCAACCCACAGCCGGACAAATCATCCCCAAACACATATCAATAAATATGTGTGAAAAACCGATGCTGTAACCACTTTTATTTTTTTTGCTAATGGTCAACCAGCCAGCTGTCAGAAAGAAATGAACCTTAAAAGTGCTGATCAGTGAAGCACTGTAGAATGTCCTGCAACAGAGCATGTTGCTTCACTCTGTCTATTTACAGAAAAAAAACTGAAAGAGAACACTTCTCAGAGGCTCTGTTTATAAGTTCTTTCTGTGACATGCAACTTGTTTAAATCCAGCTGTCAAAAAGGATTAACGCACACTTTGGAGATGCAACAAAAAGTGAAATAGATGCATTTCCAGTTTGTGGGTTGTCATCTTTATCAGTGCCTGGAAGGGAATAAGTTGGGTCATTTGTTGTTTTAAGATTACCAGGAGACATCAGTCCATGGTATTCTGAAGAGAATTTAAAGTATGCTGAGAAGTTTAACACAAAAAAAGGATATTTTAGGTGTTTTTTTTTCTTGTGTGTTTGTTTATTATTCAGACATTAGTGACCAAATCCTTATTATGACATATAAATATGGTTGTAAAAAAAGTTCCAGTGGCATGATCTCGCATTTTGAAGGTCTAGACTTGATTTTTAAGGTCTTAGAATGATAAAGCACTGCAATATTTTTTTGGTGAACTTTTTGTGACAGAGGGGCGAACTGGGGGAACGACCCTCCTCCCCTCTACAACAAAAATCCTTTGCAGAGGGTCTGTTCCCACGGTGACAGAGCTCAGCAGCACCATGGTTACAGCGGAACTTTTTAAATCCACCGCACCCCCCCTTTCAATGTACGTTGATCCCTTTCTCCCCCTTTCGTCCTGTCTTTCAGTAAAGCAAAACAGGTTTTTACCTCAGTCACAACCGATCGGGAACATCAACGGGCAGCGTCACGACCTACACATGTCCACTTGCTAATGTAACCCTGCAGTTCAGACCATTGAACTTCAGGCTTTGCTGTTCACTCATTGAAAAGTTGAGTTTAACCAAATTTCGACTTATTTGTATAACAAGATTCAACTCCTGCTTTACAAAATGAGCTGCACAGTTCACTTTGACACACGGAGCAAAGAGATTTACATGGCAGCTGGGCAGATTAATCTGTGGGAAAAAATGGCAAAGGAAAAGTAGAGGAAGGACTCTTGGAAGGCCGGAGCTCTTTGCTCCAAAGAGTGAATAGCTATAATGGTGGGTAATTACTGCTAACACCCCTTTTTTGAACATTTTTTGCAAGCTCCCTTTCTGTGGAGAATTTCAAACATGAAAGGAAAGGAGACAAAATTAAACAAAATATACCCATTCTTAAATACCCACAGCAATGACAACTGGAATGTCTCAAAACAAGAGTAGTTCCCTCCTTGGAATGTGTAATGTTTGCAGATCATACCAGTACAGTTAGAATATGATAAGAAAGTGGAAAGGGAGGAGGATTTAAAGACGTAAAGAGGTGGTCAGAAAAAAATGTGAAAAATGATAGGAAGAGTACAGTTTTATTTAAATTTAAAACATATCTAAAAAGGGATATGTTTAAGAGGAGTGAAGGAAGAACTTGTGGCATAAAAAGAAGCATTTCTTAGTCACTATATTTCATATTTCATATATATATATCAATATTTCATATTGATTTGAGCTTGGACTGCAGGTTGATTTCAGGGCTTCCAGTCAGACAGCATTCACCCCCCATACAGCCATCATCAGACTGGCCCGTCCTTATTTTCAACCCAGATTGTGCCTCACAAGCATCAAACAGATCTGCTGTACACCGACTGAATAGCTTTAATGCTAACAACATCAGCGTGGGACAGTGATTTCCTTTTATCTGCGAAACAGCCAAGGTGTTCCGCCGAGCAGTGCAGACCTACATAAGGGGCATTTAAAGTCTAAACACACGTTGCTCCGCCCAAGCCTCTCCTTGTGTTTTTGTTTGAGGATGCGTGCACTTTGTGTGCATAAATGTGTGTGTTTGAATGTATAAAGGAGCATCCTTCTGCTTTGGCAACGGATCACAGAGTGTTAATTCAGTTGTTATCCATGTTTGAAAATGGAGTTGGCTGCAGCGTTTGCATGAGCTGCGGTTTTGAGTGTGTGTGTGTGTGTTTCTGTGTGTGTCTGCGTTTGGCACCAGATTGGAGGGTTTGCTGTGGGTCCATGCTGGCGTACTTGGAACTGGAATGTGATTGGTGGGGACAGCAGGCCAAAGGCCGCCCAGGCTATGACTGCCACTTGGTAGAATGCCCTGGCTAAACAAAGGCCAAATCTATGGGGTATCACCCCTATTTCTCTCTTTTGGTGCTGCTGCTGTCACATCTTGCACATATTCTCTGCTCTTGTTGTTGACGTGTCTCAGACAGAAAAAGTCCTCATGTTTTAGTTTTTTGCTCACTGTTTTTGCTCATGTTACTGAACTCCAGCGATATCAGTGGCGGTGTTTTTGTGCTCGTCAATGAGAGGCCTACCACTCAAATACCACATCGTAAAAACGCGCAAATACACAGAGGCAGTTGGCAGCCATTTGATTCTTCTTTAATTAGATGTTTACTTTTTACCTTGGAGCGCCCTCATAAACTGCCAGCCTGTTATTTATGTTCGTTTATCCAGCAAGGGGGCGTTCACGGCGTCATCTCATCACCGGGGAGAAACAGGGAAATTTGTGTTATTGCACTTTGAAGGGAAGGGATAAGCAGACGTACAAAAAAAAGAAAAGAGACAGAGGAGTGGTGAAAACAAAGAGGCACTGCGAGAGATGAGAAAAAAGAAGAAGAGATGATTAATCCAATCAAGCCTCTTAGTGTTTCATCAATAGGCATTGTTCTAAGATGGCTGCCTCTCTCCAGCTCAGGCTGTGGGCTGCGGCTATGCTAACACACGAGCTAATCCCAGAATAATACGGAGACGAGGGCAACGCTGGGGACGGGGACGGTGCCAGCAGATTAGTACTAGCAAAAGGGATTCACTCGCACAAACACAGACACACATTCACTCTGGGCATGGGACAGAGAGACAGTCACAGATTGAGTGAGGTGCCTATTGGATTGAACGGCTTATAGTTTTATCCCATGCGAATGTGTGCTGCTGGTGCTGTGGTGGAGCCTAGTAGAGCTGAACTGAGCTGCTGGGAATTCACAGACCATGGTTGTGTGAAGCCGGAGAGGTCATGCATGGATATTTCTCTGTGTTCTTTGACACATACGAGTCTCTGTTCATACATGAGTGGCTTTTGGTCATCAATATGGGGCTCATTGAGCAACAAATTTGGAAGAATGCTGCATGCTTAACACGCCGTTCAGGGTTCTGCATGGCTTGTGTATTCATTAAAGAGACACATTGTCTGTCTCGTTTTTCTCATTCCCGGTGCCTAAATTTTCCTTTTATTCTGCTTCCTGGGATATCTGTCTCCCTCCGTCCCCCTGTCTATCTCCATCCCTGCCCCCCTCCACCCTGCGGCATTTTCTGAGATGACAGAAGGGTGTTTTTCCTTTGTTGGGGAGCCGCTCGCACATTCGCTCGTCTGTTGACAGGTAAAAGACATGAAAGATACTAAAAGACTGAGCACGATGGAATCCTCTAGGGAGGCAGAGGAGGAGGGAGGAGAGGCAGAAGGGAAGGAGGACTGATAGCTAAGTGAGAAGGAGGGAGGGGGAAGCAAAAGGGACTGCTAAAGCTTGGCTGAAGGTAAAGTATTTAGTGAGAGAAAAGGAAGGATTGAGTCAAAGGAGGAAGGGAGAGAAAGGGAAGGAGGGTTGACAGTCTGTGACCTCGGGTAAGTCTCTTCAACTGTGTGCTGATGCGTGAAACCTGAGCACACGCGGTATTAGCACGCCTCACTTACCGAGCACAGCAGAGGTCTGACACAGGGCAGGGCAGCTTCTGTATACACACACACACACACACACACACACACACACACACACACACACACA
>JABUIW010000020.1:9011458-9028644 GCA_013363375.1 Menidia beryllina | reverse complement strand
GTGTGTGTGTGTGTGTGTGTGTGTGTGTGTGTGTGTGTGTGTGTGTGACTCCCCTCTGTGATTTCCCCCAACCTCCCACGCCAACATAGCCTGCAGCAAGAGAACCACATAGATTAGAGACAGAGAGAAAGGGTCTTCGTTGTGACAGAGGCCAAAGCTAGTAAGGTGTGTGCATTCGTGTGTATGTGTGCGTGTGTGTGCGCGTGCGTGTTTGTATGTGTGAGTGCCCAGCACTGTGGGTTGCTTCTTCTCTTCCCTCTTCTTTCATTCAGCCACTGAATGAGCCCCTGCCTGCCTTCCCATCTTAACCGCCGTTGCCTTGGAGACCATGTCAGACACATGCTAGTTCTCCATGATTATTTGAAAACAAAAAAAGGTTGGGTTAGATAAAAGGGAATGGGCTGGGGGGTGGTTTTGATAGAAAGAAAGCAAAGTGACAAAGTGGAGAAAGAAATGTATTAAGAGAGAATAACAGCGTGCGGCGTAGAGATAAAGGTGGAGCAAAGAAGCACTTGAACTTGGGTTGCATTTACATGACAGCCGAGGTAAAGCAGAGCCAGGGAGCAAGCACTTCAAAATGGTGGATGGGTCATGGTCACTCCTTCTCAGTGTGCCTCCCCCTCACTCTTGCGCTGCTCATGTTTTTATTCCTCGTGCTGTGATTGTCCTGGGCTTTCTTGCAGTGCAAGAATTCTTTCACTTTCTATTCATTCCCCTTTTTACCCACCTTCAACATGGTATAATATAATATGTAGAGGATCAATGTCCGCTGCTGGATTTCCCTCTAAAACGAATTGATTGAGTATAGCGAGAAGAAGGAAAAGAAGAGGATTTGAAAAAAAGAGATTGAGAAAAATGTATATGCCTCCATTCTTTTTTTCCCCTTAAAAAACACATTCCACAGAGGCAAACAGTGGAGAAGGGTAGTGAGGTTAAAGAGTAGGAAGATTTGCAGTTTTTGTTATGACAAGGTGCAGACTGACAAGATTGAAATAGTGAGAACTGACCCTGTCAAAGTCTGCCCAAAATCTGTTGAAGTTGACTGATTCATTCAGAGCCAATTTGTAATCCAGTCCACTTGTGGACAATGGACAGGCTGAACAGGTATCCCAGTTTCCTAACTCACATTCACATGGAGGAAATGTATCATGCCAATCTGCAGCTTTATATTTTTGTTCTCAAACAACACGTGTCACTTTGCATGTAGACATAAAAAAACAACATTTTTTATCTAAAAAGTTCAACTTTACATTTGGACATCTGTTTATTAAACACTACACTTATTATCGTCTCAATCTGAGACAACTAGATTTATTTTTATAGTTGGCTGCTTCTTATGATAAATGTGCACATCTCCGTTAATGGTCAATTTAGGGAGAAGATTGTTGTTTCCCTACATTGTGGTGCCTTCTCTGATTTAGAGAAACAAAACTGTAATGAGCTGATTGTTGTAAAAGTAGAATAAGAAATAATAAGCTGAGTCCACAGAGTAGTCTGAGACTTAACCTTTGTGCTCACAAACATTATGTTTGCATAGGTTTACCTCATTATTTTTTAGCTTTGCCTGAATCGTGCTTAAGCATCTGACATAGAAACAATGTATAAATGACTCAAAATAAGAAAAAGGTACATATGTTCTTCCAAGTTCTTCTTTAAAGGGTCTTAAAGAGGAGCTAGATGAACAGATAGTTCTGCTTCTACACCAGTGTGATCATTGTTGTGCTTCCTCCTTCCATCTCACTGGCTTTTCTTTAGAATCAATAGCTGGAGCATTGACAAGAGGGACAAAACGCCTTTCTCCTCTCTCAGACACACTTACACTAGGGTAATCAATAAGTGTGTGAGCCATGCTGAGTGTTAAGCGCTAGATCAGAGTGTAGACTAATCACTCATGATTACTGAGTGCTCGTTTGGGGAAAAAGGTGGTATTTGTTCTGACAATGTAAGGGGGAATCTGAATACTGTGTGTTTGGTTGTGTGTAAGTGCAGTACTACCCCATGCTGGTCACATTAGCCACAGGAGAGCTCTCATTGATAAAACCGGCAGAGGAATCCATACTCTGTTAGAGGATTATCTGTGCAGCCTTGAAATCATTATATCCAATTAACTACAATATCCTTCCTTCTCCATGTTCCAAAGAGAGACCATCTCCTCCGATCAATTCTTCCAAATATGCCCTCTGCATCTTACTCTCCATGCTAGCATCTACTCATGTGTCACCCATCTCTCTGGATCCTTTCCACCTCCGACTATGCTTTTATCCCTCACTTCACTCTATCATTGTATCCATTTATCTGTTTTACTCCCCCTCTGCATCACAGTCCTGCCATCCCTCCATCCCTCCTGCTCCATGTGCTCTGACAGCTCTGTCATTAGATGGCAGTAGCGGCAGTAAAGCAGTCACAATGATAGACTGCTGACTGCCTCGCTCTTTCTCTCCTCTCACTCCCCCTCATTCTGCCCTCGCTATAAAAGCTGTGACCCATCCGCGGCGTGGCATCTGTTCCACGCCAGTCCGCAGGTGGCACTACCCGGATCGTGGCTGTAAAGGTCGGCGGTGGCGTGTCTCCCCGGCTGCCCTGTTAGCCTCCTCCTAAACCCAGAGCTGTTAAACCCTGACCCTCCACACCTGTGGCCTCTATTCCTCTCCAGATACAAGTCACAGGCAGCCACGGGGTCAGCTGAGTTCTAGAAATACACCCACCCACACACACACACGTACACAGACATTTGCATCAATTAACTTTATGGAGAACTTTATGACTACATATCCTAAAAGCGTAGGCTCAACAACAGGGGGTAGTTGGGCATTTCCCTACAGCTCGTGCTTTATGAAAAGGTCAGACATGTACTTCATTCTTTAAGAAATAGTTTAACCAAATTTCTTACCTAGCTGATAATTCCCTCTTGGCAAAGCTGATGGTGTGTAAGACATGTACAAGTGTGTCCTTTGGTTCAATGCTTGCAGTTGTATGTTTATTAGTCACAGAGTCTGACTTCTACATCACAACTCTGCAAAATTTCTCATAAAGAAGTAACACGCTGTCCAACTTCAAACATCTAAACCTTTCTGTTTGGGCTGAGTAAGTTACCTTAGCATCTCAATGTATAGCTATAAGCTGTTTGTTGTTTGACTCATCCAAATAACCAAATATAATCCTGTGCAGTTGTAGTTTAATGTGTTGGACAGTCTCATTAGATGCTATTGGTTAAATATGTCTAAGTGGTATCTATTTCTGAATCCCTCAAATTAAGCTAAAATACTGTAAAACTAATCTATCCATCTATTTCAGCTTACTCCTCCTTTCCAGCGCTGAATGATGGGAAAATAAACTATTTCCAACCAGGAGACATGCGGTATACTAACAGGTGCAGGGTAACAGAGTCCTGACAGGTGTTACAGTACTGACTATGATTTATGGACTCCAGTCAGTTCTCTCCATTCCCGTATCTTCCGTGTTGTGGTCTTGTCAATTTGGCACCAAGGTGACGTCATGCAGTCTCTCTAATCCACTGGGTTGTATGTAGGCTTCTTTGTTGTTCTGTGTGCCGTGGACAGCACACGCACACACACACGTGGAAGCAGAAGTGGGCTGGTGGATGGTTCCTTCATAGCTCTCTGCTGGCAGGTCCTGTATGTCACACTTGGAGTGTTCATCAAACACTCGTCTACCATGACAGATACTCACCTCTGCTCTTTGGGGTCGAGTCACTTTGAAGGAACACAACCCCCGCTGTGGAATGTGAAAGCAATGCGTCCGTGTGTACGTGGGCATGTATGTTGTCACCTCTCTCCTGAAACATTACTCTAGCTGCAGAAATAGCCGAGCTCTAATTGCCTTCATCTTCCTTTGCTTCCACTAATCAAATTAGACTACAGAGAATTCTAATTAAACCCTCCCTGCATGTGATGGCATCAGGTTCACACACACACACACACACGCATACATCCACTGGATGCACATCATTACACTTTGACACACACACACACACACACCCATTCTGTAGTGTTCTTTTTCACTTAGGAGCACTCCAGCGAGTTGCGGCCGAAGATTAGAAAGCAGTAATGGCTTCTGGTTTGTACGTTTCCCATCTTCTGACCACCAGAATTGCTATTGTGAACTGAGATTGGATGCGGAATATCTGGAAGTAATGCGGCACTCACCAAGACTATTTGTCTAATTGATTTGTTCGAAAGTCGTCATGAAATAAATATGTTGAGTGAACGCGATGCTTGGGCAAACTTAATTTGGGCCACTGGTCTGTAAGCAGAGAAAACAAACAAACAGAGAAAGAAATATTAAGAGAGAGGCATGAAAAAAAGCAAACACAAGGAGGGGGTTGTGTGTATATGATCTTTTGAAGATGAGAACATTTTATTGATTTTAGCCTGCAGCAAAGCCATGAGTTCTTGCACAGGATCGTGGCAGGATGGTTGACACTGCATGCTTCATAACACAACACTTCTTTATGTTGGATTTGTGCTCTTAGCTGCAGACTCGACAGTGACTTCAGACATGTGGAGGCCACAGTCCCTTCTATGTTGACTTGTTAATCTATTTCGCATAAAGCTCAGGAAAACTATAGCATTATCGTAATTATAAAGAACTGTTTCATTGAGACATATCGAATAACTTTATACTAAGATGTGTTGTCTCTTAAAAAGCACATCAAAAGGCGGAGTATTGCATTGAAGAAAACCTGAAAGGCCTCATTTTTTTCAAATTCCTAAAGGAATCAACAGATCAACACATGTTGACTCATCTTGCCGGTAAAGATCTGTGCGCCAGGCTTTAAAACACATTTTTAACAAAAAGCTTTATATAATTTGTGGTAATATTTAAGTTAAAGTCGTCTCATTAAAACTCACACGCACAAAAAGAGATGAATCAAACATTTAGTGAGGAGTGAATATATATATATTTTCAATAGACAATTTTTTATAGACAAAAAAATAACTTCCGTTCTAACTTTGCAGATGACCCTTCCCTACAGAGCACCTGCTGTCCGGATCAGGCCAAGCAGTTGAGCTCTCATACCTGACAGCCTTCCTAAACCCCGTCACTTAAACACACACCCTCTCAAATATACCCACACCTACGGACTGCCAAATGGTGATGATATTGAATGGTCTTTGCCCTTTTTAAGTGCACTGTAAGTCAACGGTCAATTTTGAAACAAGCACCAAAAAACATGAGGTAAATGCGATTTATGGATGATCCAGTGTAATCCCCATCAACTTCCGGAGGCAATTAGGTAATTAGGTAAGGGCTATATTTGTGAGGCAGAGTGGGGGGAAAACAGGACTGTTCCACCAGGAGAGTCTGTAATGTAGAAACTGTTATTCTGTGTGTATCCGTATACACCAGTTTCATATTTGTAGACCCTTTTAAGATGAGAGCTTTCAATAGCCAATGGGATTTCAGAGCGTAGCAATCAAAGCAAGCCCCTCACTTAAGTCATCAAATATAAGAAAATTCCTTTGCCCCTTTTCATTAACCTGTCCTCCACCTTTGTTCCTTTTATGGGATATTTGTCCTCTTGCAGACGTTCAGCTCCTGTGTCTTTATGTAACTGGTGACAGGGTGTATTCCCCCCCCCCCCCTCTTAGATGAGTATCTACGAAGGCTCTTGGCTGGTCGTATGATAATCATCCATGTGCGGTGTCAGCAGTCCCTCACGTCCCCCTCAGTCAGTCTCCAGGGCCGGCAGGAGGAAGCAGGGAGGGGGGCTGCCATGTTTATAGATGAGGTTGTAAATGCCTGTGTCACCATGTGTGAGAGTCAGAGGGGTCAAGAATGAGCAGTCAATGACCTCATTCAGTTAGCGGGAGGTGCGATTTGCAACAATCACTCGCGTAATGAATGACTGACAAAATAACTTCTGTCTTCCACTTTATTTCTCAGGTTGCTGCTGTTTGACTTGTGTGCATGTTGCTTTTTATGAGGCTGATTGGTGCCGGGCAGCCAGCCTCTTGGCACACAGGAAATGGAATTGAATCATGAGAGACGGATTAAGAGAATAGCGAGAGCTCATTGCATCTCGTTAATGACAGGAGATGACTGAAGGCGAGGTCTTTCTTTCGGTTCTCACTGGCCTTTTTCGTCTTACTTTCCTTCACCTCCTGGCCCTTTTTAAGAAAAAATTCTTCCCACTCGCTCTCTGTAGTTCTCTGTTATTTTTGGATGCTGGCTATGTATGAGGAAGTGAGCCGTAACGTCCCATTTAGATTACGCTAAATTTGCGTTTGACTGAGTGTAAGACAGAGAGACGGGCAGACATTTGAGGATGGATGGTAGATGATGGTTGTGACCTTAATAGACGGACGGCTGGGAGACGGTCGCATGACTTCCTCAGGAGGATGAGGAGTAATGAGAAGAGAGCTTAGGATTACGGCTCCATCACTCTGTTTATAGAAGCCTTTGACTGACCGCAAAATAAATATCATGCTGCCTTTACCCGAGTAAACGCCTCATTTTTGTTTTTCAATGTGCTCAAACAATATGTGCTCAAGAAGGGATGCTTGCCCGCTTTAAAATGTCAACAAAAGAAGTCATAGGTTTGGGTGACATATCTTGGGTCCTGTGTTTTTCTGTTGACTTGTTTTTACTTGGTTGCTCTGTGTCAAGTCCTTTGGGACATTTGAACAAATAAGAGGTCAGACAAGGTTGTATTGGCAGCTTTAAGTGACTGGACTCATAAACACACCTCTTCTCTCAGCAATATGTATTGACGCGAAGATTAGCATGCTAGCAATGAAAAGTTGCCCCTCCAGGATTCATCCGGGGTGCAGATTTCCTCATAAATCCCAGACTACTACCAGTTGAAGGATGATGCATCGATCTGACGTGCGGCCGTCCTGCTCTCCTGCGTGATTGATGTTGCCTGGCTCCTGGCTTAGAGGGTGCCCGCTCCGGTCTGTCGGCATCACGTCAAGAAAGGTCTGAGAGAAAAGCTCCACAGCAGAGGGGATGCTTAAGAGGGTGGAGAAAAGCAGATGAAGGTCAGGTGAATGTGGAGTGCGAGGTGAGAAAAGGGCAAAAGGGAGCAAGATGAAGTGAACAGACGGGTTTTGGAAGTGACTGTGGGCGGGCTGCCCAAAGTCCTTCATTGCTTTGTGCAAGACAAGGGGAGAGCTGGAATGAGTGGGATGAGGTTAGAGTGTGTGTGTGTGTGTGTGTGTGTGTGTGTGTGTGTGTGTGTGTGTGTGTGTGTGTGTGTGTGAGTGTGTGTGTTTGAGGAGCAGAAGAAAGGCTAGGGGTGGGTGTGCGGGTGGATGAGTGTCGGGGAGTGGGAACAGCTTTGGGGAGGGATGGCCAGCTAAATCCCGGTGGGGAGTGGCAAGAGTGAGTTGGCACTGTGGAGGCGGGCATATGGAAGGCAGGTTGGCACTTTGGCTGCCACTGGAGGGTGCACCTGCCGGCAGGGGGAGACACTGCCAAGAGGAAGCGAGGGAGCAGAGACAGAGGGAGAGAGAAGGGAGTATAATTTTGGCAGCTTAGCTAACTTTTGGGCCTATCTCTCAAGTTTGGGGATGTTAATCTGGAATCTAAGTGCATCAGCCAACTGCACAACCTCCTGTGCACGTACACGTCCTTCTTACTTTTTTACCTCAAAAATTGCTAACAGACAGGAGACGCACTGTCAGATACACAAGTGGCGGGTGTTTAGCTACCCCACACTCAACAAAAAACACCTCTCCCTCCCAGTTTGTCTAAGTCGAGCCGTCAGATGTTCCAAGTGTGTCTCCTGGTTGAGAATCAAATAGGCAGCTTTGATAAACACTGTAGTATTTAAAATCCTCAGTTCTTACACTACAACACACCCCATAATTGGACTCAAATGTTTTGCCGCTAACTAGCTGCTAATTAGATCAGACTTTTTCTCTCACTCTCACTCTGTGTCATTATTTGCAACAACAAAACAGTGAAAGTGCCGGAAATCCCGCACATGGCGTAGAGAACATCATTTCTGTCATCGTAAAAGAGGTAGAAGAAAAGTAACATCTTAAACAACTGACAACACTGATCGGGATGTGAGTTTGTGCGATTGAAGAAAAAAAGAAAGCTTTTTTTTTTTTTACTAATTAGTGTGTTTGTGTGTTTTGGCTGCTCAACACCGACGCAGATGCAGGAGCTACAAGGCAGTGCCCCCGTTAAGCCGCTGTCACAAAGGGTTTGTAACAGCCCACTGCAGCCCATCTGGATCCCAATACACACATATATACACACATACACACCTCTACACGTGAGGTCATGTCATGTTTGTGTTGATGCTGCAAGAATGTTGTTTTATTCCCAGCGCAATTGTAAGATTTTTCAAATTTAGCAAGAAGTTTAGAAGACTTAGTTTGTTCACTTTAATTGCATTTAAAGACAGTGAGGAAAGTAGAGATTGAAGTCTGTGACTTTCAAAAGAGACCTTCAAAATTATTTTACTTTGTGTCACAGTACTAATTTAGTTAGATTCAACCTGACCCTTCTGAAGGTAACACCACCATCAAATACTTTTTACTTTATCCTATCGTCATTGGTTTAATGTACTTGATTTAATGTGTTTTGAATTCAGCAATAGAAGAGAAGAGAATAGGTGTTGAGCCAAAATCTATGGGGCTAAAAATACTTTTTTTCAGAACTGCTGGATAAATATTTATGAATTTGACCTTTTTCATGTTTCAACTGGAAAAAGTATTTGTACATTCTCTTTTTTTAACGTTTTAAATCTACTTGAGAGAGCTCTTTCTGTGCTGAAGGTGAATGATGAAGGGCAGTGACCCTTTGCTATGTTTTTTGTTCTGAGTTTGGGCTGCCATATTTGCCTCTGATCAGCCTCCTCTCCCTAATCAAAGAAACCGCACGGTGCCGAGCAAAGGAGCGCTGTGTTTTAAAAGCTGGCAGTAGCACTGTGGCCTTGAGGTGCTATCTCTGCCCCTCACAGCGTTGGAGGGATTGCGGTTGGGATGCGGAGAGAGAAAATAGCAAAGGGCCTGTGGAAGCGTCTGCAGCACAGCCCGCTTTTTTTTTTTTTTTATCCTTCCCGTGTGGAGCAGGATGGTTAGCAGATGGTCTTGTTACTGGCAAAAATGAAAATGAACACCGATTCGTTTTTGCTCGTGGTAATTTTCTTGTCCCACAGGTGCGATGTGGAGGGGTTGCATCCACACCGCAGTTCACGTGAACATAGCAGACATGTATGCCCTGCTGGCCTATACTCACCATCTGCATGGAGAGGAGTGTGAAGCATGTGGCTGGCTTAAAAATATGCGTTTCCAGTGTCCATTAACATAACTTATGTTTCTTTGGAACATAAAGTGTTACCAAACACTTCTGGTACCAGTCATCAGTAACCCAGTTGTCCAAAGACAGTGGGAGTTTTGAGGGCAGGCTGACAGAGCTGAAAAGTGGGCTGAATTGACAATTAGAGGCAACGGGAAGCAAGGGAATCTGTTCTAACCGGGAGGAGGAGATGGCGTGTTCATCCTCAGATGAAGCCTAAATCCCTTCATTCTTTCCCTATCCTCCCTCCCTCCCTCCCTCCTCATGCTTGCTTAGCACTGAGATGAGCGCTTTTGCTTTGTAACATCTGCTTTTCAATGTTTGTGTGTATCAAGGATCCGGACTAGTCCTTAGCTTATCCCTCTGAGTGTGTCTTCTGGAGGGATAGAAGCGCCTTAGACTCCCTTATCGTCTTACAGTACAGTTTTCGCTATTGCTGTCTGAGCCCCCAGGGAGACAGAGAGTGATGGAAAAATGGTGAGCGCAAAAAAGTATACCTGCACCGAATGTAAAGTATCATCTTTACTGTGTTTGCTGTGATTTGGAAACACCTTACTGTGATTTTTCTTGTCAAAGCAGTGCTTTAGCAGCAGTAACACATGACGATGGCTGATACAGCTTAGTCCTTGTACCTCTTTATGAAGCACAATAGGGGGCTGACATCATAATGGCCCACTGTATGGTTGTCCTTAGCCCAGTTAATTCAATGTCTAAAAGACAGAGGGGAAGAGAAGGGAAATGGCTGATTTGTTAGATGTCTGAACGGACTAAAAGGAAGAGGCTTCATAGAAAATTGGCCTTCAGAATTAAACAGAAAGAGAGGTGGATACATCTTTAAGCAGAGAGGAAGTAAAATGCAGTTTTAAGGCAAAAAAGCTTATTTTTTAACCAACACTTGATGAATTTTTTGAGAAAAGTTTCCAGGTAAAAAAACATATCCAATTACAAACATTTAGTGGACAAAATGAAACAGCTTTGTACATCAAAATGAATGCAGATGTCCTTACTTTAAGCAAACATGGCTACATTAAGAGGTTTTGTGACCACAGAAAGAGGCATTGGCTGAACGTGTGGGTCCTGATGGCACTGCAAATAGCATATGTTACATTTGTATGTATGTTTAACAAGCACAGTTTCATCTGAGTGTCTGTGGTGTTAAGCCTGAGCCGCTATGCTGCCCACACGGTCCTTGGATGTTAATGAAATGAGTCATATGTGAGGACGCTCAGCACGAATACAACACGCGGAACAAACACAGAAAAGTGACAAAGAAAACCAACATGAAGCGTCCGTGGAAAATGTTGGCCCACCAACTGCTGTCACAATAACTTCAGTGTGTCCTTACATCACTTCTTTAAGTCTGTGGAAGTCTGTGAAAGGGAGAACAAAATGCTTATAAAAGGTAATACCACGTTTGGTGCTTTGATGTTAAGCGTTTAGTGCAAAGTCTCTCTTATGGGTTTCAGTGAGTCTGAGGCTTGGAGCGGATCATTTTCATTCTCACCATTCAGTAACCTTTCATCCAGAATATTAAGAATGCAGGTTATCTGCAGGCCAGTGGGTGGAACTGACCCTTTTGCCGACCAGAAAACTAAAATGTGCAACTTAACCATATAGTTCAGCAATAAAGCCCTAACATTTTATTAATGCGCCTCATGCATGTACTCATTGACAGGACAGAGGGATGACTCATCTGGCCATATCGCTCTTTTCCACCTCTCTGTAGACCAGTGATGTTTTTGCACCACTTGACTCTCAAATGTGCTTTCATCCCTGCAATGATTGGCTTATACTCTGTAAGCCCAGTATAATTTCCCTCACTGTAGATGTCGGACTGACTCATTCTGCTCACACGCTTTTTCATTCACCTGAGGCGGGCCGCTCCTCAGTTTTTTTCCTCACTTATTTCACATATGCATGCTGTCACTAACACATCTGTCCCCAACAACCTAACTCAGACATGTTTTTTGTCGCCATGTTGACTGAAAAAGTTTGACTCAGCCCGTCCTGCCCATCTTTATGTCTGTCACATAGCCTAATTGGATTTTAATTGTTTAATTGCACCATACAGCTCACCTTTGTGAGAGCATCTGCACCATTCATTTGTTCAGGTTTATCCTTTAATTTGTCACCTGTCTGTATGTTCAACCTGAGTGCGAAAAACACTCCTACACATATTGTATTCCTGATTACAGAGCAACCTCCTGTTGTGCCTCATTGTCTCGGAACACAAATCATTTTCAGAAAAAGTCATAAATGCTCTACGTACAGATCTGCCACATCTCCTGGTGCTTGTATTATAGGTTGCAGATCTTGTGAGAGTCCTTGATGTGTGCTGAAGAGCAATGATGAGCTTAATGCACTCTGTCTGTGTCCTGGACGTGACCACCACGTTAATATAGTGCTAATACGACACAGCACCTGCTGCATGCTAATCACCTCTCCTCTCATTCCTGCGCTCGCTGCTCTCCATTTCTTGTTTTGTGTACTGTTTTGTGAAACGACGGAGTGGGAAGAGAGGGCAGATCTTTCCAGGTGGATTCCAGCACATCAGCCTTTGTCGCGGGGTTGCAGGGGGGACAATGACAGCAACAGCTCTAGTTTGAAAAGGAAAGTACTTTTAAAACCACAAACCACCAAAGTGACCTTTGATTAGCTTTCTGTCTTTCATACCACTTACCACACTGTAAGTAAACTGAGAAGAATATGGAAACCAGACAACAGCCTACGGTCCATCTGCTGCGGTTACCACATAACTTTTTGATCTGTCGTAGAAGATCTCTTAGATATCATATACGTGTTTTTTGAAAATCATAGTTGGACTTGATTCAACGCTATGACTTTCGGTAAGCATTAAAGAAATTAGCCTTTCTGATCCCTCACCTCACCCATTACCACCGTATCTCAGACTGGATGGATACAGAGAGCCACTTCAAAGCAGCTCAGTACCCCTCACAGCTGAGAAGAGGAGAGGGAAGGATGAACTGCCATGCTGGAATGAATGGGGGGGCGGGGGGGGGCAGAGGGGTGTGTAAGCATGACCGCAATTAATGGCCTAATAATGTATTTGGCTGTTTTGGCAGTTGTGAAAGGGGTGAAGCCCAGCAGAGGGTAGAGGAAAAAAGGGTCTGAGAGAGTGTCACGGCTGGTTAAAAGCAAACTGAGAGAGGAAAGAGGACCCTTGTTTGCAGGGCTAAATGCTGTAAATAACATCAGAGAGTGCAGCTAAATGGAAATCAATGCAATTAGCCTATTAGCATGGGCTTGAACTCACCCTACCTCCTGCTATATATCTCTCTCCTTCTCCCTTTCTTCATTTCTTTTACATTTACCAGCACTTTTATCGTGGAGGGATTTATCATTTTTGGAAGAAAAAAAAGAAATGAGAAGAAATACCGTAAAATATTGTGTTTTTTAAAAACATTTTCCCATACATGCTTATTTTTCTCCTGTAAGTGTTTAGTTTAGATAGACATTAACCTCTATTACTACTCCTATTGCAGGTGTCATTATGCTTTGATTAATAAATCATAATTAGATTAATAATTTGCTTAGATGTAAAAACCCCTGTACCATCTGTGGCAGAGTGTGCGGGATTGAAAGAGGAAAGGGGCACAAGTGTGTGTGGAAGAGGTTGTGGCTGATGGAAAATATCCAGGGGTTGATTCAAAAGTCACCGTAAGGTTTTTGTGGTTTTACATAACACTCCTTCCCTTCCATCTCATTCAGTTGGGTCATTAATTCTTGTTATATTGAACTCCTTTCAAATTAAAAACAAAGGATATCAGAGCTTATTTTCCACCCCAAAGTATTTGTTTAATGTCTCTGATCCCACAGCCCATTCATCTTTATCATCTGTCTGGTGCTGTGGCATCCGTGATTGCTGCACCCATTCAAATATGTTTGCATAAATTTACCGATGCAGAGTTTTTGCATATATAAAAAATGCCCTGGACACACGTTTCTTTCCTGTGCACCTCCTTTCTTGTTTTTCTCTTTTCTGCATATTTTGCCTGACATATATCTACATCTGCTAAGTTCCTTTCTTCATTTATTATCTGGATCATCCTTTCATTTCCATCCTCTCTCTGTCCCACTGCACACATATGCATCCAATCATAACACTCTTCCTCTGCTGCAAGCATTACAGTGAAGCACCCATTTCTAGACCCTCTTATTTTGTCTTCACACCTTTCTTTTTTCATGCCTTCTCTTTGTGGGAGCATTAAACATATTCCGTTGCCTCTGTGCCCCATTGAAGAAAACAGACAGTGAGGCTTATTTTCTATCAGGGTTGTGAGGTGGGAGCAATTTTAACTAATTAGCCACTGAAGTACTGAGTATAAAGCTTCTTCTCTTAACTAATGACTACAACAATTAGAGCTGAGCCTGCATCCCAGGTACAGCCAGATAAAAAAATGAGGGTGTAGCAAGTGAACAAGTGTGTGTTCACATGGATCTATATCTGTTTTGAACTCGTCTAGCTAAGTGTGGGCAATGTGTGCGACATTCACAATGACAGCTAATAATTAGCTTATGCCAGCGTGGCTAATAGAGGAGTGTACATTGTTAATTATGTCACAGCTGAGGGGTGGAAAGGTGAAATGCATTTGAATAATGGGAGGGATGATACAACAGGGCTTTTTACCCTCCTCAGCCCTTTCTGCATGTCTCCTGAAAGCTTTTGTTTTCACGTTTTCAGGTGGCTGTCTAACATTCTCAAAGATTAAACAACAAGAGCAAACGAGATGTCGCACGCCTAGGAACACGCAAACACACACACACACACAACACGCACACACTTCTACCCCTCCCCTCTCCACACAAACACGACGCAATAACACAGATGTGGGAGACACGAAGGGTTTGTCTGAGTAGTGTGCGAGGGCCTGGTTTTCCAGATCAATGATGTGTGGCTGTGTGATCGATGTGAGGGCTTAGCGGACTGGAGAGAGCTAATAGGCAGGTCAGTGGCTCAGACACATCCTGGCTCCCCCTGCCTATTACTGCTATGTCTGTTAATAGGCCTCACCACACTCCCCTGTTGCTCGCTGAGACATACACAGACACCCACATAGTAGGAAGGCAGCGGGAGAGAAAACAGTCACACATGCTTCCACCAGGCACATCCTCCCTTCTCCTCCTTTAACCCGGGTCTCTTCAGCACGTCTATATTCATTTTTTAGATTATTTCCGTGTTTTCCTCTGTGGCCCTTTGCCCCTGTTTAACTGTAAGTCTGTAGAACCTCGGCGTATGGTAATGCATGTGTTTTCTTGTAAATAAGGGGAGTGGCAGATAAGAAGCATTTTACTGCCATGTAAAGTAAATATAAGAGAGATTACTGAGGAGCCCTCATCTAATCTCCTCGAAGTCTACTGAAGCACACACAGAGCAGAAGGCAGCATTTCTAACAGGCAAACACAAACAGAGGTGGCATGCAACTGGTTCTGAGTGACCAAATGTAATTCTGTGAGATGGTCTTGATTAGGTCAGGTAAGCAAAGACACGGCTGGGTCTGTGTCATCAATCGGGCTGGATTAGTTCAAATTGACTTGTTTTTTTTACTTTAAATGTGTTTATGTAGTCTGTTCTTAATTATTTGCCTTTGTCATCTTTGTACGAGTAAAGCAGATGGAAATTAGTGGTGGCTGTTTAGGTCTCTGGATGTATTTCTAGAAATTAAACCTGTTGTATGTTTGACTTTGTATAAATTAAGCAACTGGAGCTTAAAAAAGATAATCTACAGAATTGTGGGTCTTTGTTACGGTCATGCTGTTGACCAAACAATAAGTAAACGATAAGTAAACTAATACATCATTTCACCATTAAAACGAAAGATACTCAGCAGCAGCTCAACATTGCGTTTCACTGTTTATCACAGCTGTGCACAGCTGTATAGTAACAGTGCTTCAAGCAGGGAGCTGTTACGCCATATCTCTTCCTTTTCAATCACATATCTGTCTTTTTTGTGCTGTCTGTCTTATTGAGCAGATCCTGTTCCACATACTGTGTGGCATCTGATCTGCATGTTAATTACCTACTTCAATTCTCTTAATTTAATGGCTGTCTGCATGGCAAAAAAGTGGAACACCTTCCTCAGAGGTTTAGCATTCGCCCTCCGGCACTCTCACCTGCACATGAGCTTGTTCATATTAAGACGTGTATTCTTATGTATTTTGTTTTTTTTTTTAGTTTGCCTGCTCAGATTGCCAGGGTTTTTGTGTCAAGAAGGAAGGTGTGAGGAACAAGCTAGGGTAGCCTGTGTGGTAAGCTCCAAGTAAAAGGCAGAATATCCACATGGGTGGCTGTGGACATTCGTCATTTCACAGAGCATTTTATTTCCTCCTTTTTTTCCACGGCCAAAATGCACACGTCTGTAAACTTTGCATGCTGGTGCCCACGTGTGTGTACCACAGACACTGCTGAGCTGTGGAGTAAACAAGGCACCACACAACATTTCACTAGAAAAAGCAGGAGTTGTAGGTTCACGAGGTGTGGTATACCGCCATTCCTCTAATAATTAGAACCATTACTAGCACAACCTCTCCTCTCCGATGTAAACACGCCCCTGCATGCACACAGACTTATGCATTTGCTCCCTTTCTCAGCCACGCAACAAGCCTGTGTCTCTTGTGGCTGATAGATTGTAATGAATGTAACAGCAGTCGGATCCTTCAAAAGCCTCTCAAAAGCTTAAGCCCCTTTATTAAATTAAGCTAACGATGCCTAAGGCCAGGTCTGCTGCTGGGAGAGAGCAAGAGAGCTCAGTAGAGGGAAGTAAAGGCTGCAGAGAAAAGGGGGAGGTGAGAGCAACGCTGGGGGTATGCGAAATGGCAAATAGTCAAATCAATGAAGGATGGTCGGACCAGGGATGCTTAGAATCAAAGGAGGGGGGGTTAGAAGAAAGGCTGGAAAGAAAGAGGAGGAGGAAGAGACGAGGAATACAGCGTAGACTTTCACAGTTTTACAGTGGTACACCTGCAGCACAGAGGAGGAAGCCAGGGCTCATGGTGTGAGAGATCCAGGGTGCAGATGTGTGTTTTTTAGAGCATGTGTGCATGCTGAAAACAAAAATACAAATGTTTATGTAATCTGTGTTTAAACGGAACGGTATTTTTTGGACTTGTTTTCACACTCGCGGTTGTTTGTGAGCTGCTCTGCGTGCTAAATGCCAGCTCGTTGCAGCTATTTGCGGTGGATTTGAAAATAGTCTCAGTGTGTCCTGACAATGCGATGGCTGGTATAACTGAAAACGATGCATAAAATGTTGAATGCATCCACGCTGAGGGATTTTGAGCTTCTTAAGAATTGATACGTAATTATGAATGGTGTTGTGATGCCAGAGGTGGGACATGTTCTGGTAATTCCTCACAGAAATGACTAATCACAAGAAATGACTGATGACTCGTAGCTCATTAGCGATTACTTATAAAAAGACCATAAAATTACTAATTGACCAAATTTGTGAGTCTATTAAGATATTTTAATACCCAGCTGATTATCTGACTAATTAAAGAGGAGGGATTTCTTAAATGGCAGTAGTGCTGCCATGTGTACAGACAGCCGGGCCATTAAGGGCTCAGGTCTACGTCATTACAAAGGACCCCTGGTCTTATCTCTGTCTGACAGCTCAGGTAAAGGTGAGGGATATGCCGTCACTCGGATAAAATCCGGACACATGGGTCACAAATGCATAGACATGTACCGACACACACAGATGGAGGAGAGGAGGGTTAAGCCGAGATCACCCTGAGAGCTTGGTGCTCTGCTGTTCTCGCTGTCGGTTCATGAAAGTGGGATATGGCAGGAAATGCGCACAATACGCAATTAAGCTCACATTTGATCCAATGCATCCAACAATTATCAGTTTACAGCACAATGTGGGCTACAAAGGGCTTCATCCCACCCC
>JABUIW010000020.1:8990945-9008816 GCA_013363375.1 Menidia beryllina | reverse complement strand
GGGGGGGGGGGGGCGGGGGGGTTTGACCCCGTGTAGTTATGTGTGTGTGCGCGCGCGCGCGTGCGCGTGGCAGGTGGCCCGTGTTGAATCGCTTTCCACGCGCTCCTTCACTCTTTTGAACCGCAGGCGCGTACAACAGCTGCTTCTGTACGGAGTACACACACACACACACACACACGCACACGGAGACACACGCATCAGGCTCGTCACACACCTTGGGTTAAAACACGGTCTCCAAACACAGCGGTGAAGCAACAGGCTTTACTGAGCACACTGGGAAGCGGGTTGAGTTTATCTGCTGCCAGAAGGAGCCTTGTTGTGTGTTTTAACTGCTGCTGATAAGGTTAACCATAACTGCAAGAGCAAAGAATTGGAGGCTTCTGTTTTGTTTCGGTTTTTTTCTTTTATTATTATTTTTTATAGTGAGACTTTCCTCCTTCTGTCAAGCAGCTACTGGTATTTCAGGTGCTGTTGTTTCTCTCTATTCTAAACTGCCGTGCTGTTTCCTACTATGAGAATGAATTGCATCCTCTGTTTTATTTATTTATTTATTTATTTATGTTTTTTCCCCCACTTGATCAAGAAATGACTCGAAACATGGACAGGTACAGGTGTAAACACTAAAGGACCGTTAAAAATGAATGAAGTGACACCTTTATTTCCACCACCAGAGTGGGTGACAGGAGCAGATGTTATTGTTCTGTTCTGCCTGTCACATGTACGACACTCAGAGGTCAAGTTTCACCTCCCACAGTCAAAGAAAGCCATTGAAAATATTTTTCATTAAGCCCCCCCTTTTTTCATACTGATGAAGTGTTAACAAATCTATTCTGCAGGCTACATGGTGTGTGTATGGTATGACCATTGCATACATTTGATTCAAGTGTCCCATCCAAAGCAGAGGTGAAAGTGAGGCTTCCAGTCACACCTTTGCCACTGCTGGCAGCCAATATCACCACTGCATTAATTTCCATTTCATACCGGAAACCCCAACATTAACATGTAGTCAACCTGGCTTTTCTTTTGTTTGTACTGCTGTTACAGATGCTGACTGCCATCTTTCAGCACACTTTTTAAAGAAATTATTCTGGACTGAAGATGTTATCCTGTTGATTTCAGATCGTATAACCGAGTAAACTGGGTATGCAAGCTGTTTTTCTCTACCAGTCAATAAGTCAGAAGGAAAAAATAAGCTAATTTTAGATTTCATTTTTTCAAATGTCACTTCTTTGGGTTTGCATATTGTGAAACTAGTATAACATTGTCAGTGTGAATATAACTAAAAAAGATCTATTTTCACCCTTTTTATTTGTAAATCTAAATCAAATGCCCTTTCCTCCCCACATCTTCAAGAATTAGCCCAATTCCTCAATGCCCCTGTAATTGCAAGGATCATTGAGCGTGTTGGGAAACTGAAAAAAGCCTGAATGTTATTACAGAATGCCTTCCAGTTGGTGGCTGGAGGATGCACTTTCTAGTCTTTCATATTAAAGGTGGATCAGGTTTCTGCCACATGTATGGTTTGCTCAGTCAGTGATGGCTTAACACTTGTAAAGTAGCTCTGTTGCTTCTTTATCCTTTGTAATTTCTGAGTCAGTGTAGCTCTGACTTAGCACATTGCATACAATTTTCCCTTTTCTTTTAGAACCGCTGTGTACTGCTGGCTCCTCACAGTATGATTAGGTTTTGACCTGAAGTAAACTGTATACTGAGAGTGGGACTTCCCTCTGACATTTACCTACTTTGTTCGCCTTGGCAGTTTGAGGAAACATAAATATGGCTTTGATGATAAAGATTTTTCTAAATACCTATTACGCTCATTTAAAAAAATGTCTGAATAGAACACCCTAAATTCTTGAACCTGCAAACTATTCAAAAGACTGTGTACGTTTTTGTAAACAGCATCATCACAAAATTGAGAAATTTGCACGAGAGAACTTATATGTGAATCTCTTTTGATTTGCTAAGAAGCTATGTTTATCTTTCTGTGGAAACGCACTGTTTGAACTCTTATCGGGGGTGGGGAATTTGGCTGAAGGACCGCATTCCTCTCCACGGATCTGTCTGAAAGTCTGCTATCATGTGATAAGTTGTGCATATGTCTGCCTGTATATAAAGTCTGCAGCTTTCCTTTTCTGTCCTTCAGGCTGAGGATGTTGGTCTGATCAGAGCTAAGCTGCAATTGCCCTGCAGACTAAGATGTGGCCAGTGATCTTCGTCCCAATTAAGTCACAGCCATCCAAGTCATGCTTGCAATGAACTTCAGACACTGGTCTTATTCATTTAATGACACGATACCTCAGAAAGGCATATCATAAGATCGTCCACGACACAGGATCATCAGATTGCTCGCTCCCAATCTACTAAACAACAGAACATGAGCCTCCTCAGGCCTCAGTGGAATCAATTTAACACTTTTTAGTTGGATTTATAGTCTCTCGTTAGACTTGCATGTCTGATGGTTCAGAAGGTGAACACAATGGGATATTTTTTGTGTAAGCTTGGTCCGAGAGGCAGATTTTTTTTGTTTTTCTCCCATGTATGTGTTTAAATGTTCCTGAACCTTAGAGCTGCGACGCTGCTTTTACTGGGCTGGCATGTTTTCAGGTGTCGTCGTTCTGTTTGTCGTGCTGCGGTACCCTGCAGTGCTGCGAGTGTCTGGGGGCTAGACAGCAGCTGTGTGGAGCAGAGTGTTGGTGACAGTTTGTCTGTGGCAACAGCACCTGGCTCTGTTTAGAGAGTGATTAGCAGAGTCCAGAGCAGCTCCCTGTGCTGTTTACACAAGGAGCCTGGAGTTAAAGGTGACCCACTTTGCATTTTCTTATCAGCAGCCCACAATGATAGCTTTGAATAGCACAGACTGTAGAGGGACCTTTGCATGGTTTTACATAGTTCCCTATTAGAAAGAGTGGGATGTGTTTGGCTGGGCGAGGCTCGGCTTTTGACTAGCATTACAACAATGTCCTGAGGTGGTATGAAAATGTGGGAGTAGACGGCGCTCTCTTTGTGTGTCAGGGCAGGGTTTCTGTGTGGTCTGGTTGGGAGCTGGAAGAAAAACCACCATGGGATGTTTTAGGAAATGAGGGTTTTCCTCAGCCAGGGTTTCTCCATCTCCTCTGCCATCTTTCTTCTTTTCTCAAGTCGTCCGTTGTAGTTTTTCCCTCTTGTTCTCCAGTGTTCAGTTTCTCCAGTGGGAACTATCTGTGAGCATGTCGTTGACATTGGTGTTAAGCTCCGGTTGATGGCTCCTCCCTGTGGGATGGTTTGAGATGGTGTGTTTGATTTAGTGTGTGTCTTAAGAATCCTCTGCTGGATGTTTGGAGGAAAAAAAAAAAGGTTGTAAAGGCAAGCTGTAAATGTGACGTCCATCGCAGACAGCTGAACAAATAGGCCATAAAGTATTTATCTGAGGTTAAGACAACCAGGCAGACGGGCAGTTCCCCAGGTAGAGGAAGCAGTAGTCGGAGGGCAAAGAACCTAAACGCTTCCTGTGACTGATGACTTTTGCGCTCACACCTGACACCTTTTGCTCCATATTTCACTGATAAAGGGGCTTATCACTTGTGTGTGTTTGCTCTGCGTGTGAGAGAGAGAGCAAGCCTAACCTGCTCTGCATCAGAAACCGTAGTCCTCAAACAGTGGCGTAATGCCTTAGACAAAGGAGGCCGCGGGGAACGTGAAGGAAGGCTGGCCCTCCGTTAGGGTGTGCTAAAATATGCCCAGATATATCAGTCGTTGTACACGCATGTGCTGCTGTTGACTGGAGACGTTGCCTCTGGGGAAATTGAGTTTAGATAATAGTTTTTGCCTTCTAGTTTTAAGAGACAAGCCCTAATAAGAAGGCTTTTTGTTATTGTGCCATTTGTCTTGTATCACATTGTTTAATTCTCTTCTTCTAACTTATGAAGAAAATAAACAAAGTAAACGGCCAGTAGAACTGTAGTAAATACGCATAGGTGTTAATTACATGTATTTTTTTTACCATGAATCTATTGTAGATACTTACCTCTGTTCTTCATGTTCCCGGAATTTTATCTCCACACACACGTGGGTGTGTGTGGTTGGTGTTAAGGCTGAATGAACCTGTTTATTTTCACTCAGCTTGATTGCATCTTTGAATTATTGTGGATGCCATTGAATCGCATAACAATTTTATTCTGTTTTCGTTCCATTCGCCCAAAAAAGTAGCACTTGTGCCATCAACATGAGTCCTGATAGGCGGCGCAGCTGGCCAGGGTCACACAGCTCTGCTGTGGTATTCCAGTCCCATGCTAAGAGAACCCGTTCCCTGAACCGCACCGGAGGCGTGCCGCCTCTGTGTCCAGTGCGTTTTCAGTTAGACATCACAACACAGTGCTCGGCCGTGAAGTAATCACCAACAACTTTTCCACAGCGTTAACTCCGTGTGGTGAAGCCACAGCTCGGATTAAATATCCCTAGGGGAACTGAAGGAGGGAAACATTTCCATTCATACAAGTCAGTCTCACTACACTGACCAGACCAAAGCAGCCCTTAGATAACCTTAGGCTGAATGTGTGTGTCTGCGTTTGTGTGGCTCATATTTGCTGCTGTTGTTGTCATACCCCGGAACCTGATAAGCAGTGGCCAAAGAAACACAGCCGGGGCAATATGAGAGCAGCAGATAAGCGAATCATACACAGACTCAGCGCTGACCATACTTGACTATTGCCCTCACTGAGTCCAGCTTCTTTCATTAAGCTGTGTGAGCCTCAGCATGAATCATATAGCGTGTGTCTATCTGTCTTGTCTTTGTGCTTCCTACAGTCACACTCCTGCAGTATAACCCAGCATTGTGCTACAGGCTACTCTCCAACAAAGGCCTTTTCTTGTGCTATCACATCATCTTCTCTTTTTGCCTGTATCTGTGCTTGTTTCCATCTCTGTGCAATGTGTCTGTTGGCCACTCTTGTCTCTTGTGCCCCCCCTCCCCCCACCCTTTTAAGCTATCTGCTTCATCAGCTGACTGTCTTATTGGGTGTTTTTGTTAGTTAGCATGCTTTCTTGTACAGAGCAAGGTCAGATGTGAAGACGTGAAGCGGGTTTTGCGGTCCAGTGTTTTGATAGGTTCATGCACAGGGCTGCAGGCCCGTGTCACTGTGCATGCGCCTATCATCGCTGTGTTAAATGTGCTCTTACAGCACCGGAGTGTGGGATGACCCTGATTTACATAACTAAAGAGAGACCACTTGGGAAAGTGTTGTGTTTGTATTTCTGTTTGTGTCTCACATCTTCCACATGTGCTGTCCTGTATCTCTGTTTCACATCAGCCATTTGGGTTTCCCCCTTTCCGCTGGCACTGACAGGCAAGTGCAGATACAGATGCACAATAGGCTCAACAAAAAGTTCCACACAATTACACCGTTTTGTGAAATATGCATACTGGCAGTTGACATTAAGCTCCTTCGAGCATGAGGTATTTCTTTTTATTGTTCTTTAATGAGTAAATCATTAATATGCCTTTACTTTTTTTAATCATTCCGTTGTTTGACTAAATGATTTGGGACCAGTTGTGCTGGCTTATATTCCAATATCTTGTTTTTTGTTTTGTTTTATTTTATTCAAAACCTTTCTGTTCATCAGTGAGATGAACAGATATTTCTACAAGCTCCTGTGTGCAGCATGTTGTGTTTTAAAGATTCACATATCTCCTCCCGGCTGCGTTAAATTGTACATTTAATAACAAGTTTCTTTGGGTAAGTCAATCACAAAACAAGTCTGAACTCATCATTTGCCACAGGTATTAAAAATTATCTGTAATTGCAGATATGAAAAAAATACACCTGAAAAATCTATATGTTTTAAGAATAGTAACAATGTAATAATAAAGAATGCAACCCCAGAGACACAGTCTTGTGCACATAAGGAAGTCTATATAGGCAGTGTATTACTCTGAAGTATCACTTTGTCAAGTTCAAGTGTTTGAAATATTCTGAGTAATCCTGTATAAGACATTCCGTCACTTCCAGCTTTGTCAGAGGTAGATCACCGAACATGTGGGCATGAACAGTCACAAATAGTTTTTTTGTTAGGTGACGGTACAGTTCAATATTCAGGATTTTAATAGATCAAAGCAACATTCTGGAGGTTTGATAACTTTAAGATGGCACATTTGTACAAAAGGCCTTATTTTTAACAGGTTTCCAATGCATTACAATGTCTCACAACACAAGAACTTTAAAATTGGGTTCTCAAAAAAAGACCCCTGCACTTCTGTATTTTTTACAGGAAAAGCAGAAAAAGTCTGATCACATATGTTTTTTTTTTTAAAGATGTATTTAAATGCCTGCATGATCTTGGCTTGTTAGTCCAGTGTTGGGAACTTTAGTCTTGTGCAATTTAATCTAGATTTTTAAAAGTTCAGTTTTGGTCTGACAGTTGTCATTTTTAGATTTCTAGACTGTTCAACATGTTACTGACGGTTCAAAACTGTGACAGGTTAGTCTTGTTTGTCTGCTAATTTACTGTACACTTTGGTTTTGCCCTTTGATTTGCATATTGGCTTCTGCTGTAATCGAGTTCTAGAGAATAACAGTGGAGAAACAGGCCAGTAAAGTGATTCACAATCTGCAAAAGCGGGTTGTCACTTGCTAATAATACTTTAAATTATTATTATTCTATGACTTTAGAAGGTAGTAACATTTCAGGTTGAACCTTAATTACACCTTACAAAATCCCTGAGGGTATAAAACAACCATCTTCTGTCATTTAGCCTTTGTTTTTTTAATCAAAGTTGCATACAATTTGTGGGGACTTGGGGGCAGGGTGCGATGACGCTGCAGGTAAAATTAAGGAAAGAAAAGAAATACACTCATCAATTCTTACCATATGAAGGCTCTTGGACATGCACATGCATGTACAAGCAGGAAGGCACATCAGTTATGCCAATTACAAGATTATAATAGGGTAATGCTCAGCAACTGGACCCTGCAATGCAAAGTCAAATGAGGGCTATGCTCTGGTCTGCCTCTGTATTTGTGTGTGCGTGTGTGTGGTGGAGCCGCTAGGGAATCAGGGCCCATGCAGAGCACTTGCAGTGCTAATTAGGCAACTACAACCTTGCAGAGTACATCACAGAGAGATGACGAGAATAGAGAGACAGGGCGAAGTGAGGAGTAGATCTAGGGGAGCCAGCAAAAACAGTGCTCATCTCCTGAGTAGGCTTGTGGGGGGAGATAAGGAGAGAGAGAAAGAGAGAGAGTGGAAAAAGTTGAAAGACGATAACAACCACAATATGTTGCATACAGCGAGGTCCCCAGGCACCGAGAGGATCGCTGTGAAGAACAATAAAATTTATCCAGGTCTGAGTAGCACATGGGGTTTGTGTTTGTGTGTCTGTACACCATTTATGCGGTATAATGTGTACTGAAACACCACAGGTGCAGAAACTGTGATAAGCTCGGTGGCAGGTCTTCCTTTGTTGAGTTTGTGATCTGTAACATCTGTCATCTGGATCTCCCGCCCGTTCTGAAAAGAGCCGCACTGCCACCTCTCTCTCTCTCACTCTCTAGTAGGCGAGTGCGATCGAAAGACAGACTCAACAGGACCTGGCGATTGTGTCAACGATGGCAGTGAGTCAGAGCTGAGTCTCTGTCTGCCTCCCCGGTCAAACAGCTGGACCCAGGCTGCAGCTGGGCCTGTCATCGGGGAGGGGGGGTGGCGGCACAGCGGCCCCCCCTCAGACAGAAGCTGTGGCGGGGGCAGCCAGACAAGCAGCAGCTTGACTCCAGGGGGCACAGACCAGAGAAACGGAGACACAGACAGGAGGCTCTTATGTGTGTTTGTGTGGTAATTGTGTGCCTCTTCATGTGTATTCACACTCTAAGCAGCGTTGTGAAGCGTAACCAGACTGTTCTGTCATACGCCCACGCCGGTGTCTCCGAGAACACAACTACACACTCCCCAGATGACATGCATGCGTGCGCGCACCCACACAACCACAATCCCAGCAAGCCGCACCGCAGCTGACATGTAATTAACAGACGGAGGAAATGGCACTGTTGGGGTGGTTGAGCTGTTGGATGCGAGGAAGAAGAGAGGAAAGAAAGTCACCTCAGCTCGTGCCTGCCCCTAAGACATACTGTTTTCTCCGTGGCACTGCGTTTGTGCGCCGTGGAACCGGTGGAGGGGGGGGGCGGGGGGGGTGAGGAGTGGCACATGGATTCTGGCTGTTCTTTTGAAATCTGTGTTTTTGTTGCAAGCTGCTGTCAGGCAGGCTGGGGATGGAGGTGAGAGGAGGAGAAGTGGGAGGTGAGGGATGAATAATAGGATGTGCGCAAACATGCACACTCACCTACACAAGCGTATCATTTGAAGCTGCAGAAGGAGACGGGCGGGCTGCCGTCTTTGCTCTCTGCGCAGAGATTTGTGTGTCCGGGGCAGTGTGAGGGAGCCAGGTCAGAGGGAGGTGTCCTCTGTGCTCTGCTGTAGCTCCATAATGGAGGCCTGCTGTATAATGACAGCTCAGACACAGGCAATGCCCTCTTTTTCTCTCTTTCGTCTTCTTGATTGATCTCTCGCTCAGCATCCCGTTATACACACACACACACACACCATCGTTTTCCTCTGTGTCTTTGTCTACCTTTTATTCTTCCCTTATTCTCTGTTGGAATTGTCGCCTTTTGATATAGCTGCTCTGCAGCCATAGTGCTTCTGTTTCAGGGTTTCTCTGATATCAGGGTTTTGTCTTTGGTATAAAGGAACAGAGATGGCACTCAAAGGTGTTCCTGCCTGTGCAAACACACACACACAGATGCACATCCGTTGTATGGTGCCTCGGGGTAGATTGCTCTCACATCTCATCTCAGAAGTCAAACAAAACTGGAACTACCAGAGCAGGTTTATCCTGCTGTGCCCCCTGGATACCCTGGCTGTGTACTCTTATGTGCATTAAAGAGATAACCTCAAACGATATGCAGAGTTCATTTCCAAGTATTTATGTAAATGAGCATTTAAGTCCCGTCTTGGAAGAGCTGTCATTTTTACAAAATGATTAAAGCACCACTGTTTGAGCTGATGGCTATTTTGAATAACCATTACATTAGTCATGTCTGTGCACTATAAAAACTGCAAGATGGAATGAATGAGTAATCTTGGTCAACAGTTCCTTGGCATTTTCCACCATTTAGGCCCCATTCTACCGCCTCAGTTGAACAGTGCCAGATGTTTATTTTGAGATCCTTAATTTTCCTAAAAGGTGAATTGTGATTTGACTGATAACTGACTCATCCCAACAAGGTTCTGGGCATATTTGAACCTTGCAAACTGGGAGTATTTTGGAGGAGGCAACTTGGTTACAAACAAGATTTCTCTGTGTTGATTTTGTCAGCCACAGAGCTGTGTTTCCTGCTGTTACTCAGTCAGTTAGAGTAAGTGTCATTTTTAGGTAAATTAGGTTGAAGCACGTGATGGCGTGGCTGTGATGTTGGCCCGCATTACATCCTGTTTTGCTTGGTCGGTTTCATCCATATTGCTGCCTCTCTGGTGCTTTAGGTACCATCGTTTGTTTGGTTTCTCTGTCGTAAGCATGGAGCTTTCGTGTTGGGGAACTTCTTTTACAGCCCTCTGCCATCCGCTTCAGCTTCTCATGATTCCATCTACACATCAAGCTGTCTCCAAACCCCTCCCGAATCAGTGCTCTACCTGCCTACTGCAAGTCATTTCAGTTAGGAGGGCGGTTTTCCTTGTGGCCTCAGGTTGCTTTCCCACAGACAAATGCAACAATGTTTGGATATGTGTTGGGGGCAGTTTAACAGAAGATGACATGATAAAGATACATTACTCATCTTCACAACCGTCTGGCGACTGATTTGCACATATAAAAAATGGGTGTTACCCGGAACCCCTCAGCTAATAAGTGCATTACAGTGTTTGCTTGCTTACTTTGCCTCCCGGCAGTTTTTCTTAGACTCAGCTGTTGACACCCCCACCCCTAAGGCGAGAGAAGAAAAGAAAAAGTCAAATATGAGGCTGCAGTGTTGGTTTTGCACGGGCTGAAAGAGACTGAGAAAAGGTCATCAGAAGATCATGCCGCGTTTTAGAGAAAAGTTATTTCAGAGATTTAGCAGAGGCATCCAACGAGCTAACCCATTTGGACTCCTTTCTTGGCTTTGTTCCTTAACTGAGCCGCGACGCGTTTGAGCTGAGGTGTCCCTTTCTGAAGCTAGGAGCTATCTTTTGCGTGCGTAATACAGTTTCAGTCCATGCTGCTTTGGACGTGATCAACTCTTACTAGAGGCTGGTATCAGGTAGATGGGCCTGCAGCATTGCACAGCTAGTTTTAACAAGCTGATAGGCAAATCCCTTCCTGGTTAAAGATTAACCAGTCGCTGGAGCTGCCACTGCATTATCTCCCCACTGGCCAGGGCACACAGGAGCCAAGAGGATTTACTTGATGTGACTGTGCGTGTGTGCGTGTGTGACGGTAATCTGCATTCCAACCAGCAAAGGGGTGGAACTGTGTGTTTGTTTGACGATGGGAGTTAGTGATCGGCTTTTCTCCCAGCTGGGTGTTAAAACTGTGTGTTTACTCTATGCCATTTAGCAGTCAATCTGTTCTGTGTGCGAGTGTGAGTAAGCAAGGCTTCTGTGTATTTGGGTGGATCATATTTACCTGTTGTTGGTTGTAAACTGCCATCTTCTTTCCTCTGGGCATTTTTTTTTTTTGTGGTTGTTTCGGGTGTGTAACAGATTTCTGATTTGACTCCAAGTCGTAAACATGAAAACAGAAAGATGTTGCTCCTTTTTAAAATTCTGATAATTTAATTCACTGTAACTGTGCATTAAGGGTCTAAGCCATGCGTCCAGTCTCTTTTTCCAAATCCGAAGCAGTATCTGAGTTTCATTTGCTTCTGACTTGTTAAAGATCTGTGACATGTGCTGTTTGACTCCCAGATGACTCCCTGATTACCTGTGAGATAACGCCATCTGCTGGATCCTTGAAGAACGTAGTTGTGTCTGAACTGATGTGGAGCAGCAACACTTTGCTGGAAGTGCATGAGACTTCCCTCACCAGGCTACCCAGGCTGAGAAAAGACTGGCTTCTCTAGCATGACTTGTGTGTTTCCACTTCTGGAAAAAAGACGTCGTCTGAGAGAGACGCGTGTAAAACATTAGAGCGAGCTCTCATGTGTTAGGCCATGTCCACCCTCATATATGCAATACTATGTAAGTTTAGTTCCCGTTATACAGATTTTATAACCTTCAGGGCCTTGGCCAGGCAATTCTCTGTTCATGCTATTAATAATTTATGGGCTAATTGGAAAAACTCCACGGTTTATCCTCCCTCTATAAATACTGTCAGCCATTAGTGATGGCCTCATTGATGTTCATAAAGCTTCATTTTTTCTCCGTTTGAATTTTGGGGATTTTTTGGTCTTTGGTGGTCTATCATGGAGCCTAAACTCCAACAAGGCAATTGTTTACCTTGTTTGTCTCTACATGACCTCACTGGTCTAAATGGGGGAAAATGTGCAGAGGAAGAATGTTATGCTTTCTCAGAGGAGACAGATAGGGCCCTCGTGAACACAGGAGATTTTTTTTTTTTCATAGGGGTGACTTGTGGGCTAACGTTGACCCCATGTGGCTTTCTGCAGAATACTCCGTCTTTCCTGTCATCACTCTCACTCTTGCTCCTTCACTGTTCTGAGAAGAGTAGCAAATGACGGAAGGAGGAAATGACTAAAGAAACAAGTTATTCACACCCCTGCAATGACAGCGAGGCTGACAGAGGGGAAGTTAAACCCATGCTTTTACCCTTTTCCTGCGCCCTCCACCCCCTGAACTATTACATGTTTATCCTCCTCCACACTGGTAACAACTTTGTGTTTTTCATGTGTGTCTGTGTTGTTTAGATTGCATGTCCTTGTTTTTTGTTGGGACCCCCATGTTCAGGGAACCATGTTTTCTGTGAAATGGGAAATCTTTGTTGCAAATGAACAAATCCATGCGTTTAAAAATAGATTAAAACACAAGCAAGTTCCATTCTGGAGCTGTCAGGTTTTACACAAGCTGAGACACGTCTTATTTTCTCTTAACTATTTTTTCTTTTTTTTTTGTCTCGACGTTTCCTACCTGCCTACACCCATCTGTATGTTGTCACACACACACACATACACGCGCATACACACACTTTGCTTGACAGCCCCCCAGCATGGGGGGTCAGATGTGGTGACCAAATAAGCACCCTCCTCTGTTCCTCCTCCTCTTCTCCCCTCCCCCTTCAGTTTGCCATGGCAGAGCATGCATGCCTGTGTCTGTTATCTCCAAATGGCTGAGGAATTATAGGTTGAGAGGGGAGGAGGTGGAGGAGTGAGGGGAGAGTGTGAGGAGGGAGGGAAAGCGGGGATGAGGTCATGTGACATCGCAGCAGCTGCTAGCCTAAGAATTTCTGTTTTCTCACTTAGGCACAGAGAGAGCAAGGAAGGGAGAGATAGGCAGCATGTGTGGTGTGTTGCTTTGTTAGATAAGCTCTAAACGGCCTTTGTGAGCGGTACGCGAGAGACAGGAAGGCTGGGAGGGAGAGGGTGGATGGGCAAAAGGAGATAGATAGACGGGGAGAGTGTGAGAGAAGAGCAGGAAGATGGTGTGTGTCCTGTTGGCCGCTGCCGGTCTGTGCTGGGATGGGCTCAATTTGAAGATGCAGCCATGGGGGATCCGGGCGGCTCCGCTTCTTTGTGCAGTAAGGAGCTTCGGTTACCCTTTTGATCTATGAGGGGGATTCAGGCACCACTGCCAGACCTCAGATGAGTGTGTTAGTCAAGATCGGTCCATGTTTTAGTTCCTTGTGTTACTCGCATGCTTCTTTCTCTCCGCTGTGGTTTCAGATGTGTGGTTTCTCGCTCTTACAGCACAGAGGGCTCTGTCTCTGTAGTGGGTTGGTTTCCCAAAAAGTTCTCGTTTAAACTCACATATATTAGTTTGGTTTTTTTGGGAGAGCGAAGATGGGGACGAGCAGGTTGTTGTCTTGACAAAGTCAGGGTATGGGACTTGTACTGGACTTGGTGTGTCATTCTGTCAGTGATGCTGTGTTTGTTGTAGTCATTGTGGATTCTATTATTAATTGTATGCTGGGTTCATTCAGAGTGCACTGGGTAACTGGGAGGTTACAGGCCGGACAACTAGAGGTGTTGGGAATGCTATTCACTGTTTCATGCCTGACTTGCTAATGTTGTGTCCACCCAAACACGCACAGACACACGCACGCACAGAGTGCTGCCCTTCTGCTTTCTTCTCAGGGGGAAACTTGATCTTTTTATAACCCTCTTAGACTCTGGGGTAAACCGAGATATGACTGGGGCTCATCTAATTGTGGTTGGGTAGTAAGGAACTCTCAGAGTTGCAGAGCTTTCGCATTTTCAACTCTGGATGCTGTGATCTCAGCTTGAGGTGTGCTATGGATGTTGATATAATGAGGATCGGGAATATTCCACAGGACGTGTGTGTGTGTGTTTTATGTTGATACTTCTTTCACACACAAACCACACAACTCTGATCTTACACTGCCCTCTGAACCACCCCTTTTTGTATGTTTTTGCAAGTATGTGTCTGTTATGCTTGAGCACGTAGGGCTATCAGACTTGGTGGTGGCATTCAGGGATTCCACTGACAGAGGAGCTGTCAGCAGGGTTCAGTTTACAGCACACCCAGAGCAAGGAACGTGACAGCCATCTCAGCCCCCCTCAGCACTCCGTCCACCGCAGAGCTCCTTTAAGTCTCACCTCAGACTCACACACAACCTTTTTTTATTTTGAAAGGTTTGTTGAAATTCAGAATAAGTCTCAGGTGTCCTCACTCCTTTCTTTGGAAAGGTCTCGAAAGTTTCTTTCTCAGGCAACAGTGATCTGATCAAAAACAAAGCATCTCCTTTTTGAGGGGCAGTTGCTAATTTGCCACATCTCAAGGAGGAGCATATTGCTGGATGTGGATGTGCCATCATGTACAGCACTGGACCATATGCTGACACCGACAACTGAGGCAACCCTTGTAGGGTCGGAGCATGCTCAGTGGACTTGCTGCGTGAGTTGTGACAATGGATCTCTGGCAGACGCGCACAATGCTGAAGTTCTTTTTGCAGCAGAGTGACCTGCCCTTCTCACCTCTCACCTCTGGCCCTAAGACATACAGCCACCAATCCCCAAGCTCCCAAGCTGTCTCAAACAGACACCCACCCTCCCTGCCCTGTGTCAAGGCAGCAGCCAAGTGCCTTATGCCGTTCACATTTCTTTGTCCGCCTTGTTCTCAGAACATGTATTCCAACATAAGTAATTGTGTTTGGGTTGATGGCGTTTCTATGGATTCAAGTCTTTGTAACTTGTGTTGATGATAATAATAATTGTATCTTCCTACTGTCCTCCCTTGTCCATTTGTAGGCATGAGCCATGAGCCAAAGTCACCATCTTTAGGAATGATCTCCACGGCGACACGTACCACGGCGACAGTCAGCCCCCTCACCCCGTCACCTCTCAACGGCTCCATCGTAGCAAATGGAAGCCCAGCTGCTCAGTCAGCTCACTCTGGATTTGCTGCAGCCCTCCGTAAATTGGCAAAACAGGCCGAAGAACCTCGAGGTAAAGCCACACATTGGATGTGATGAGTCTTTTTTTTGCCTGCCTTAATTTTAGTGTTGATCTCTTCCCTGGTTTACCTTTGATCTAAGTGATCTATAGTGCATTAAGATTGCAGTGTTCATAGTTCAAAGAAAGGTTGCAACCTTTGCCCTTTTTTGTTTTTGTTTCTTGTTGTTGTCCTAAAAGTGTGAAGTCCAAACATGTATCATGCCATCAGGATGCTGGTGTATCTGAAAGGAAATGATCTATGTTTGTACTCTTGATGATTGTATGCAAGTGTTTGTTTCCTTCACACGTTTACTATCAATGACACTTGTGTTTCCATCTGTTAGAATCTCATTAAAACAAAAGTTGTGGCTTGCGGGCTTAAAGTTGTGATTATCTTGGAGTTAAATCCTACCTTTGCTGGCTTAGCACTTCTTGTCTTACTGCTATTGTGCTCTATATACATTTGTGCACTTTTGCATGACTTAAGTTTTGCATGTAGAGCTGTGCAAAGCCGCAAACAACAATGAAGTGATATCTGCATCAAATGGTTGTTTTTTCCAGAGCTGCTTGTGTAGTGACGAACAAGTGTAGCTGACCCATTTAATGTGCCTGGTGTGAGTCCATGAGGATGTGGGCTGCTTGTCAGTGTTCGTATCTCGACTCTACTCTTCCGTGTCTACATATATTCACGTCAGCTGCATCAGCACTAAAGCGGCGCCGCTTATTTTTCCACTCTCTCTGGTATTTAAAAAAGGAAAATATGATCGCTGATCTTTAAATATTTATTGGAATTTTTTAGTTTTAGGTCTGCAGGGTGTGGGGACTTTCCAGCCTTATAGCTTTTGTCTGTATGTTGGGCACATGTTAATCAGGGATCTTTTTATGTTGTGTTATGATAGTGCACATAGGCGTTTTTTAATCTACACAAAAAGCCTCAGCTGGAGGATTTTCATTGTGGACGTTTGTGTGAGTGTTTAAGTAAATGTGTGTGTGTGGCTCTGTGCCTTGGCTCCAGAGAGGCCCAGCTACACCCCCCACCCCCCTTTTGGCCCCGTTAGAGCTCTTAAATCAGATGGTCCCCTCCTTTTTTTGCTGTCCCTGGACACTAGGCTCTCCAACCCACAGCAGTCTGGGACCCAGAACCCTGCAGATGATTTATTTTCCTCATAGACAGGGCGCTCAGACCCAACATCTCCTCACCTCCCTCTCAGTCTTTCTCCCCTTTATCTCTCTTCAATCCTTCAGCCGAGCATGTCAGCCCTATCACCCTCTGACTATTACTCTCACCCTCTGTAAAACTAAAGAAAATTTACTTTTAATGTCCAACCGTGCCTTGTCATTTTACAGCGACACATGATTTAATTCATGCTTTTTCACTTCATTCCAGTTACGTGCTCGTTCTCCATCACTCCTAACGTGTGTTTAATGTTCAGAGTGCTTTTCATGGTTTTTGCCATGCAGATAGCAGATCCCGTTTGATAAAGCTCTACCTCACTTTCAATAAAGGCAGAGTTAAGTCACTTTGGTATATTTTTAGGCCTGCTGACTGTGCTGCCTGGTGGAGAAGGTAGCAATGTGTTGGTGAGTCAGCCCTCAGGCATACAGTAAGGTGTGCAACTGCCTGTTTTAGGAGCAAAGGCTCCAGGGTGGGTAGAGAGTCATGAAGCCTCTGGACCTTAACTGTCTGCAGAGCCTGTATTTATAGGCAACACACACACGCCCAAATACCCCCTACACAATGCAAACAGTTGTCGTTGCAACTCCGTACGCCTTCTGATTTCTTCGCATGCTCCAGCCTGCTGTCCTTTCATTACCTTTTGACTCAACCTCTTTTTCTCTTCCTCTTCCTCTACTTTATGCTTGTAGGTGAATAGCCGGTATATATGAGATGCCATGACTCACGTTCGAAAAGCCTTGAGGAATTATTTAGTTTTGCATACTAGTATCACTGCCACCAGCTGCTGCACTGATTTAAGACCCTGAGCACGGCTGCTGTTTATGTACACACCCACACACCCGTCCGCGCACACGCAGACACATACATCGGCACTTGTCTGTGGCGAGTATAATGAATAGCTCTGTGTACTGAGTGCTACGCTGAAGAGGGGAGGTGATGGATAATGAGTATCGGAACAGCATAAAGGACACACTCATCCAGTGTACACTCTCACGTGAAAGCAAACCCACACAGACACCTCACACACTGCCTCAGAAAGGCAGACCTGCTGATATCTGATTAATTAGGCAGATTTGGGTTTAATCATCTCAGTTGTTTCTTCTCACTCGCTCTTAGACACACACAAACTCCACAAAAGTTTGACGGCAGCGTTCATACCAAATGTATTCCGTTGCCAGGTGAGAAAATGAAAGTGGATGAGAGAGCCAAGATATTTCCTTTTAGCTGAAATCATTAAAGAACAATAGGAAGTAATTAGTAGATTGTGGAAACCAGGGCTGTTGCTCAGATCGCACGTCTCTGCCTGCGCTTTAAGTGGATGTGTGTGGCCAGAGGCTTCCCTTGTTTCTGGGAGCTCAGAGTATGCTGGGACAGCGGGGCAGTGTGTCTTTGACCTCTCCATCTGGAGCCTGCCTGGAGCTCACACAGCCTCACTGTGTGTGTGTGTGTGTGTGTGTGTGTGTGTGTGTGTATGTTTCTTAAAGGGAAAACCCTTCTGGCTGTTACTGTCCCTGAAACACTCACCAACAAGTTAATTTGCTCTCCCCTTCCTTCTGTCTCTCTGTACACGACAACTTTACACGGCTTCACTTCTAATGGTGACTCTGATTAGAAGTGAAGCACCGTGGAGGCACCACGTACAGTTGGTACAGTCGGCAGAAAGAACACAGGAGTGCTCCTCTTATTTCCATCCGCCATCTTGTATTGTCTTCCTTTCTCTCACTGGCACAGCAACACATGCAGTGTGTCTGTCTGCGTGTGCGCGTGTGTGTTTGTGTGTGCGTGTGTGCGCGCGCGTTTCCCCTCCCCCGACTCGGTGATGCAGATTACAGGCTTTGTGTTGTGTTGTCAGTGCATGGCCAAGACTGTAGTAGCAGGTGTGTGCAGCGTTTGCGTGCGTCCGTGTGTTTGTGTTGGAGAGTGTGCACGTGTTGAGGCTTGTGCTGGTGGGGTGGCATATGGATGCAGGGCTGGCTGGGCACTGCTATGCACACCAGGTGTGAAATGGACTGTTTAATTAAGTGCTGATGTTGTTGTAATGCATGCTGGGAGGGAGGGTGGGAGAGGGAGGAGGAGTGTGTGTGTGAGTGAGGGGGGGGGGGGGGGGGTTGGAGGGGGGGG
>JABUIW010000020.1:8946404-8989505 GCA_013363375.1 Menidia beryllina | reverse complement strand
CTCCGTCACCCCTTGCCTATGCATATTGTGTGTGTGTGTGTGACATGAGTGAATAGGCTGTGACATGAGAGCTGTATTAAGTGTAGCTGTGTTCCCCAGGCTGAGTGGACTGCTATTGATTGGCCTAGTCTTGCAGGGGAGAGTAATGGCTCTCTGAGGTGAGGGGGGAGGATTAGGCCACTAATTGCCATTGTGCAGACAAGATATAACTGCCCCCACCCCGCCCCATCTCCTTCCTCCACTCACCCATCTGCACCCCTCATCTCTCCTTTCCTTTCTGTTCCCTCTCTGATATCTCACCTCACACCTCTTTTGCAGTCTTCACTGGTTGTATTTTTCTTTTTTTTTGCAAACCATCAGTCTCCTATAATTTACCTTTTTCAGGTCTCACTTCACATGTATTCACACACACACTTTTTACAACATGGTTTTTAATAGAGATGTCACCTCACTGGCATTATTGATCCCTGCCATTATTTAGTGTTATTAGTGAGAATGAAGGCTTTAAAATCATTAAATGTCCCGGCCGCTCATTCTGCACGCAGACATTGTCTGGTAGCTTCTGTTACCATGGATAGCAAAGTCAGAAAGAAACAGTGACTCACTTTTTTGTTCTAGTGGTGATAATTAGGGAAGCCAACCTGAAATTGGCCTTTTTTCTTTTCTTTTTTTTTTTTCACGCGCACATAAGGCAACATCCCTCACTGTCCCTTTTGCAGCACAAAGTGTCTGTCCCATTGAGAGGGTTATGACCCATTTTGACTGCGCACTGCGGGGCTTGCTCTGGGAGCCGGTGATATGCAGCGCACCGCTCTGTCAAGAGAAGTTGAAGGCTTACAGAGAAAGAGAGGGGTTGAAGGGAAACAGACACAGTGTGCAGGTTTAAACGCAGAGAAGGGTGTGAAGAACGGGGGATGGGGGGGGCAGGAACAAGGCCAGAAACCCGACAGAAGAGTTGGTGAATGTAACCGAGACGGAGAGGAGGTGAATTTTGACACGTCTAGGTAAACTGTTGGTAAGATGTATAAACCCGAATTGATGGTTGGAGAGCTTTGAGAGAGCGTTGGTGAGAGAGAGAGAGAGAGAGAGAGAGAGAGAGAGAGAGAGAAAAAGAAAGAAACCAGTATGTGTTGAAAGGGAGGCATGTGGCCAGATTGTGACCCTTCGCTACAGGCCTTCCCCGGAGGACTTTTTTAATGTGGCACAGCTATGGCCCCACAGAGGAGCTCATTGCGCCTGTTTTCCACCACCTGCTGGGTGTGTGTGTGGGAGGTGGGCTGGGGTGTCCAGCGCGTGAAGCACAGCAGATACACGCAGTACTACTGTTCAGTGTTTATCGCCTTCTTCTGCTGTGTGTGCGTGCGTGTGCGTCCTGCATGTCAACTCTGTGTAGCTCTCATGGGGCTGCTCATTCTGATCACTGTCAGGGGCCTGAGGCCATCCATCTGTTTATGGGAGTATGTGCATGTGAGGACATAATTCGTTGCTATCGTCGTTCCGAAACCCCTTCTTGTTTCCTCCTGGAAAAGCTACACTGTGTTGCTTTGTCTTTGTTTAGTCAGAGAAAACCTCAACCGTTAAGCGCTCTGTTTGACTGTAATTTTGTCGTTTCTCTGTTTTTCTCCAGCCGCCTCCTCAATCAGTAGCGAGTCATCTCCAGTCTCCTCCCCAGCCACCAACCACAGCTCTCCGGTCAGTACCCCCAAAAGAGGTCCCCTTGGTCCAGGACCTGTTCTGGTTCCCCCGGCGGGCCACAGTGTGCCAAATACCCCACCTGTAGTCACCATTGCTCCAACAAAGACCAGCAACGGCCTGTGGAGGAGCGACGGTCGCCAGGTAAATGCATTTAAACACCCCCTTGCACCGACCTTGATTCTGGACTCTGCTTTCCTCTTTAGTTGAGCTGTTTTTTAAACCTCGTGCTTTTCTGGGGAATTATCTTTATTCTCTCTTCATTCTCGCTGCTTAGTTCAATTGTAAAGCATTATATATATTGAGATATTCTCATTCTGTACATCCAGGCGGGCTCTTGAAGGATTAGTAGATATTGTAGCTGGTCATAACAAACTGTGGCCTGATCCACTTCACACATGCACATGTGACATAGCTGGTAGGTCTGGGAATGTACCCCCATCCACCCACCCACCCACTCAGTGGCTCCATGCGTTAAACAAAGCCAGCTGCCGCTGGGATATTAGAGTGTCAGCCTCAACGGCAGCTAACATCTGTGCCCCTTGAGGCCCTCTCCCACTTGGCCCCCCAGATTAGTCCCTCCCAAGTCCTGGTCTTATGTTTCCTAAACCTTCAACCTCACCTTTAGCCTCACCCCTTTCACCTAGGCAGTCATTTGCACCCTCCACCTCCTCAACCTGACGCCCACAGTTGGTGATACGGTGTGGGGCAGAGAAAGATGGAGAGCTGTTTGCTTTGATAAGGAGTGGATTATGGATTATGTCCTTGCTTTAAGCCTTCTTATCTCAGCTCAGGGCTAATGGTTGAGGCCAAGTGCATGGTTATGAGCAGCACTCTGCCACATGCGGAAACTCTCCGGGACACTTTGACGGTTCCCTGGAGACAGACAAAAGGGAGATAGCGAAGGGTGGGAGAGGAGGTCGGTCAGCCGGCAATATGTGGACGCTTTCAGGCTATTGTCCTCTCCCCTGCAAACACCACTGACCCTCACCCTCTGCTTCCACAGCTTTAACAAAATGACCCATTGGCAGTTCAGGGGTCAGCTGGAGAGCTGAGGAGCAATTTTACTGTGAGGTCATTCCTTTGGCTCTTACGTTCCATGGAGCAAAAGGAAACAAACCTGCAGAAGCTTCTCCCTGCTTATGGTATTACTAATTCTTTGCGTACACATTTTTTGTGTGCTTTTCCGTGGTGGCTGCGTGTGTGTCTAAAAGGTCAAGCTCAAACTGAAAAAAAGGTCAGGTCAATGGGTTTGTGGTGGCCCAGTGAGCAGTTCGGGGCCACCCTGCCAAGAAAGAGGAGGTTAAGGGAGGTGATGGTGACAAGAGACTGGAATGAGGGGTTAGAGGTTGGGGGGACAGCAGGGGAGATGTGTCATGAAAGAAAGCATCATGGGATCTCCCTCATTCAGACTTCCAAAGTCAGAAAGAGCCAGGGGACCATAAAGGACATGAATACAAATACATTCTGAAAACATTCCCCTTTTATTAAGACAACATAATTTTACTGAATATCTTTCAACAAAATTTTTTTTTTAAGTGCAACCGTCTACATACAGAGGCAACAGTATTCTATCTGGATCCCCTGTAAAGGGTCCGTATGTCTGCCTGCACAACCTTATGTCCCCTCCTTTCTCTGTGTCGTGTCGAAAGGTATTTCAGTGTCTCTTTCTGGCTGAGATATGAGTCTGCCTTTCAGAGGTGGGGTGATAGGCCAGGCAGTGAAGGGGGAGGGCTCGGTGCGTTGGCATTTTGCTTTAATGACTGCAGGAGTCTGCTCCCGCTGCTGAATGTAATTGCTTTATAATTGGCAATTTGGATTCATAGCTCCATCTGAGAGGCGTAAACGAGCACTCTACAACGCACGGGGTCTCCCACCCTCGCCGAGGGTTACAGGGGCCTGGATCGCACAGAGGAAGATGGCCGTTAATGGATGCGTCCTTTGAATTTGAGCTGTTGTGTTTGTGTTGGGCCGGGTGTGCTATATGACACACCGCTGGTGAATAGTGTGTGCTTTTGGGCTCGGCAGGAGTCAAAGTGGGATAGCTGCTTGAATGTGTAGAAAAAGTGGCAGAGCTGCTATCGATAGAAGGGTCTGTCGTCATGGTTATGATCTGTTACATCCACCTCTTTGTTTTTTTTGTTTTTTTCTATATATATTCGAACAAAAGTCAATAAATGAAAATTAGAGTGTATGCAAAGTAAGACAGGGATAGATTACAAACACATTTTGAGAAGCATCTTTTTTACTTTATCATAAATAATCTTTTATCTAACCTTTTTTTTTCTCTTTGCATCTTTTTGACAATTTAAGTTGCTGAAGCAAGAAACTAAACATGTCAGGGACAAATATGCATCCACAACACCACAATTATTGTTGTTCCATTTTCCCATTACAAGATTTCTGTTGAATTTGTAGAAAAGGAACAGCTAATTCAATTTAGGTGGTAATATGTGCCGGAGAATTGCTCCAAATTACAGTAATTTCATAATTGTAACGATCTTAAACCATGCCCCTGTGACACTCACATTGTGCACGTTGCAGGGTGATGAACAAAGGTTCAACCTCTGAATCTCAGCCATTGGTTGCCTCACAAAGAGCAAATATACTTTGTTCCACATTAAATTACCTTAACCTATTTTAATTGCTGAGCACCTTCCCTTAATGATAAGGTGTTATTTGATCCACATTGGCTTTTCTTCACATTTCCTGGATTCCCACAGGTAGCACAGTAAAGCAAAGGGGGAAAGCAGAAACATTCGCTATCATCATGCATCATGATGACTAAAAAGAAGTTTAATTATTTAGCGTAATGTTGTTGTTCATATTGATTATGACTATTTGTGCCTTCACAAAAATAAGCCCACAAGTTAACACTAAAAGCAGGCTTTAAGAAAAGGTACACCTGCGTCAGAAATAAATAGCCTGAAGATGCAATGGCCACCAACAGGATAGACTTTATTAAAAATAGTAAGAGGAGAAATAATATATAAAATAACCCTGTATGTCTAAAGATCTTGTGGGACCGGAAAAAAGGCATTTGTGAAATAAGAACGAGGAGCCAAAAACAAACAAAATGTATATTGCAGTTCCAGAGCCGCCACTTGATGATGAGTCAGTTTGACATATGAACCTCTTTTCCAATTGGCTGCTGGACCCATCGGGGAACATCCACCTTCTCTCAGTGCTCATAAAGCTTTGAAAGGATTGGGATGGGGTGCTTTGAGGGAATGAAGTGCCATAGAGTGCAGCGAAGCGCAGCAAACCGCAAGGAACAAACGGTAACGTAAGACTACAGCAAAGTGTTGAGAAGGTTTAAACAAAGGGTGATGCAAGAAGCCTGAACGTTCAAGGCATTTAAGGCTGGATGTTGGCGCATCAGTGTCAGCCTGGGTCAGTGGCTGTGGAACAGGACGTGGAGGTAATGGCTCAGTAAATGGGATTTGTTTTATCAGAGGCAGTGGGAGAGAGAGAGAGGCCAGTACTGCTTTAGGGTCTATGTCTATTCCCTGGGAGCCCAGGGGTTAATTTAGTGGGCAACAACTGCCTTCTCCTTTTCCTCACTCAGTTTTCAGCTTTATCTATATCTTTCAGTCTCCCCTGTTCCTCATCTTTGTCATTGTTCACTTGCCAACTTTTTTTTTTTAGACATTAAATAATTCTCTAGAAAATCCTCCTTGACGATAAATTCCTCCGTAAAGGATTTCCTTGTACAACTTACATGGATTGTAACATTTTCAGCTGTGCAATTGCATTTGCAGGCGGAGGAAAACCAAAGCATCAGAAAATGCACTCCCACTCCCACAGCGGGGTGTCTTTTGTAGCTCTGAAACAGTGCATGTGCCTGCTGAGCGTCTGTGTGTGTTTGTTGTGGGATTGGCTAAGTGAGACCAGGCTTACTGCCAAAGGGAGGGAGGTGAAAGAAAAGAAGGGGAGAAACAAAAACAGAGACACAGGGATGTTACGTGGTGGACTTTATTGTCCTCCCTGTAGATGTTGTTTTGTGTAAGATACGTGCACACAACACGTACACTCAGACGTTTGCTAAGATCAAAGTCATCATCTGTGGAAGCTCTGCTGTTGTCTACCATTACCACGTCCTCATCGATCATACAGATGTCAGCTCTGCTTACAGTGTATAGGAAAACAGCAGCGCCATCTCAGCTCCCCCATTTAAAATGTATTACCTTACAGAAATGTTAAGCTGCCCATTTCTGTTTGGAAGCGATATGTTAAAAGGAATTTGTACTAAAGTGCTTAAGGTAGCGAGGGAGAGGCGAGGCTGCCAGGCCTCAAACAGACCAACTCTTCCTCCCCCTCAAACGTTTGGCTCTATGAGCGGTGACAGCCGTGACGGTCACAGGTCCTCCCAAACAATGACCAAGACTCTCTGTCTGTATCTCTCTCCAGGGTGACTCGGGGCCTCGTGGGGCCAGCAGGGAACGTCTGGGCGCAGAGGGGTCGCTCTCCCAAGAGAAGGGCGGCCCCTCGGTTCCTGCTCACCTTTTGGGAAACCCCTATGCCTTTGGTCTCACCCCTGGTGCTGTCATGCAGGACTCCCGTTTTCAGCCACTGAAGTAAGTAAAACAGGGATTTATTTAGTCTTTTTTTTTTTTATGGAAGCGGTTACGGAAGTTATGAAAGAAACAGCACAGTCATTGTGTTGGATTAGGGATGAAAACAAAGTCATCAAAAATGGACATAAGAATCTAAAGGCATTGCTTTTGTTTTCCACCTTTACTCCCTGTTTCCTCAGCCTGCCCAGACAGTTGACTAATGCGGTACCTCCGGGTCCAGTACCAGAGGAGTACCTTCGGGGTTTCCGGCCCTATGCTGAGGATGCCCTCAGGATGCCATCTTTGCCCTTGGGCCTGGACCCAGCCACTGCAGCAGCTGCAGCTGCCTACTACCACCCCAGCTACCTGCCTCACCCCTCCTTCACGCCATACAGGTGAGCCTCCCATGCTCTGTACCTCCCCAGTACCTCTCACCATCCGATGTAAAATAGTGTGTCAGTGGCCTTAACCGTAAAATGTGTTGCGGTAATTTTTTTTTACATTTTTTTAATTTGTATATCGTGGGGATATGGGGAATGTAACCAAGACATAAAACGGCCAAACGATTTATGTTGGTCTATAAGTAAACTAGAGGCAAAGTAACGAAAAGGAATGGAGCCTCCCAAGTGAAATGCATCAGAGTATGAGTTTAAAAAAGAGAACATTCTAGCATTTTAGTGCAGTGCTTGTTTGCAACACCCAAGCTTAGAGTCCTAAATGATGGATATCCATGGTGTTATTGGACAGGCTGCTGGTACAAAGCCTGTGTTTGAAACTATCTGGGTCAGCAGTGTCAAAATGCTTTTAAGAAGCCTATTAAAAATGAATAACACACCTGCTTATTGCCAAAGGCCGTAGTAATGCTGTTAATGTTGCTCTTCAGCTTGCTTAACTTCCCCTCAGTTCTTCACTTTTTTCACCCAAAAGGAAAATGGTGAATGAAATAAGAAAGGCAATACTTTATTTAGTTGTGTTGTTCATAGCTCTGTATGTTTGTGACCTGCTCATGGTAGACTTTAAGGCATAGATTTCTTCAAATTGGAACGGCAGTGTTGAAAAATTATACATTTCATTGTACGCCATGGCGTTATCATGTGTGTTTTCGTGTGTGTGTGTGGTCTCACAAGCAAGTGGACTGCAGTAGCCATCACGCCCTGTGTTGTAATGGATGTAATGAGGGTTTGGGCAGAGGATGTCCCACACATACAGAGTGTTGTACATCAGTGCACAACACCGCCTCCTGCTAGTTGCTGTTAGGTTAGCTGACATACATTGCTGCATCCTTGAGAGATGGAGGACCCTGTGATGTGGTCTCTTTGGGAGATGGAGACACTCAGGTTAATGAAAGGGAACACTGCACTGTCACACTGGGATACTGACTTTCTCTTTTTTTTCCCTCTCTTGTAATCCTTACATCCCAGGATGGATGATCCGTTCTGCCTCTCTGCTTTGAGGTCACCTTTCTATCCACTGCCAACAGGGGGAGCTTTGCCCCCTCTCCATCCTCCTACTGTTCACATGCACCTACCAGGGGTCCGCTACCCTGGAGACTTCACGCATCCTTCACTGTCAGCTCTGCAGTCTGAGAGGTAAAGTGTCCCGCAGCATACGTGTGGAGCCACGATGCGTTTCCCCTTTTTGTGTCACTCATATCCACCTTTGCTTCTACTTGACGTATTTTTTAGGCTCCAGCTGGAGGATGAAATGCGGCAGCGTGAGAGGGAGCGGGAACGAGAACGGGAGCGGGAGAAAGAGAGGGAGCGTGAGGCGGAGAGGGAGAAAGAGCGGGAGAGGGAACGAGAGCGGGAAAGGGAGCGAGAGAAGGAGCTGGAGAGGGAGAGGGAGCGCGAAAGGGAACGGGAGCGGGAGAGAGAACGGGAAAAGGAGAGGGAGAGAGAGAAGGAGCTGGAGAGGCAGAAGGAGAGGACACTGAGGGAGAAGGAGCTGCAGGCGTCCAAAGCCATGGAGAACCACTACCTAGCTGAGCTCCATGCCATGAGGGGACAGGAGGAACGAACCAAGCCTGAGAGACTGACCCCTAATCGGGCTGGTATGTGTCCATCATGCCATGTAGCTTTTTTAGGCTACAGCCATGCTACGTATGAACACAGGTCCCTTTAAATCCTCACATGTAGCTGAAACGGGCCATCTGAAAGGCAGTAAATGAATCTCTGTCAAAACTATGTGCACTAACTGATTATGATAAAGTGGATGTCTTTAAATCCAAAGGTCAGAAGAAATCATAGGTGGGAAATTGCATTGGCACTTCTGTTTTTACTTTAGTTACAAAAGTAAAATATTGTTTTTGTAAATCTAATCCAACCTAATCAACAACAATGTTGATCTAATATCTGTACTTAGCCAACAACCATTTATGTACTCATACATAAATTACTTTAAGAAATTAGTTAGAAAAGCATACCAAATACTTTCCAGTAAAAGCCAGCTCATTGGTGACTTTTGGCTACACAGTTAATATCAGACTGGATAATAATGTGTTTTCTTTTTCTTTTTGCAGACAAAACCAAAGAGCCCGCACTTCCAGCCCCGAAGCCAGTCCCACCTGGAATCCACACATCAATGGTTCCGCCACATCATTCTGTTCCTGGTCTGATCTCAGGCCACGGCCTCTACATGGGGCCCAGTACTGTAAATGCAGGCCTCTCAGCCGCAATGATCGCTCAGAGGACCAATGAGGAAGAGAGGTGGTTGGCGCGGCAACGCAAGCTGCGGCAGGAGAAAGAGGACCGCCAGTACCAAGTATCTGAATTCCGCCAGCAGGTTCTGGAGCAGCATCTGGATCTGGGCCGGCCAGCGGACGCCTCAGATCACAGGACAGACTCTCACAGGTGAGACCACATTTCTAGAGTTAAACGTTCAAACGTTTAACCAGATTTTCCTTTTCTTTTTATTTTAGTTAATTTCATAATTGCAGTCACAATTGGTGCTCATCTCCATCAGTTTCCTGATGAAGATGAGCACTTGGGTGGCTGTGACAGCCGGACACATGCATGTTTCTGCACACACCGTGTTATTTTTTTGGGCTGTTTCTACTTGCCTGGTTTGGAAAGTTGTTGCCCTGTTTTGAAACTTCAGAGTCTGGCAGGCTTTCAGAGGTTTTTTTCCATTTTTTTCAGGCAGGTCTGGAAAAAAAGATAAACATTGTCAAAGGCATCAAATCTAGTCTGTTTCAGTCCAAACCGCTTTCCAGTCCTAACGTGTTGGAAAATGGGTGGCTATGCTGATGCGCTGATTGAAATTGGAAAGTGGGACCCCGATGGATGTTATTTCATATGTGGGAATGGGTAGGGGTCTGAAGCAGTTCAGCAAGTGGGACTACTAAAACACACAAAGGCTAATTCTCACCTAATCCTCTCAGCCATGCTCAGCATGAACCTTCCCACCTACCGTCCATTGTTCCAGCCACGGTGTTTTTGTTGTTGTGCGTGATTCAGAGGCTGTGGTTAATGCTGGTAGGACAGGAGTGATACACGAACATCTGCTATCAGTAACCCTACAGTATAATCGCATAATCACAGCTCACAGGCTGCAGATTGCAGATAAGGTGCACAGTAAATCATTCACACACTCCCAAACTCAACACAAACAGGAGGCTGCCCATGCAGTGTACACCAGTGGCAGAATTTTTTTCGGAATTTTCCTGGAGATATTGGCCATCAGTCATCTGCCTTTCTTTCTTCTTCAGCTCGAGATCCACAGCTAAGGCATTTTTCTACTTTCTCCACCATTGGACACAAATGCATACATCGACAGTCACCATTCGGCATGGTTCCCTTTCTTTCATTTAATCCACTGCTCTTCTCCATCCCTGGGTCATTCATTTTCTGGCAGCTTACAGGAGGACATTTCAACTGGCCTCTTCCTTAGTATAAAGCTCTGAGTGTGTTTGTGTGTGCACACCACACTACAAAGGCCTTAAAGATCAAAAAGAGCCCTGTGTATCTGGAGGACAGTGTGTGCCTTCGCCACATCCTCACTCTGCTCTGGGCTACTCTGTCTGGGATAGATAACACTCCTGTGCACAGACACTCTGACATGAGTGAAAGGGAAAAAGGCATACCATATGAAGACCGTTGTGTGTCTCTGTGCAGAATCTATGATCAGGAAACACTATAAATTTTTATGAAAGATGTGTTGACTGTACTCCACATCTAAAAGATGTGCAATTCCTTTTCTATCGCTACAGATCCATACCAAATCACCATGAACCGGGAAGCCGGGAGCATCTCCCTCACTTAGGCGGCCCTCCACCTCTCATCTCTCCGAAGCCTCCACAGTCGCAGCGTGAACATCACCCTCCTCCTCCTACAACCCTGTGGAACCCTGCTTCTCTTATAGAAACAAGCTCAGACTCCAGACGTAGCCACGAGCCCTCAGGGATGGGACACTACGAGCTCAGTCAGTTGCCCCCAGGGCCCTCCAAATACGAGGATGGAGTGCGAAGAAGAGATGTAGGAGCAATGGAGAAATATCCCCATCTTAGAGGCCCCCCAGGCCTGACCGAGCCCAGCACCTTTCTTGCCGAGCTGGAGAAATCCACCCAGACCTTTCTGAGCCAACAGAGGGCATCGCTCTCACTGTCAAGCCAGTATGAAATGGAGGGAGCCTTCAAAAGCAGTGCTGGACTGAAGAGCCTCCAGGCACACCCAGGGTCAAGCAGACACGGACAAGGACTTGGAATGGTCCCCGGACCGGTGACGGGACAGGCATCCACACCGGGCCTAGGTCCAGACACAGTGCTGATCTTTGATGAGTTCCTTCAGCAGCACCGGCGGCCTGTAAGTAAGCTGGACCTGGAAGAGAAGAGGAGACGGGAGGCCAGAGAGAAAGGTATTTCCCATATGCATATCCTGCTCTCTTACATGTTTAGAAAATTCAAGCACATCTTTTAAGTGTTGCCTTCTGTTACAAGCAGATTCAGATTTAAAAGTAATGTCCCAGGATCAATTTCTGATGTTCCTGCAGGTTACTACTATGAGCTGGACGACTCGTACGATGAGAGTGATGAGGAGGAGGTGAGAGCCCATCTCAGGAGAGTAGCAGAGCAGCCCCCACTCAAACTGGATGACTCCACAGAGGTAAAATGCCAGCCAAAACATATTGTTTTTAAGATTTTCCATGATGGAAGACCATATAAGTCATCCTGAGAAAGCACTGCAGTAAGACGATCTGTGCTTTTCCATCTCCCTGTATAGAAATTGGACTTCCTGAGAGTGTTTGGCCTGACCACGGTTGGCAGGCGTGATGAGATTGTGCAGCAGAAGAGGAGAAAGAGGAGGAGGATGCTCAGGGAGCGAAGCCCTTCCCCACCTGCCTCGCAGTCCAAACGCACTCCCCCTCCTTCTCAACTCAGCACTCGCTTCACCCCAGAGGAAATGGATCGAGCGCCCGAGCTGGAGGACAAAAAGAGATTCCTCACCATGTTCAGACTGTCACACGTCACCATACAAGAGAGGAGAGGTATGCATACATCCAAGTGCATCATCTTCTCCCACATCGCATAACAATGTTTCCTAAACAACATTGTCACAAGCCACAGAAAAGTGAGGATGTGACAGAACTGAGACAGCGGCCTTAACATTCCAACATTTCAAGCAAACATCTCCATCTATTCGATCTTCTTTGCTCAGTTCAGCAGGGGAAAGAGTGACTGCATGCTCATTTAGCTCTTAGAGAGCAGTAATCATTCTCAGTGAGTTCTGAAGCTTGCTGATTCCTCATTTCAGCTGAGCTCAACCAGCTTTACTTGCACTACAGCCCCATGAACGTGCTGACTGGAGCCTCCAAGGACATTATAAGGGGTTAGAAAATGGCCATGTCAACCTCGTACGCCTCCACTAAATGCAGCGTACATTAAACAATCCATGCACAATGTAGCGCTTTGCTGTTTGGACACGTACCAATTGCCTGTCCTCACTCCTTACCCTCACTTAACCCCAAAAACATTTTAATCTTCAAGCAACCCCTTTAAAGTGGGTCCAGGAATGTATTTTAGGCTCAAATGGTCCTTTACATACATGCCAAAAAAAAAGCCTACACACCATTTGAATTATGAATTCAGGCTATGGGCAAAATATAGTCTTAGGCGTTGTAAAACATCGCTGAACCTCTTTTTACACACAAGGAAAAATTAAAGCTAATGAAATGGTAAGCAATGCACAGACAGGATGAATGCTGAAGTGTGTCTTTCCGTCTCAGACAATGAAAGGGTGGTGGAGCTCCTTCAAGCCATCAAAGAAAAGAGTGTAACCTTGGATACAATCAGGCATTCTCCTCATCCGCTGTGTAAAAGCCCTCCAGCTCAAACCTCTGGTAAGACAAATGCCACGCATTAAGTCATTTATTGATCCATTTTTCATAATGCACCTGAGTGGGGGCTCTGAAGGTGATGTAGTAAACAACAGTCTTTCTGCAGATTGTCAGATGTTGTGCCGTTGACCTCATCATGAATAACGTATGTTTAAACGATTACAGATCCAGCATGTGCCCAGCCTTCCTTTGAATCAGAAGACCACCATAATGTCAGACTGCATAGCCCCCCCTCGCATTGCCCAGCATCCCCTAATGGCCATCCAAAACCCCTCGGGGACACGTTAAGACCAAAGGCACCCTCTTCTCCAGCTGTCTACCCAGACAAGGCCCGGGGGCCCAGTGAGGGACCCATCTCAAAGCGGAGCTCCAGCCTACTCAACAGCTTGCGGCCCCCACTCCCCCTGCAGGCTAAAGAGGGGCTTCAGAGCGTGAATGGACGCACAAAAGCCTGGGACAGCTTCACCCCGGAAGAATTTGCCCAGCAGTTCCATGAATCTGTACTTCAGTCCACTCAGAAAGCTCTGCAGAAACACAAAGGTAAAAGCAAACTCATCTGAAAGCAAATTATTCCCAAGAAATGATTGAGAATCCAAAAACAGGTTGTTTTGGTTCAACCATTTATATGATCTGGTAATTCAATTAAACTTGCTTATGAGACCTTATGGAATCTTGTCTTATAAATGTGATCTGTTTGGGCTTTCACCAATATTGAAGATAACGGATGAATTTCTGACCGTTGTTCGTTCTGTCCTATCTTGATTCCGCAGGTGGAGCCACCGGGGTGTCGGAGTCGTCTCACCTCCAGGAATCCTCTGTTCACTACAACATTCCCGAGCTTCAGAGCACCCCCGGCCGGCCCTCTCAGCCGCTCCCACAGCCCCACGCCAACGCACAGTCCTTTCCCCATCCGCATCCACACCCTTACCCTCAGCCCAACGGGCAGCACTTTTCAATGCCCCTCCACAAGGAGGCCTCAGGGATGAGGGAGGACCTGTCTGGTCCAGAGGATTCTGAGGAGGATGAAGACGAGGAGGAAGAGGAGGCATCTGTTCCCAAGTGGCAGGGGATTGAATCTATATTTGAAGCCTATCAGGAATATGTTGAAGGTGAGCAGATTTTTCTTAAACGAGGGATACTGATTAGTCTTTCTTTTCTTTTTTTAAAAAAAAGCTTCATACTTTGGTTAGCAGTGTTTTACAGTGATAATCTTTTATTTAAAAAAAAAACTTGTGTTTGACCATTTATAATAAAACCCACAAAAAATGAGCAAAAATAAACTCCAGAGTTTTAACATTCTGTCATCACTAGAAAGTGGCAAGAACCCTTCCATCCAATGTTCATTTATGTGCAAACAGGAGTTAAATGATTCATTTACGACTCATCCAGTCAAAAAAGGCTGAAAACACCGTCTGTATTATCCATGTCAGGACAGTGTTAACTGCTTTTAATTTCCTGTTTGTATATTTATTTTCTTCACTGTTTTTCTACCTTTCTATTCTGTATTATAGAGCAAAGTTTGGAAAGACAAGTACTGCAGAGCCAGTGTCGAAGACTCGAAGCTCAGAATTACAACCTCAGTCTGACTGCTGAGCAGCTGTCTCATACCATGGGGGTAAGACACACACACACACACACATAATGCTGTGTCAGGGTATGAATGGAGGTTTAAGCCCAGGTGTCAGGGTATGAGGCGCAAACAAATACCTGGCTACTGAAGGTTTAGCAGACATTTGCTTACAGCTGTTAGGATTTCAAAGCTTTGTACAGAGGCACATACAAGCTAAAGGTCAGGATTTGAACATATGATGTAACCATTGGACACTCTTTCTCGAACTTGAAAGGGGTTTGAGCATTAGAAGAGTGGGGAGGTTCGATTGGGATGCATTACTGTGTGCTTTTCCCTCAAAACGTACCAAAAGGATGAGCAAAATCCAGTTAGCTCCGTCTTTCTTTGTTTTTATCATAATGACCGTCGGCTTTCCTTGGTCACACAGGAGCTGATGACCCAGAGGCAAAAGCTGGCGGTGGAAAGGGAGAAGCTCCAAGCAGAGCTGGAGCACTTCAGGAAGTGTTTGACGCTGCCACAGACACACTGGCCCCGAGGAGGCCATTACAAAGGCTACCCTCCCAGGTGACCCCGACACACTGACCCGAAGCTCCGCAGGCCGCAGCCACCTCCCACTCACACAGAGACCCAGAGTTTATTTTTCACAGCCTAGTCTTCATGCCTCCGTTTGAGGAGAATGTCGCCGGCTCGATGAGTGAGTGAGTGAATGAACCGAGAGAGTGAATGCAGATGGGTGAATGCACAGGACCATCGAGTGAAGGACAGTCATCCATCGGATCGTGGCTTGCCAGGGACTGCACCATAAGCCACCGACATGTGCCAATGTAGCCAACACAAGACCAGTGGGAGTGCGGGAGCGGACAGGCCCAGGAACGACACACGCCTGCTTTTCACATCCCTCAGCTCCCGCTGCTCTGCTCAGTCCTCGCATCTCTCACCGCCACAGCTACACAGACAATCCTGCCAATGAGGGAGCAGCTACCCCGGGAGGGGTATCACCACAAGACTTGAAAGCTCCGAAATCTCCAAGCAAAGGCCTCTGGTTAGTCGGGACTGATTTCTTATCACCGTGGCCACGTGAGGTTTTGAACTGGAAATGCACTTAAGAATAAAAGCTGAAGAACTACCTGGTGGTACTGTGTTACAACAAAGAACTGTTCCAATTAGGGAAGAACCTAGAAAATGCACATTTTTGGAAAGAATTAAGGAAATGTTTTATTTCAAAATAGAAAATTTGAAAATAAGAATTTTAATGGGTGCTTCAGCCTTGTATTGTATATAATATGAAGACTTAAAAGAATTTTGTATGTTTTTATTACTTTAATCATTGTTCTTTTGAAAGAAAAAGCCTGCCATTTTTATATGTTTCTGCTTTTTTTTTTTTTTTGGGTTGGAAAAGAAAGCCTTGCTTTTAGTGTTTGTACTGCTGCTGGCCAGAATAGCTCTTTTTTTAGATGTTTAACAGAGTGAAAGAAGGCGGGGACACGCTCCTGCTCCTGTTCTGCCCCGGCACCACGCAGCTGAGACCAGGCCACCTCATCGGGGCTCCCGCGCCAGCCAAGCTGGCCCTAAGGCCCCGAGACACGGCTCCTGCCCTCTCATCCCTCCTCTTCACAGTAACGAGTCCGTTTAACAGCTCGCCCGCTCTGCTTCACCGCTGCTGGCACGACTAGTTAGCTTGATACCCACTTACAAAAATCCGATTCACAGCGATATATAGTATATCTATTTTTTACCTTGGTCACGTGACTTACTTGATTACATTCAGACATGAAGAGTCTCTGAAGCAGCCAGCCGTTGAGGCTGGTGCTTGATGCTTTATCTTACATTTGGACCTTCTCTTTACTTTTTAGGACGTTGCATAGCATTGGAGTGGCAGCATGATGGTTGTTTTAAGATTGGCAGCCATTTAAGGACACAGTGCCAAAAAAAAAAACAGGAAATTACAAAAAAAAAAATATTGTGATCCTTCAATCAGATTAGTTGGGCGCCAAACATTTAAACAAGTATTTTTCTTTGTTTGACCACTAATCCATTTTGAGCATTTTAGGACCCCCACCTATTTGAAGTTGCCAACTTATTTTTTAGTAAACAATCAGAAGTCACACAAAGGGAGAAAAAAAAAAGATATTGGCATTTGTTGGTACGTGTAGAAAAGAAGGGGGGGTTGCTCCTGTGGGCTCTGCCCTGAAGGTAATGAGAGTTTCCTGCCGACTGTCCAACATCCGCCTCACGGTGTCACGGCTTTATGGCTGGACTCGCTCGGACGCCATCACCCAGTCGTCTCGATCATCGTTTCAATTTCAGGCTGCGACGATAGGATGTTTCAGGTGGAACGGTGAAGACTTTCAATATCAAACTAGAAGAAAAAAATCTATATGTATAAAACGTTCTGTTTTTTTTTAGTCCTAAAAGTTTGTTTATATTTAAGAATGAAGCACAACTACCCCTCGTATACACTATATTACAAGTGCCTCAAGAATTTGGGAGCATGTGAATGAGTCGCAGTCCAGGTGATGGGCATTCTACACCTAACACCAGTGATCAGGGACTTTACATCTTACATCCAAGCGTCTGCCGTACGTCTCGCACCGTCAAGAACTGACACTAAATTTGTTCATTGAAGCGCATCTCTAAAAAACCTGTTCAGTCAGAACTCTTTCGTCTTCTCGTATTAATTAGGCCTAAGCCAGATCAGAGGAATCCAGCACGGTCTGTTATTTTTTTACACAGCAGTCAGGAGCCAACAGTGCAGCCTGTCAGTAAACGAGGGAGCATGCATGCTGAGGTAAGCTGCCAATTAGCTGGAGAGGAGGGCGCAGTAAGAAGAGCCTCTTACTCAGCCTCCCAGAGCCTCCAACCCACGCACGCCCCTGCAATAGCCCCATTACTCAGTGGAGGATGTCTAGATGCTGTGAAATGAAATCCTGTTTTTAAAATGTACTTGTTTGAATTCATTGTAATGTAATATATTCTTTGTTGAATGTAGTAATTAGGTATTTATGAATATATGGCTGTGATTTCAGACAAAAAAGAAAATAAAATACTTCAAAAATGTTAACTATCAAACTTTGTGGATGCTGGTGTTGTAGAGGGGCCACGGGATGGAGGGGTGGGGAGGCAAAATCGAGTTGTTTTTTTTTGTGGAATTAATTTTAAATGGTACAAGCCTTGATTCCAGAATGTCTGCTATTAACTGATCAGTTCATTTTTAGATTAAAACAAGAGAAAGGTGAGATTTCATTTGAGCTAAGACCGTGTATTTCTTCTGCGGTTTAGCAATTTTCCTTATTTTAATTTTTAAACACACTAAAACTAGTAAATTCCTGTTATTTCAAGAGTTAAAAACCGTAAGTAAAATCCAGAATACTTACGTCCACTCGCAGTATCCACACATTTATTTTTGTGGTACTAAAACGCAAACATCGAACACTCCTGACTAAGAAGTTTAAATAAAGGCGCGTCACAGACAGCTGCACATGAAGCGTACATTAATGCACGTAAGCACACGTCCTCCTCAAAAGAAGTCAAACCCCTAAAATGCTGAGTAGAGCTCCAGCTGCCGTGAACAGAGTATTTCCGCCAGTGGAGGCCCCGGTAGGAGCAAACCGTTGCAACAGGTGGGGGTCAGTAGTCCGGCAGCTGGCCTTTGCTGGAGCCAGGCTGCAAGTTGGAGCGCAGCTTGTACATGCAGTTGAGAGAATCCAAAAGGAATGTCCGAATGGTGTTGATCTCCATCAGCGTCAGGTTGTCCAGCTAAAAGGTTCCAACACACAGACACCACAACACATTGCTACTACTGCACGTCTTTCTTTTGTTTTCAGGGAACAGATAAATAAATGCAAATAAAAAGAGACAGACAGAGCGTAAAATCACATGAGAGGAGATGTTACACAGGAGCGGCGCGCTATTCCAACAACAGATGGTTAAGTGTGAGGTTAAGTCAAATCGTAGCTTTAGTTTTGTTGTGACAAAAAATCTTAATACTAAAATTGAAAAGTTGACAAATAAAAAAACATGATAACCACTGTGATCAACAAATGTCCAAAGAAGGGCCAATATTACCAATTCATATGGTACTATATTGAAGACGTGTGTCCCATAGCTGCTTCTTATGGCACACTGGCACACATTTCTCTGCTCCGGCACACCCGACTCAGACTACTGGGTCTTAAACTGCCTTTAGAGCCGTCCAATTTTTATGAAGTAGGTGTGCTGGATCAGGGAAACTTGTGGCTTCAGGACCAGGTTTGGGAAACACAGCAGAGAAGAACACCAAATGCAGGTTCTCTGCTGGGACCTTCGCTGGTCCAGTTTTACCTTAGCGTAGGCCTCCTGCTGACTGATAAAACTGTCAGCAGACAGGCGCAGTTTGGCGATCCGCGTGTCCCAGATGTCTTTGACCACCGTGCGGATCTCATCTGCTTTGGGAATGTTGTCCGACGCACTGCAAAATACAAAGATCACCACGTAAGGGGCCGCTGCACAGCGGGACGAAAGGCTGCATCCGTCACTCACTGGTTCAGTAGCAGTTGGGTCAGCTCCATGTAGTACGGGCTGGGAACTGGGGTGAACATATCCTCTCTCCTCTCAAGGTCTCGCATCTCCTCCAGTTTCTCTGCCAGATGGACGTCAGCACAGTGAGCCGTTAACCTGATGGTCACTCCATACATTTATGAATAAACTGACAACAAATTTGTCTTCATCTCCTCCCAGATAATCATCTTCCAACAGTCCAGACTAGTCATGTAATCTGGTAAATCGACTGGGAATGTTTATTACATTATTTTTGTTAATAAAATCTAGTTTCCAGCTGCTATAACTTCAGTCAGAGGAACTGGAAACTCTTGTTATCCCTAAAGTATAATGGAACACTTCTTTCACAACTTAAACATATGACTTATTAAAGCACTATTACATTATGTGGAGAAAAATACGTCGATCACAATGACTAAACATTACCGACATCCATCCACTCGGGAGGGACAATTCTACATTTCTGCCTCTGTTTAAAGTTCAGGGCCAGCCACACGGGAACGTCCACGGGCAGTCCGGGGTTGAATGGACCCAAGTCGCCCTGAAGAGAACAGAAACAAACATCGCAGTTCTCCAGCAAAGACTTCATTTCATCTCCAACATATTGAATCACTTGTTACATTACAAAAACGCTATTTGAAAGAACAAGGCGCTGGTGCACTTAGGCTTGCTGTTTTCCATACTACGGTGTCATGCAAAGTGTCGTTTCCCAAACTCAGTACCTACCCCGATCAAATAGACTTTGTCCAGGCTGAAATTGGGTATTATTTTAACTACTTCTTTCTCTGCAAGGAATTCAACTTCTGTGGGATCCATAGCTGTTTGATACTGCGTTCCCTTTCAAAACCTTCACACAACCAGCTGACGAAAACTCTTCCCGCGCTGTAAACCGTCACGTGGACAAATACGTCATATTCTACAGGAAGTACGAAGCCAGACCGGAAGCAGCGTGCACTGTCTATTCTCGCTGTATTTTTTATTTTATTCATTTTTAAATGTTATTTACTTATAACTGAATAAATAGGTACATTGAAAATTCAACAAAACTGTAAGTTTTGTTAAATTGTCCGCTTTGTTCAGCCCTAAAGAAGGAAGTGGGCCATACGCTTACAGTTGCAGCTACTGTCCACCAAGGGTCAGCGTTGAATCAGAAATAACTGAGAATTACTTCCATCAGCTCCAGAATACTTGTACAGAACTATTTATACTTCTAAGAAATTGACCACAATCTATCCTAAAATTATACACACTTGAACTTGTTTCAGTTGTATCTTTTAATGCCAAATTTAACCACCTTTCTATCAACATTACAGGCCATTTTATTTGCAGCTCTCCACCAGTTGTCCATGAAAACTGGAGTTACATTAGTTTTAGTTTTGAACAAGTGTATATCATTAAAAATACTTATCAGGCCACATATTATACGTTTACTTTATTTAAAATGCATAAATGTTTTATTAAAGTTGAGAATTAAATCAGAAACATACATGGAAAACTTAAGTATTGAAAACTGTCTTTTTACATCAATCATTTAAATCTCTTAAAGATCCTATTCCTTTTACATAATTATCTATGTCATTTCTTACAAACTTAAAAATAATTTACTTAAACACACAACATTATTTGTTACAAACTTCAAGAAATTTAAAAATCACACGGCCTGGCAGAATAAAAAAAAAAAAAGCTTCTCAGTCAATAGATTTAACAGCAGTCTTTTTTTTAGCTTGTCAGATGGCAGCAGGACAAACATTGAGATTACAGTAAAGAATGAACTGGACATTGGTGAAGAAAAAATACAGGCCGACAGAGTGGACGATGTCATTCATAAACAAAGGCAAAGGCAGGGAGACCCCGACACCAGCTGATGGAGTATGCTGTAAGACGATGTGATGTCCAAGACATCCATCCCAGTGTTAAACCGGGAATGGATGGCTAGAATGTGCGGTCATTTAAGGCTAAAACAATAGTCAATCAGCTTTAATTAAAGCAGGGTCTTCAGTTCATTCACATCTCAAATCCAATCTTCCATTTCTTTAAAAAAAAAAGATGGCTTTTTTCAACATGTCATCTTTTAAGAAGTGTTTGTAAAACTATGAAGCACAAGGGCCGCTATCAGATGGGGGAAATCCTCCGTGCTGCTCAGCAAAGTCAGTCCTAACATTTACTGGAAATGCGGCTGTGTAGGTTTATGTTTGTTTTTCTTGCCATAAGCAGTACCAGAAAATGCTCAAACACGAGCAGCCGAAAACAAAAGCACTTTAAACCATACAAAACGCTTATCAGCGATTTAGCTTCTCTCCTTTTTAAAAAGTCAAGACAGTTGAATAAGACACCAGTAAATTTACCAAAGACAAAACGAGTCTTGCAAAACGCCCGTTCTTTTTAAAAATTCATTTCATTGTACATTCAGTTCATCAAAAAAAAGGTTTTAAGTCCATGCCAGTTTAGGAGTGGTCTGCTCTAACAGATTAATCGTAACGCCCAGTACTAGGGATTTCCCTAACATGGCTTTCTTTTTGTTTTTTTAAACAATTGATTTAGAATGATCAATTACAAGATAATACACAGTGTCATCTCATTTTTACATCTAACTAAAAAAATTAAAAAAAAATACGGACAAATATCCCACATTTCTGTGAACCAATTCGATTTAAATGTTGGTTCAAATCCTCCGAGTCACTGAATAAAATCAGTTAGTAGACATCTGCATAATCCAGAATGACTTTAAATGTATACCAGTGAAAGTGCTGGCCTTAAAGATTTAAGAAATTTGACTCAATCAGCTCTTTGTTGTTAATATATAAGTCTTTTCCAGGGTACATTTTTTGTTTCAAGCCTCTCACAAACTAGAAAATGACCATCAAAATAACTAACACCTACATTTTTAGAGGAACTCATAATCTGATCTCTGTATGGCTACTCTTTTTTTTTTTTAGATTATAAACTATATAATTAAACTTTTTTTTAGTATATAACAGGAAGGAACACAAACAATTGAAGAGAAAAAAAAAAGTTTCATTTGAAGACATATTTAACTTCTTCCCCTTTACTGGCGCTCTGTAGAGGAGGACGCAGGCGGGCGGCGTGCAGCCTGGCGCCGGCGGGGTCCGTAGTGCGGGAGGTCTTTGCTGGAGCGTGGACTGGCTGCTATCCGCCTGTAACATCATGCTCACATGGCAGCAACAATTTTGAGTGCGTGAGGGTCTGAAGACTGGGACGGGTGGTCTCAGCACAGATCCAGCACAGACTTGTTGATCACTGGGTTGGTCCAGTCATTCCTCAGGTCGTCCAAGTGGTTGTCAAAGTCAATCAGGTTCTCGTAGGACCTTCCCTCCAGCAGGGTGGACGTGATCTTCTGCGCCTCGCTCCAGTCCTCGAAGGAGTCGCTGCGAGACACGTTAAAACCTTCAAACTGTCACCTATGGAAAGCTCTCCGTTTTAGCTGAATATTGCGAATAACAGAGAATCTGTCGGGAGGGGGGTCGGAACGGTCAGTCTCGAGACACTTACGTGGTCACTTCTCGGTTTTTCCACTTGTTTTCGTGGTGATCGTAGATGAGGACGATGGGCTCAAAGCAGCTCATCGTTAATCTACTGCTGTCCACCTGTTGGAGCAACACAGAAAGATGACAGACTCTGTGTAAGCTGGCCATAATGTAATAATGCTGTAATAATGTAATGAAGCCTCCCTAACAGACGGAGTTTCATTGATCTTGTGTTACCATCACTATCGCTGCTTCACTGAAGTTCTCTGAAATCCTGGCGGCCACTTTTTCTGCTACTTGGTTGGGTCTGCAGGAAAAAAAGGGGCCCCAAAAAGTTAAATACGGAGCAGGATCACCGTGTTTTTCCCCTCCTTCAGACACAAGTACCTTGAATCCTTTGTGCGTTCATTGGCCTGATAGTATGCAGCAATGATGTAATTATTCTCTTTGCACCAAGTGTCGATCTGAGGAGAGAGGGCATGTCATGTGAGCACCAACAAAACAACAACTAGGATGTAAAAGCGACCTGGATGCACATGTCATATACCCCGTGTACCTAATAAACTTAACTTAATCATAACAGCTTCTATTTCTGGGTATTTCTTCATAATGACGGATAACTGTCGGCTAAGTAAACTTTAATGGATTTACTAAGAAAAAGAGCGAGAGGACTTTATATTTAGTTACCAATCATTTACAAATCTCATTACTTCTGCAGTTCCCCCTGTCTCAGTCGCTGCCGGCACTTAGATTCACACTTTCTCTGAATAATGACGACTTTCACCTAGTAAAGTGACCGACTGGGCCGTCTCTCTATGTTGGTACCCGAGATACGGCCGGATAAGCGGTGAGACCTCATGACAAATAGTTTTTGTAACAATGAAAATTACTAACATATAGAATCTATTAAATATTGTGGCTTTCTTTGACAAGGTCTCTAACATTCTGCTTTACAGGAACAAATAATACGCACATTGAAAGCGCATGTAGCCTTTGTGAGAAAGATGATGGAGGTTTCATCATGTTAAACAGGAGTTTTTTTTTTTCTTCTTTCCAGTCACAAATTGAAAAAAAAAAAAAAAAAAAAAAAAAAAGAGAAAAAAAATCAGTTGACCACTCATAAGTCAATTAATTATTCATTTGATTACAGTAAAATTAAATGAAATACATTAATGATTATTAGATAAACTGAGTCAGCGTTGAGTACGTTTTAAAAATGGAACTTTAATAGGACGTTTTTTTCTGGCATAAGTAAGAAAGTCTCTGAACAAAAACATATCTTAAGCTTAGACATTTGGAAACATAAATTCCAAGTCATTTTTTTAGAACGGAAAACACGACACGAGCTGGCAGAGTGAAGTAGTTGGCACGAACTGACCCAAATCCACCTGCAGGAGTAGCAGCGTTACAAAACAGCCAAACGCATCACACAAACTCCACAACCTCAGGTTTTGTCGCAGTTTCACGTCGAATAACTCACTTAAATTCTGTTTTGTTTTTTTACCAAATAACACGAGTCAAAAGTAGGGTGTGAGAGGGGACTACTTACCAGTGTCAGTGCCACTTCCAGCATGGGGGCCAGTGCTAACGTGCCGTGGAAAAGAGGGACACAGTCCACGCACAAAGTAGGATCACTGTGACTGTCTTTCTTTCTGTCCTTAGTCTTTTCTGCTACCAGCAGTCCATTCACGGCACAGTACGGATATTTGGCAGCATGTAAAAGCATTTTACAATAAGCCTGACTTGTGAGTTGAATGGGCATGTTTAAGAGAGAATGTGGGGCAGGGCTCGTGCCAAAGTCACTGGACGGCTAGTTCACACGAAGAAGAGGGGGCTTCTGTCGTTAGCTATCGTTACCTATCATGCCCGAAGAAAAGTAAATATCTACCTCAGCAATCACCTGTTTGCCAGTGTATGAAGCCAGACCAATGCCGTCTAACCAGCACATGTAACGCTTTTAGTCCTCCGAGATTTCAACTATTTGTTTCGGTCAATGAATGACTCGGTGGCCAGAAAGGAAGGCTAATCTTACTTCCACCTTCCACTCGTTTCTGTAGCACCGGTGGTGCCGTAAATCAGAGAACAAGCGGCGTAAAGCCACATCATCTTCTGCGTAGATTTTACGTACTTCCGTTCCGCGACCTACTTCCCTTCAGACCACCGACGGACGTGAGCTCGGAAGAAACAAGAGGTAGTATGCCATAAAGTCAGCAATATTGTCTTAATATGATTAATAATGCGCTATCATTTGTGCTTATTGGGACTATTAATACCTCCTTGCCCTGGCCGCGAACAAGTAGATGTTTTTTTAAAGGAGTTAGACACGTTTACTTTGTCAGAGCGGAGCGAACTCGGACGCGCTAACTTCCCGGGTACCCATAGTTAGCATCTGGTACCAGATTTCTAAAGGGAGGTGATGTGGAGGTACCAAATGTTTGCGTGATCTACTGCGAGCTTATCTAAAGTGTATAGCTGTCTGTGGGGAATGATGAAAAACACATGATTTTTTCAGAGAAACATTATTTTTTGTGATTATTTTTCAACGGGCACTGTGACCTTGTGTGTGCAGCTAATGCTAACATTAGCATAGGCTTAAGATGAACGTTGGACGTTTGAGCGTTAAGTTTGTCAAGTATGTTAACTTCTGTATGTAAAAGACACATGTCGTCTTTTTTTCTAATAAAGATAGAATGTATATATGTCAATAATGGTCCTAGGCCAAATTATCAGGACAGGAAAAGTACTATGTTTGATATTTGGTGAAGAAGTAAGAGTATTTCCTTTAACCTTCGACCAGACATCGTAGTGTTTTCTGATTAATCTGTACATGGGATCTATTGATGGAGTTGTATGTTCTGCAGATTATGTCGATCTTATAAATATTCAGAGAAAAACACTTGAGAAAATTCAGCATAAACATACTTGTCATAAACATACTTCAGTTTTCATTTATAAGTGTCTTTTGACCTCCTCCATAGAATGCTGGCCACAAGAGCCCTTAACCTTATTGGCAAACGTGCCATTTCCACATCTGTCTGTCTACGTGGAGGACATGGTAAGTGGATGTGACAGGGAAAGTGCTTTTTTGTTAATGGCATGCATTGTGATAGTGAATTTTTTTCTGCTTAATTGAACAATTCTTCAGATGAGATGCAGATTTAAACTTTGCTACATTGGCTTGTGAAAAGATAGTGTACTTAACAAGAGTAAAGTAAATTGTCATCCCATAAAAATTACTTCTTAAGCTCACTCTCCCGAATAATTGTAGCAGTTTAACTTCCAGCCATCTGGTCATCTTTTCAATACTGATCCAGTCCTAAAGTTAGTCATTTTGTTTGCCTGCTCAGTTTAAGTGGTATGAATATCTAATATTTGGTCAGAAGAGGTTTTAATTTGCGGCATGCACTTAAATTTGTCACAGCTAGACATCATGGTATCTATTTCTGGGTTGCAAAGCAAATGCAGTAAATGGCTATTCAATTGATCAATTAACTCTTTATTCTGTTTTGTTTTTGGTAACGCTTCAAGAGAGAAATTACATCAGTTATTGTCTTTTCCTGTAGGTGTCGCTAAGGTGGAGGAATACACTCTCCCTGCTTACTTTGATAGGAGGGAGAACCCTCTCCCTGATGTGACCTTCGTGCAGAACCTGACTGCAGACCAGAAGGCCCTGAAAGAGAAGGAGAAGGGCTCCTGGGCTGCACTCTCTAATGACGAAAAGATTGCATGTAGGGCTTTATTAAGCATACTCTTGCCGGTCAAACTTGTGATCTTATTTTTGTAAATGCACATTTTTAATGTGTCTGACTTGGGCTTTTTCCACTCTTAGAATTCTTAACCTAGACTTGTGCCTCCTTTGTTCAGTGTACCGCATCAGCTTCAAACAGAGCTTTGCTGAGATGAACCAGGGCACGGGAGAGTGGAAGTCTGTCGTTGGAGGAATTTTGTTCTTCCTTGGTTTCACTGGCCTTGTTGTGCTTTGGCAGAGAAAATATGGTAAACATACTTTTCTTTTTTTTTTTCAATCAACATTATAATGTTCACCACACGGCTGCCTTGTTTTAAAGAATATTGTAGTATTATATTGTATTGCTGTCCATGTGTTGAGTTGTACGAGTACAGATTCACTCATTTGACACCATCTTCACAGTGTATGGAGATGTCCCAATTACATTCGACCCAGAATACAAGCAGAAGGAGCTGCAGCGTATGTTGGACATGAGGATCAACCCAGTTGAGGGCTTCTCATCCAACTGGGACTACGAGAACAAGCAGTGGAAAAAGTAATAAACCCCGGAGAACCACAAGAAATGTTTGATCAAATCGGACCCAACTCAAAGATACAAGAAACCTTATATTTCTGTATTTATCAAACGTCCAAATTACCTCAGTCAGTGCATTTTGGAAGACCACTTCCTCCTAAGGTCCTTGTGTATAATAGAAGAATAAAAAAAAAAGTTAAACCAAATGAAACTTCTAGTCTTTTTGTTTGACTCACACATGACCACTTTTTTGTTTAAACAGATAACATTTTACAATTGAAAGAAATTAACAATACTTAATTTATTCTAAAACATAATACAATTCATTGATTATTTTCAAATGGAAATGGTGTTATGAGGTGTAACTTAATACTAAACATGAGTCTATTTTTGTTTAAACCATTTATCACCCAAAAACTACACTATTTATGGTGTATGTACATTCTGAGTTTCATCGTGGGGTGAGAAAAGAGATCGATTGGAGAAGGGTGACCATCATATGACATATTTAGAAAGTTTAGATATGGTTAACCTCCTGAAAGTGTTTGACTTTGAAACCTTGAGATCAATACAGGCGTCAGTGAGATTAGGACAACTAAATGGTGGCGCAAAATTCCCTTATTTCGTTAAAACTCCTATCAGTGAAACATGTCGATATAACACGGTACATATTGACATGCCTTTATTGGCCTCATGATGAAAACGCTGGTTCCGGGAAGGCCTCTGGGAGCTGGTGAAGGGCGGACGGAGGCCAGATGAGGTGACATCCTGCTCGGCACGCCGTGATGTCATGACCGGATGGGCCCGCCGCCGCGCGCCGCTTCACGTCAAAACAATCCGGAAGACGGCACGGCACGACGGGACCGTTGTTGGAGCGGAATAGGAGGTCAAGGCAGGCTATATGCAACCGCTACATGCAACCGAAACTGCGTTTAATAATGCTGTTTAGTACAGGCCAAAGTTAGCCGAGAGTCCCCGGCTGCTCAAAGAGTTTCACGTCCGCCCAGCCTGGCGTTTGGGGCTCAAAGTCCATGTAGCGTAGCGTAGCTGTTCGATTTAAAGGGTCGTAGCCGAACGCAGACAGGCTCCCAGTCGCCATGGGCAACGGAATGAATAAGGTATGTGCAGTTTCTCCTCCTTTAGTCAAGCCGATACGCTGTGTGGGACTTTTCTTTATTCTTTGTGGCCAAGCCCCACACAGCGTGGCCAGGAAACGCCTTCACTGCCATTCAACGTCCGTCCATTACGTCACATGTTTTGCCATGGGCTGAAGTAGAGCAAAAACTAAAGGTTGCGCACCGATATCACCCTTTTTTCCCCCAGCTGATCACAGCTCATCTTTTGGGTAATATCCATAAGAAAGATGCAGGCTACCTCTTTATTTACCTCTTTATTTAGTTTGAGAAAGTTGTGTGAATTGATGCTTAATTGTGTTGGATTTAGTCGTTAGGGTTTAATGCACATTATGTGTCTTTCTTTTGCTTTCTCCCTGAAAACCTTACTGAAGTGCTTATAAACAACCCTTCATATCCCTGTATATGGCCTTTCTGATGTTATGATGCCAGGATCAAATGACTGAGTCAGTATACTGTTACACTTCATTTCGGGGAATATTATTTTCAGTACACAATAAATAATTACCCAAATAAACCTGGCAAATGCAGGAAGATCCATATTGAATTAACCATTATAACAGTTAGATATATCAAACAATAAGACAGAATAAATCTGAATGTATTTCTAACCTTATTTCTGTGTTTGCCTGTTTTATTTTCACATCTTGTGTTTCGTGGATGGAGCATTATTATGTGATTTGAGTCAGAAGAAGCAGCAGCAAGCCAGAAGTCTCCATGAGTAACGGACCTAATCCCACATTTCACTTTCTGAGCCTGGGTTAAAACAAGTCTTAATAGACAAGATCCTTGTGTCTAAGGCTGCAGGATGAATGTGTCTTAATTCAGCCTTCCATTAAGTTATTTTCATAATTCCTTACACTGATAATGCATTCCTGGTGGTCAGTACCAGTGTTGTAATGGGAGATTCAGTATCTTGATCGTAGACACATTATGATTCTGCTACTGTCATCAGATAAAAGTCAGATGATCTTTGTCTCTTATCAAATTGTCTGTTGAGATTGAATTGCTGCAATTTGATTACTAAATGTTGACGGATAGCATTCACGTCCAAAATGACCTCCATTTCAAGTCCAAAGAAAACAGATGTCAGTATATGATGATTAAAGGAAGAAGATGTGTATCCGCATTGATTTTTTTTCTCCCTCAATGATATTCACAGAAAGTTTGTCTTATCTTTTATCATTCTGTTTCCAGCACTGGCAATGGCCAGTTCATGGTTCTGGTACAAAAGGAGTACACTTGCCACTCATCACTTCTTTATAATCACAGACCGCTGCTTCAGTCCTTGTATGGCTGTCAGGGACGTTTGCTTAGTTCTTAAGTCATAAGCCTTAAATCCAACCTGGCTTGACCTGGAACGTTTTCTCTCGGCTGAACTGTATTGAATTTGTAACACGACATGTCTGTGACTGCTTCGCAGGTTGTTGACGGGCTCTACCTGGGGAATATAAGAGGTAAGAAAAATACAATATTTGAAGTGTAGACATAAGTATATAAGTATAGACGGTCAATTACCAAGAAACAAAGCCATTGTCTTTATGTACAAATGCATGGATTGAAGGAGGACTGGCTGAGTAATAGTCCCCTGTAAGTTTTCAGACTTTCCATTTTTGTTTAGTTTCAACTTCATTTAATTTTTCATTTCAATGCAATCCAGACTTAAAATAATTCAACACATCTTTTAAACCTAATTTTTTACTTCCAGTTCAAGAAGCCAAAGTCAGAAGCTTCAACTCTGGATGTTTTTTCCTTTTAAAACAGGATTTTAGAGTGACACCAGTGATTGGTATACTAAAGAATATTTTCTGATAATCTTTGAGTGTGACTGCCTCTGCACTGAAGCGCCACGTCTTCCCCGTTAATGTGGCATTTGCAGTGTTGTAACTTTAGCCGCCTTAATGATGCCTTCACATGATGGCAGCAGTAAGATGGCTAAAATTAGTCAAAGTGACAGGAGCAAATGACGGCTCGGAGGCAGCTTTTACAGCCCACTGGTGCGCTTTAGACAAATCTCCAAATCTCTTTTTTTTAAAAAACTTTTAGTATCATTGTTCTATCTTTGTGTATAAGTTAGCAATGTATTTCCCAAACGTCCAAAACCTACTGGGAAAATGAGTTGCATAGAATAGGAATATTTCTTTCATCATGTATGTGCTCACATTTGTGTATCTGTGATGGGACCATAAAGGCTGATAAAAGTCCCCTGCCAGACTGGTGAGATTCGTTCCTTTCTCCCTTTGTCACAGATTCAGAAAACAGAGACAGTCTGTCCAAAAATGGCATCACCCACATCCTCTCTGTGTACAACAATGCCAAGCCAGTGTTTGAGGTTAGTGGAGGAACCAGGACGGCTGTTTTTTTGTTTTTTTTAGGCTTCTGTGTGTGTGGGATTAAATCAGAGCTTCCTGTGGAAAGTTTTACCTGGATTTTTCAATTTCACCTCTTTAGTCTTGTCATTTGTCCAGTCGGCCAGCTGGGGGTGGTGATGAGTCACGTTTGAGTGGCGGAGGCCAAAATTCTGCAGGGCCTGTTTTTAGAATGAGGAGCTGATGACTGAAATTGCGATTGTTACAAATCTCAAACCTGGAGTAAATAGTGGGCCCTGACTCGTGTGTGTGACAGATTTAATGTGTGTGTTTGTGTGTATGAGTTTCACACTCATAGTTGTTTTTCATTTTTCCAGTCATAACCAGCCTTAGAGCTCACCTTTTAGTACACAGAGTTTGTGAAACAGCTAGAAGAATTTGTTTAAATGCGTTCCCTAGTTCAGAGATTGTCCCACATGCATGCCTGATAATGGGGAATAATCTGTCAGTTATCATACCTCCTGTTTTATGACTCCTTTGCAGGACATGACATACCTGTGCATCCATGCAGCTGATGCTTCCAGCCAGAACTTGTGAGTATACAGACACATGCAATATGACGAATACTGCTTTACGTATGAATTATTTGCCTAATTTTTTGGCGTGTAAGTGGAAAGATACATTGGTTAATATGCATCACAAGTTCAAGTGTTGACCTGAAGCTGTGCTTTATGAAGAAAGGGGCCAGTTTATTGGAAAAGTCAATCTCTTCCATTTTGTAACGTGTAAAACAGATGATGTTGTGCTCAATTCCTTGGTAAAGATTGAACTCGATAATTATTTCTATAGTTGACTGGAGTCTTTTTTTTCATGAGCAAGACATTTATTGTGCAAAGTGGCGTTGTTCACCAGGAGGCAGGCTGGGTGTTGAAAGAAGCATGAGCTAGCCCCTCCACCCTCGTAGCGTCTGCTAACGCCGCATTAGTCATAGCAGTAATGACTGTTCCCATGCATGGCATTCGACCTCCATTTGCTTTAAGCACACGGAGATGCACCGGTCACGGACCATAGAAGGGTTTTAAAATAAAATTTTTGTCCGACACTTGCAAAATCCCAGTGTGCGTTTTTTTTGTTCTGACTAAACTGGTGGCCTCAGAGGATGGTGGGGTTGCTGCAAAAGATGCTTCACATGAGATATACGTAAGGGGGTTAAAAAAAATCTCCAACAGAGGGGTCTGGACGAGGCGGCTGCTAAAATCTGATTACCTCTTTTTCTTGGTGCGTAAAGCAAACAAAGCAGAACTGGCAGAAGTCTTAACTTTGTGGGGTTTTATCTTTCGCGGTCGGTTGGATGTTGGTGATTAGGCCGATGCCGGAGGTGTCTGACCTCCACTGTCGCAATCAGGCGTCCTTCCCTCAGGCACCAGAGGAAGGAAACCTCCTACTGACATCTGGCTGTGTGCTTCGACCATCCAGGGCTCCGATAACCCCCCCCTCTGTCACAATCACTGGTCTGACTGACTGACTGATGCGAGGCGGAGGCCAACTGTCACCCCAACACGCCGTCATCCACAGAACCCCGCGGCCAGACCGCGTGGCTCCTCCCACACACCTTCCATTGTGGGATCTTTCTGAATCGGGCTCTGTATATATTTTTTGGAACTGAACTAGTTGGAGGCTCTCTGAAATACAGTGAATTTGCAGTTTTGAGTTTGGCTCATATTAAAGGAGGCTGGGTTTGATTCTGTAGGCCCCAAGACAGTTCAGTCCCAATGGGCATCATGAGCAAAAACATTTATCCGTTTAAAAAATAACCAGCGGAGACAGTTTCTGTGATTTGTCAGGTGTTTGCTAGCTCAAAAGTGGATTTTACTTTAACTGTGATTTGAATAGCTTCCTATAAGTTCTCACGAAAAGGATGTTGGTTTTAATACACCATGTGCACTCACCGTAAAGGTGTAAACTCATTTGCGTCAACCTGTTTTTTTTTTTTTTTAAAAACAGTTTTGCTCTTTAAATCTCAGTATATTCTAGTGTTCTCCTCATTCAGCCGATAGAAACCTCAAATCATTGTCACAAGTTAATTTTCTGCATATCGAACGAGACGGCCGGAAACCTCTGTGCACAGGACACAACAAAGTGCTGAGGAGACATGTTTTAAAGAGGAGTTTGGATCTCAGGAAGGAGGAAAGTGACAGTCTATTTTAGCCCCTGTCTGTTACTCTGTCTGCTATTGAGAAATCAGCATCTGCTCCTAAGGAGACGTCCTATCAGCCCCTTGATTATGCAAAAACAGTATCAGTGTTTCCTGACACTGAACCGGTGGGATATCTGATGAGCAGCTGTCCCTCTTCCTGTTGTCCAGTGCTCAGTTTTATGTTAGAGAAAAGTTGCATTTCCATTATTTATGTGATTTTTTTAAATGTATTTATCTTATTTTTTGGCCTAAAAGCTGCTATGTTTTTTTGGAACCTCTTGTTGTATAGTTATAGATGTATAGTTGTTGTAAGTTTAAACGACTCACATGATCATCCATTGACTAAATAGATCAAAGCTGTAAACTGATGAAAAATTGCAGATAGACAAAAATGAAGACGGTTACTTCCCTTGTCTGCCCCTTCTGTCTGTGCTCTGGTCTACCACAGACTCTCAGTTTGAGCAGAGCCAACATTTTCCTCACATGACAGCTTGGAGTAGCTTGGGAAAGACAAAGTCACAACTCCTTAATCATAATGAGGTCTCTTTTTCACACAGTTGGCTAAAACGCTCACATTATGTGAATGCAGCCATTTTTTCAGTCGAAATCAAAACATCATCACAATTTCAGGAATGGTTTTCAAAGGTATGGTTAGGGCCTCAGCTCAGGGGTTTCAGTTCAAGGTGTCGTTTCTCATATCCTGTGATGCGAAAGCCATTTTTAGCCTTACAGTCTACCTTAGCAAGAGCATGGCTGGTACTTTTGGTTTGACGAGAAGACATTTCTTGACGCTTATCCCCGCAAAGGTTACATTTAAGAAATGCCTTCCAATGTTTTAACTGTTCTCATGTTTCATCTTTCCAGATTACAACATTTCAAAGAGTGCATCGGGTTCATCCACGAGTGTCGCCTGAATGGTGGCGCCTGTCTAGTTCACTGGTAGGTTCCTTTGTAAGATCTAAGCAGCTGCCCCTTGGAAACTGCCTCCAAAGAAGCCACATTGGAATAGGACAGTACACAGAGCCCGAGTTGATGTCTCTTTATTGTAATGGCTGTGTTTAACCCACAAGGACTTACTGAAACATAAATCTGTGAATTGAAAAAAACTAAACTGACCAAATGCTGCTTTGTCTGGTCTTTTTCATAGCCTCGCAGGCGTATCCCGCAGCACCACCATGGTGGTGGCCTACCTGATGACCGTCACCCACTACAGCTGGGAGGAGTGTCTGTCAGCAGTCAAAGCCGTTCGCTCTTTTGTCGGCCCAAACTACGGCTTCCAGCAGCAGCTGCAAGAGTACCAGGCCACACAAGTTTTAGAGGTAAAGCTGTGAGCAACAAATGCCACCAGCAAGCTCCCAGCTCACTTTTATTCTGTGAACATTTAAGAAAAGACCTGTAAAAAAAAAAGCTTTATTTTCCCATTTTTAGCTGTACCTTTAAAAGTGCTGCATTCTTAAAATGTATTTGCCTGTAACTTAAATCCCCATACACACTCTCACTCTTGCAGGATGTGACATATACGACCATCAGAGTCTATGTGCAGTCTGTGGTTTAGCTGTCAACTCCTAATCTCATTCCTGCTTGGTGCAACGGCCCAGAAATACTGTCATGTTTTGGTTTTCCCTGCAGAGTGAAATAAGCAGGATCATATTGACAGAGGTTATGGCCTTTAGCCTTCTTGACTGAGATTGTCCGCTACAACTCCCTCAAAAAATACAAAAATTGTAGGCATACTAAGCAATGTCAGTTTGAAGTATTATTTAGCTCTAAATTGTGTAACGTTAACACTTCATTTTACCTCAACACAAACTGCTTAAATGTGTGCACTTATTCATATTTACCTGGACTTTTAACCAGCATTTCCTATATGAAGTGATTCTTATCCTCCTTCAAACATCCATGGTACTTTAAAAAAAGTTTTGAATTAAATGTGTTATCTGCATATCTGCACGATTCATTAGAGAATATCATGAAAGACTGAAAAACATCAGGTCATCGGGACAAATATCAGCATCATGTTGCTCACAGGCTTCAGCATTATGCCCAAATTCAACCAGAGTAGTTATGGGGCACTTGGCGTGTGATGCCATTACAATGGCGTCGTCCCTGTAGAGTGGTAGTGAAGTAAATAAGGGGAACTGCTGGGGGGGTTTGCTTGGATTGCATTAGCTCGGGCTCTGTTCATCACGTGTTTAGCATTACTGTCAGCATCTTGCAACATAACATGACTGAAAAAAATCGCTCATTGTTTTTGGGCCTTGCACTGATTTCGAGGATTAAAGGGGAAATGCGTTTTCTGTATTTGTGATTTTCCCACATGTGTCTCAGATAGAAAGTGAGGAATCTGAAGACGACAACTTTCATCTGTAAGTGGCTTACTGCCAAAGCATAGCAGCGAAGCGCATACACGACATCCCACTGGGCTGGAGCCGTTAAGTTAGAGGGAAAAAAACTGCGAAAAATCAACCCTGTTGACATTGATAAAATTACTATTACCATTTAACTCACCAGGGCGTTGTTATGAGGCAGCTGGAAAGGGTAAAATAAAAATCCCCCTATTTCTTTATGTCCTGTTAAAGACTCCTCTGTTCTCTAAAATGACTTGGTTGGAGCTGAACTGTTCCTGTTGGCCCGAAGCTGTTCGAGCCTGAACACCGACACAGTTTTTATCATCTATCACAAACTCACTTGTGGGATGTGAGGCATGTGAAAGCACTTTGTGGCTTCTGACAGTAGATTTTATTATTTTCAAGATGACACCAGGACAGCCGACAGCAGGTTTACCTCGATGTCCAGACGCCATCAGTCTGGATATCGATCCGATCTCCACACTCATTCTAACCCTTTTACTCATTTTTACAGATGGGTTCCTCGTATGAGTCAGTTTTGTGCTGTTGTGGTCTTTGAAACTAAATAAGAATTCTAATTTTAGAAAGATGAATGTTTTGATTTCACTGTGTGACTTTCACTTCATTTTCTTAAAAATCAAGCGGGTATTGCAAGAATACAGGGACGATTCCTTGACATCGTTTTCCCGATCGGAGGTCCTCACTGTTATGAGCTGGTGTTGGTCTGCTGCACATTTCTAAAAGAACGGCTTTGATTTAAAAAAAAAAAACACTTCTTTTGCAAACTCTCTAAAAGCCATTACTGTCGTTCACCCCTCAAGTCACCTGTTGTGTCAACTTTCTCTGTGTCCACACCAGAACACACAGGAATTTCATTCCTAAATCCATACTTTTCTTCTTTTTTTAAAATCCAGATTTGTTTAAAAAAGTTGCAGTGATTAATCTAAAATGAAAGAAAACTGGCGCAAAAATGTTAAATAAAAACTAAACGTGTCTAATCATTTTCATTGTGCTATTCGATTTGTGAACTTTTTATAGACTCACCGTCTAACAGCACCAAAATGCAAATTGAGTACTTAGTGGCTTCGACTGTATTCTCATAATCAATTGTCGATGTGGTTAAAGAAAATTCTTGTTTTTCCTCTGGTCCCCAGTATCGGGCATGGTTGCAGTCCAGTTTCCGTCCCAGTCCATTCAATGACAAGGAGCAGGTGGGAGCCCTGCTGAGCCAGTTCACAGAGCAGCAGGAGAGCCAGAGGAGATCAGCTGACCAGAGGACGATAAACCAGGGGACAGGCGTCCGGGATCTGCCGCCCAGCACTGATCACGCTGAGGGCGGCAGCTAAAACATGGACAAACATCTGGGATGCACAGCGGTATCTGGAAGTGTTGTTCAAATTTCAATGTCAGCCCCAAGCTTTACTCAAAGGCCAGCCAGTGCAAAACTAAAGCGAAAAAAGAATAACTGAATTTCCCCAGTCAAAGTTTATTTTAGTTTCTGATTCAGAGTTTTGTTAAGCACCAGTACCTGCCACTAAAGCCACATCCAGAGTACCAGAGCTCAGAGGCGCCTTACTATGAACACTCCAGCACCTTAGCCATATTATGAAGTCCCAGGTTTTTGTTTTGTGCTGGTCATTACACCTGCAGCATTCGGCTCAGTAGCCTTAAAGTGACGACTGATTTATGCTCTCTTAATTGAATCCTTTACCTCCAGTTATGTTGACTGCACTGGGAGCAGATCTATAGATGGTCAGCCACTTTCAGGTTGATTTGATATGCACTTGAAACTCTGCATTTTGTAAAGTTATTGTTTTTTTTGTCTTTATCCCACCATTTTCCCACGACATTGTCATGTATCGCATTTGATGGAGATTTGTTGTTTCATTCAGTTCATCTTGTAAGTAAATTCCACCTTGTAAACACCAAAGATCCACTGTGGAACTTATGATTGGGTAGAAATTGATGGTGATAACGCTGATTAACTATGTACAAAGGTTACGCTTTATGGAGTTACAAGGACAAAGAACACAATGTGTGTGAAGCTGGAGGGGTGGGGGTGCGTTTTGAAACATACCTTTTAAAACCACTATAAGCGACATGGACTTTTTTTAAGCTTCATTTAATATTGCTTTTTTTTATTTAACCTTAATTGAAGCAGGAAAAAAAAAACATTGAGATTAAAAACCTCTTTTTCAAGGGAGTCCCGGCCAAGTTACACACTGAACAGAAATACATTTACATGACATTAAAATGACAGGTGCATAAGAAAAGCATATCAAGTAAAACAATTACAGATAACTGAGGCTGTCTCGAATTCTCTCGTTTTCAATGTAAAAGCATTTAAGGATAAAAACTCAGTCAACTTCCAGTCTCTTTGTAGAGAGAGCTGCAGTGATGAAGGTTTTCTTCACTCACTCTGTACGGAAAAAGGAACAGTGAGCAACAGCTGATCATTGGATATCGGGCCATAAGAGGCCATGCTTCTCTTAAGATTAGACAGAAGGTTCAAATAGAAAGCTGCACAAACTATACTGAGTTCTAAGTATAATTACACCAAGGTCCCAATGCTAAAGTCTTCCTGACATCACTAAAGCTTTTAATTTACCGTCTTATTGTGACAAAACAGTTCTTTTTTAATGGAATTATTGTTGAATCTCTTATAAGATTCTTAGTGTCTTTTTAATTGTGTATTTATGGTGGGGTTTTTTGTGTGTTTTTTTTAATGACAATTGCTAATAAATCTACACTGTCAACACCACTGGTATATTTGGGTTTATTCATGAAGGTAAAACGTATTTAGAACGAATACTTATGAATTCAGAGATACACAAAAGCATGAAATAGCATGAGGACCACAGTTTGACAACAACAAAAAAATTGTGCTGTCAGAAGTTTTAATGATGCAGAGTTTCAAATTAAAAGAAAAAAATGGCAATTTTAATTAGATTACTTATGTGGCACTAATTCACAGAAAATGTCACTCCCAGCATTCTTATGATATAGTCTCATTCCCAATGTGAAGCAGTTGATAACCAGTTAAATAAAACCCCTTTTTATGTTTTACTATTACTGTATACATGTGAATTAAGGGGGGGGGGGGCATCTTACTGTAACATCTTCACTTATTTCATCATCGCTCCAGAGAATGGAAGAAAGTAGTATAGATGAAAAACTCCATTGTAAGAAAAGGAAACTTCTGGAAGAAACAGCTTGTGTGTAAGAATTTATTATAGCTTATGTGACTTTAAAGCAAAAAAGCCTGTTGCGTCATCTTAAACTTTAAATGGTATCTTTTACTACATCTATGTTTGTTACATAGAAATGTGTCTATCATACACTAATTAATGAAGAAAACGAAAAACAATGCTTATTATTATTCCCCTTTCCTCCCCCTCTCTTTTATAAATATGTTATAAATGTATAAAGTTATTTAAAACGCTGGGGTAACACTGAGAGTGAAAAAAACACTATCTCTCATTGCTGGCTGTCATTCCTGCTTTCTTGTGTCTTCCCAAGGACTCTGCACGGAAAGGCCTCTGCGGCTACCTGAGAAACAACCGCATTGTTTCACTTCACAGAGGTGAGTGGGCGAGATGGGGACGTTGGTCTGAAGTCCAAAAATCCCCCACAGCTCACAGTAACTTGTGACTTTACGGTTTTTTATCAGCGCCCCCCGCCTGCGTGGCTTTGAGCGTGGGCAGAACTAAAAACACGGCTCGCGTCAGACCCGTCAGACCATTTCTTGTAAATACCCGGGGTTCGTAGAAGAAGTCTTCCTGAACTGGGCGGTCTCACCGGAGCTCCAACACGCTCATTGGTCAGAGAGGGAACGCGTCATCAGGTACAGTCTCGGCTATTTCATTCAATGCTCGGAGCACAATAAACTGACAGGCGTCTGTTCAGTAGCGGACTTGACTAAACTTCTCAGAGAACAGCAGCACACACACACACATAGCCAGAGGTACATCTGCCCAACCAGCTGTAAGTGTTTCTGTTTTAGTGTTTTGATCTTACGAATGGAAATTATTTAGTTTGTTTTGTTAACTTTGAATCATTTTAAGATGAATTATTCAAATATTGATTTGGCTTCGCATTCAATATGTTTTATACTATCGTGTGAATTGTATTCTCCTAATCTAGGAACGACTGAAGAATTTAAAGAAAATCTCTGTCAAGATGTCAAGCTCAGGAGGTCGGAGACTGAAGCAGTGGCTGATAGAGCAGATCCAGAGTGCGCAATACTCTGGGCTGCAGTGGGAAGATGAGAGCCGCACCATGTTCCGAATCCCATGGAAACACGCGGGAAAGCAGGATTACAACCAAGAAGTTGATGCATCGATTTTCAAGGTTTGAAAGCTTTCTTGTTCCCTGGAAATATGATGGTGAAAGTTGGCACAGCACCACACGCGTAAAAGCAAAAGTAGCGGATGTTTTCTGGCAGCTTTATTGAGGGCTTTTGAGTTCTAATGGCAAAACAATAGTTCAGACCTTTAAATGTTATTATAAAATAAAAAGAAGTGGACATGTCTTTCTTTTCTTTCTTTCTTTCTTTCTTTCTTTCTTTCTTTCTTTCTTTCTTTCTTTCTTTCTTTCTTTCTTTCTTTCTTTCTTTCTTTCTTTCTTTCTTTCTTTCTTCCTTTCTTTCTTTCTTTCTTTTTATTTCTTATTGATAATTAATCTAGGGCTGCACCAACCAGATCTTTGACCTATTATTCTTGCTTCCAACAGGCCTGGGCTGTGTTTAAAGGCAAATTTAAGGAAGGGGACAAAGCTGAGCCCGCGACTTGGAAGACTAGACTCCGCTGTGCCCTCAATAAAAGCCCTGACTTTGAGGAGGCGACTGAGAGGTCACAGCTGGACATTTCTGAGCCCTACAAAGTGTACCGCATTGTACCTGAAGAAGAGCAGAAGCGTGAGTTTGCAAAGTGTTGTATAAGTGTTGCTTATCCGTTTCTCCTACTGTGTTACACCTGTGCTGTGTAGTCAGTGCAACTTCTTGTCTTCTCTTTGGAACAGTGGAATTGAAAAAAGAAAAGCTGATTTGGGATTATTGTTAATCTTATATTTACCATTAAGTATCTTTGCCTGTTGACGAATATAAATAATATAAAGACATCGGAGCAGGTAAACTCCCTACTCAACATATGAAATATAAACATAATCATTTTCACCCACAGATGGGAAAAGCTCAATGATGGCCATGGCAGCTCCGACAGGCTCTGCTGATTTCACAGACATGGACTGCAGCCCCGCAGAAATGGAGGAGCTTATTAAGGAGGTGATTAAACCTCTGACTTATTTTAGAATTTACCATTATACATCCACACCTCCCCCACTTCTGTTTCTCAACGCTTGTGGCCCTTCATTGCCACCCTTTTTTTGTCACCTTTTTTTTAGTTCAACACCACACGGTATTGTCTTCATAAACGCCTGTTGCACTGAACATGCACATCCTCCACCTTGATGTCTACAGCTAAAAAATGTATGGTGTTGCAGAATCAAACTACAGTGTTGTATGTTTTCAGGAAGAAGGGTGCGCCATCCAGGCCAGTCCAGAGTACTGGTCCCAGGGCAGCGTCAATGGTAAAGCAAACTTATTTATTCATTTTTTCCTCACAACCTCAAAGTTAGACTGTTAGACATTTCTTAGATTAGAACTTCTTAGTTTGAATTTCCTTCAAAAGAACCCCAAAGCTCAGCTAAGTATCCCCACAGCTGTTGGTGCTAAACAGAGGCTATTTGCTTGTTTCGTCAGTTTAGGAATGGAAGTATTGACTAATATCCTGTTGAACTTTGCTGACTGAAGTGATTATTTTCTGTAAGATCGTGCTAAAGAAATGGTATTTCTGATGATGCAGCAAAGCAATGACATGACAATGTGGTTATGATCGCCATGGCAAAAAAAGGGACCTTAATCATCTCTTCCTTCTGTAATTCACAGCATTCCCATTGCATCAGGAGCCTTTACCAACAGGCCCCATCAACACAGGTATACGCTTCTCCAGTCTAAGTAAACATCATTATCATATTTTCCCTTCAGATAGTGGTATGATATACAAAATGAATGTGTTCTACATATTTTGTTGGAATTTGAAATTATACCAAGCGTCGTCTTTTCCAGCTTTTTCCCAGATACTGATCAACTTCTTCTATGGAGGAAAGCTGATGCATAACACACTGGTAACTCACCCTGAGGGCTGCCGGATTTCCCCTCAGCAGCACCTGGGTCGTGGTGCGCTCTACAGTTCAGACAGCATGCAGAGCGTTCACTTTCCCTCAGCTGAGCTCATCGAGTATGACCGGCAGCGCTACGTCACACGCAAGCTCCTGGGCCACCTGGAGAGAGGTGTGCTGGTCCGTGCTAACCAGGAGGGCATCTTCATCAAAAGACTTTGTCAAAGTCGTGTCTTCTGGACCGGACTGGGAGAAGTGAGCTCCCAATACAACCCCATGCCTGGTAAACTGGAGAGGGATGCTGTCGTCAAGATTTTTGACACCGGAAGGTTTTTCCAAGGTGAGAGTCTTTGCTAATTAGGTATATGTCAATGGTTAACATTTCATTTTCATGTTGAGGTTTAAAGGAAACAAGTCTTCACATTTGTCTGAACTCCATTTATCTGAAATGTTACAGCTCTGCAGCTGTACCAGGAGGGTCAGATCCCTGCTCCTGATCCCACAGTGACACTTTGTTTTGGAGAGGAGCTCAGTGATCTCAACAGCGCCAAGGGCAAACTGATTATCGTGCAGGTAAGTTCTAACATGCATCTCACATGTTGGAGGTCCCCTAACAGGCTCAAGTCACTCATGTTGATCCTTCAGGGACAATGACAATCTTCCTGTCTTCTCTTCCTATCACAGATCACCTCTGTCAACTGCCAGCATTTGCTGGACACCATGAACATGCGTCGCTCTCAGCCTTACTGCAACAACGCAAACCTGGAGATGTGTGACGACGTGGCCACTGACCAGATGGCTCGCATCTACCAGGACTTATGCAGCTACAGTGTACCCCAGAGGCCGGCCTGCTATAGGGAGAACATGCCCATCACTGCCTGAGCTCTGAGCAGCAGCATCTAAAGGAAGCATGTACCGGACCGAATGTATGACATATCAGGGGCATTTCATATTTATTTATCGGATACGTGCACAGATTAGCAGAATTCAAACTAAGGAAGAAAAGGAAGTTCTCATCTTTTCCGCAACAGTAAGACTTTTCAACCAAAGTTCAAAAGTAAATGGACCCATGTGTACTCTATGCAACGTCTTTAATTGTATCCATGCAAAGCTAACACCAAAATGTGTTTAAGCTCAGTTTTACGTTGTAAGAAGGTGTTCATTTATTTTGATAAATCAGACCAAATACTTTGTACATAGAAAACCCCGATGGCAGGCCTATACGGCGCAAACAGTTTAGCTCTTCAAACTGGATTTTACTTCATTAGAATTTTTTTGTTTTTGTTTCTGCAGCTGAGATGATTCATTTTGTGACAACCATCTGATTTAACTCAACAGAGGGGACTTTTTATAGCATATTCTATTTCTTGCAGAAAATGAAAATATTTTTTATACGTTGACAGAAATGACATTTCTGAAAATCTAGATGCAGTGTGGCATTAAAGTACAGATAGGTTTTACTATCAGACTGTTTTTAACTTTAGAGCTCTATTTCTTCTTTTTCTTTTTGTAAACTTCTTTTCTAAATAAAACTTTCTACTGAACTTTTTACGCGTTTCTCTTTATGCAGTAATTGTTGTTTGACTCATCTTGGAGTTTTGAATGACACCGCTATCTGTTGTGACAGCATAACCGGGCTGAAGGGCAGAGGTCAGAGCTCTGAATGTGCTCTAGGGCAGGATCTTACACCTCAACAGAAATGTAAGAAATCTATATAATCAGATATTTGTGATTTAAACAAATTTTCAACAAATTCAGAACATCTAAATAAGCGAATAGTTATGTTTCAGATTAATTTTAAATAAGAGCTTGAAGTACACTTGGCTGTACAAATACAAGTATGTGGGTCTGAAAACATTACAAATATTGTCAGGTTTAATCTAAAATTAATGATCTGTTTCATATTGTTGTCAGGGTGACTGGAGAATTTCAAAAGACCCACATGAGCAGTTAATTTGGGAGGAAAAAAGTATCACACTCTCCTTAAACAATTAAAGGTTTTATAAGATGTATTATGCAACATAAGGGAAAACAACATAAGTACAGTTAGAGGGAACATTTGATTTTTGTTTCAGTACCTTAAAATATACTCTAAAGTCCCATTTCATGAAGTCATGGAGAGAGAGTTAACTGGGTCACCACAGTAAGTAAATGAGCAACATTCAGGGCCCACTGGAGTTCCCTCCTAATGCTGGGGTTGGTGCTAAAGATAGGACCATCCACCTGAGCCCACTCTCATCTTGACAAAGCAGGCAGCATCGTGAGGATAGTGTTCTTTGGATTTCTCCAGTGCTTTTATCACAGTACAGCCTTCATTGCTATGTAAGGAGCTCCATTTGAAAAACAGGTGGATGCCCCCACAACCATTACTGAGTGCCTCCCAAACAAACCACAGTTTGTGATACTGACCGGTAGCGTGTTTGTTTGAGAGGGCAGTCAGCACCAAAGGAGCACCACAGTGAACGATTCACTATTAACTTTGTATCACACAGTACACCTCAGACTT
>JABUIW010000020.1:8825009-8944739 GCA_013363375.1 Menidia beryllina | reverse complement strand
AGATAGATAGATAGATAGATAGATAGATAGATAGATAGATAGATAGATAGATAGATAGATAGATAGATAGATAGATAGATAGATAGATAGATAGATAGATAGATAGATAGATAGATAGATAGATAGATAGATAGATAGATAGATAGATAGATAGATAGATAGATAGATAGATAGATAGATAGATAGATAGATAGATAGATAGATAGATAGATAGATGGAGGATTATCATTTTTACATTTCTTTACCAGTTTTGGTTTTATTCTCAAGAACACTTGGTCTGAATCATTTAGTTTCTCTCACCGTGAAGCATAATATGAAAAGCCATTTCTGAGAGCAGAAAGGCAGATCTCTACATTGGGACGGAACAGAGGGTCAATTTTTCACCACTAGCACTTATGATGGACATTTCTTGGAAAACGTTTGATATTTTTACTTTTGCTGAATTTTTACATTGGTAAAACTAAAGATATTATGCAAAGCTAAACAGCTCCCACGGAGAGCAAGAGCAGAACTCATTTAGCCAGCACTTATGCACATTTTTGCTAAAATAGGCTTTTCTGCTCACATTTTCAGCGTCTGCAGTTTGCTCTTGCAACATATCTTTGTGGCGTCTGAGGCTTCCCACAATAAACCATTAGAGACGGTTGACAAACAGAAGTTAAGTTGCCATCATACGCAACCGTGGCCATCTGCTCCAGCATTTCAGAATGCTATGGAGACTGCTTCAGGGAAGAAGTTTTGATTGAAAGAAAGGCTGCGCTTCATGGAAATTAGAGAAAAGAGGAAAAGAGAAATGACTTAAGTCTGACATAGTTTTCTTTTTTCAGAAAAGATTCCCTGTCACGTTTCTCTAAACGTCCTTACTTATCTGCAGAGATAAAACAATCATGAACATTGTCCAAAATAAATTAAATAGAAAAAGAAAAATATATATATATATATGCTCATCCAAATGTTTACAACTTATACACACAAGATTATTTTTCTTTGGCATTTTTGCTCACATTGTCACATTGTGTGTCCAAATTCTCCATTAGTAGTATTTTAATGAAAAGGCTGAAGTGGTACATGGCACACGTTATCTGCACGTCTCTGTTTTTACTTCAGGGATGTTTTTAAAAAACATGTTTTTGATAACTTCCCCTAAAATATTGGATTGTTGGATCCTGGATTTTAAGTTTCAGATTTGTCCCTAACACCTGAAACCAGGTTTGTGAATAGGGCTAAGTGTTACACTGGTTTTGTAGGGATAGTGAAGGTGAAGCTTCCACCAAGAAAATAATACAAGCCTGAACTACAAGCAATGCTTAACATGAATTTTAAGGTTGTGTGTGCTCTGAACATATGAACAGAAACGTATTGGCAACATTAAGGGGAGATTAACTAGCCAAGGAAGCTGGCAGAACTTTGTTTTTATAATATTTTCACACACTTAATCAATCCATTAGTTGTTAGGACCACTTAAACACACAGATTTGTTCAAATCAGGAAACTTTCAATTTCTAAACTTTTGCATGTCCTGATTTTAAACTTTGTGATGTTTTTTTTAAATACACAGAGTACCTTGATATTTCTAATTAAATTTTGGTGCAAACATTTAAGGCTGGATCTGACAAGTGTATTTAGAGTCAGCCTTGGCTTTTTAATGGAATGTACTTTACAAATGTAACATATCCTCATGCAGCACATGGTCTATTTTCTTTTTGTTTGCTGAAGAATTTTTAAGGTAGTAAAAAGTAGGATTGTTCACCTCTTTCATGTAAAATCAGGGGAGTTAGACACAGCGTAGTCAAATAATGTGTTGGTAGGAAGTTGTGATTTACAATGAATAGTTTGTGTTATGCAAGCTGGTGCTGAAAGGCGTTGGTTGTGTCTCTGGGGAGAATTTTGGTTTAGAGTCAGAGCGAGTGAGATGAGAATAGGTTCTCAGAGAGGAACTGGGAGAGCAATGGGGACGTTTAAGTGGAGAGACAGGTGGACACTGAGCCCACATCCTGGGACACAAAGAGCAAGCCACCAAACCACACATGTTGTGTACATGCACACACATCCACACAAAAAGACACACAAACCATCGTACAGTAGACGCTGACCAGGGATCATATCCTCTAATTAGTATCAGTTCATGTCCTTCAAACCAAAGGTATCTGCTTTACACCTTTGCAGGTCTTATTCAGCTAAACTCCGACTACAACCTGGGGAATGTTCAGAAAAGGCATATTTGTATAGTCTGGATATAGGCTATAGATGAAACCAGAGTATTTAAAAAACAAGCCATGGCAGTTTTTTGATGTAGCTGCAAAGATCTTTTCTTTAAGAGCTTGTACACTTTGGGAGACTCACAAGTCACTGAAGGGTGAATCAGGGTGAACAGATGACATTTCTAATGTTTAGAATACCATCGATTCCTAAAGGGAACAGAGATCAGATTAGAGCAAATGGTAAAAACAAGATAGTGGAAGTATCACAGCTCAACTGGGTGAAGGGACAACTTGGATGCCCTTTTTGCCGCTCTCTTTGACAAAAGTGATCCCTGACCGCCTGATCAGTGGACAGGAAACACAGGAAAGAGCCGAAAAACAAAACTTCTGCCCAGAAAAGAGGAACAACCGATACACTGGCCTGCCGAGTTTGACAATTAGTCTATTACAGCCTTCTCATAAAAAACTAAGAGTGAAACCCCCAAAAAATTGGAGATTATAATTTTCAAATATTTGTGTGACTGCCAACTACAGTCCATTAAGAAGAAATTCATAGGAAACCATGAGGAGACTCCCAGAGAAGTCCCCCTTTTTTACAACTCAAATACAGTCTGAACACAGGCCTGTTATTCACAGCATATTTTTCTATGTGCATGATGTATTTCTGTTTCAAATTCAAGAAAAACAAAACTTATCGGTAGAAAAATAAGGTGATAGATGCTGAGGTGGAGGGGAAGACCAGGGTGGGGTGACAGTCCCTGAGGAGCCGGGGCCTGGGGAGCATGAGAGCTGACATGTGACTCACAGTTCAGTGCTCACCGTGTTTGTGTGCATGTTAAGTGCAGAGGTGACGGGATGTGGGTAGCCAGAAAGGTGAATGCAAGAGGTAAAAAATATGCATGAGAAACAGATTTGTAGTAAACAGTTGGTTTCAATGCACCCCTTATTTTCTTACCCTTTAAAACAAACTCCATATGTATCAGACAAAAAACAGTAAGCCAAAATATTACAATGTGAAGAATGTAATGATGTGTAACTAAATCCCTCACATGTTTTATTACAATTGTTGTAAAGACAAGTATGATTCTGAGATATGACATGTGATAATTGCCTCTCGCCCATTGACCACTGGGATAGCCTCCAGTTCCCCCCGTGACCCCATTAGGGTAAAAGCGGTGTCGATAATGGATGGATGGATGGATGGATGGACATACATGTTTCAGATTTATCGTTTAAAGGGTTGAGACAGGGACAAGTTAATTACTTACCAAACAAGAAATGACAACACAACAAGGTCTTTGCAGTGATATTGCCACATTTGTGAAAGTGAAATGTTTTCCTGTTTTATTGCTTGGTGTAGAATCTAAGATAGTGAGAATTCAGAGTTCTCCTTTGTTATAATTTCTGTTTCGTAATGCACCACTTGTTTGTTGCAGTTCTCTGAGACACACCAGCATCAGGAAATCTTTATCGTAGAGCACGATGGGAAACAGAAAAGTTGCAGTCGATAGATTAAGCTGTAGGCTATTTGCCCATCTGTCATAACTTTTAATAGTTCCCTCCGAGCACAACAGCTTCACCCAGTCCAAAAACATGCACATTAGGCTGATTGGACACTCTTTGACTATGAGTGTGTGGTTGTTTGTTTCTCTGACTTTGGATTTGTGGGTAGCACTTCATAATTTGTGACAACTCTTTCAACACAGTTTCATTCATTTTAGGTAGTTTTAAATTCTATAAACAGTGAAAAATGCAACTATCCATATTTTTTCGACGCTTAATTTGTTCATTTTTGCAGTCTTTGAGCGATCTGTGCTCCATCCCATATAACTCCATTATTGATTGAGGAACAGAACCTCTGTGGCTCAAAACCTGCTTTCTAATTATAACAGTTGACTGAATTAGTCACACGGATAACACAACCTGTTTCTGAGTGTAGAACCTACACAATGTTCAAATAACAGGTGCAACATGGATGGATTATTTAAAGTTGCTCTAAATTGGTTTTAGTACAGTGGAAGGAATCTGTTGACCACAGGCATTAGCAGAAAGTACAGTCACACTACATACTTCCCCCTTTGAAATACCAGAGTACTAACATGAACACCACATGACTATGGTGAATTTACCTGAGTATACAATGCTACTTTTAAAGTGGTCTTTCAATCAAGTTCTTTTCTTTCTTTTGCAAAAGATCTGCATCAACTTTGTTGTTGTTGTTGATTTTATCTTTGAGACTGATATCCTGCAATTCTATATAATAATACATACATATAATAACATATAATAGTAAATAATAGTAAATAAATAGTAATAGTGAATAAATAATGTGCCATAATCAAATATATATTTGATTAAGTCACATTATTTGAGGAAAACATAGGACTGGATCTTGCATACAGGAGAAATCATGAAAGAATTTGCATGTTTAAAAGCAGAAGACTGTCGAGAGGTTTAGGGATATTTTTATCAGTAGATTTGCATGCTTCTGTGTCTAAGGAAGAGACAAGGTGGCAGTATGGAAGGTCAGTCATGCAGAACTTCCATGGGTAGTTAAACACGATGGTTTGCACAGTTGCAGTTCACATCAATAATGAGAGAAAAATGGAAATTCCTGCTTATGTAACTCAAGGTAGAAAGTGAGGTTCAAAGAGAATGTGAAAAGGCAAAAATAAAGGAGAGGATGAAACTGACAAAAAGAGGAAACTCACTTATAATGAATGGTGGAGTACTGTCGGTGGATAGTTTGTAGTAATTGAAAAACTTTCTCGATTTAGATATTTCATGTGTTTTTTCCTCTTAAAAGTAAACAAATGAGCCACTTGACGACACCTGGCAGGAAGAGGGTAGATTTCTACTGCCATCTAGTGGTAAAAGCATGGCAAAAATGTGTTTATATATTGTGTACATTTAGTAAGAACTCGAATTAAAATTTGCGTTGTACCAAATGTATTTTTAGCATTTACCGATTTGTATCATGATGAGAAATTCAATTAAAATTGTGGATCTAAATGTAAAAGTTGAACATATTTGATAAGTCATATATAAGTTTTAAAAATTTGGAAAAAACATAAATAAATTGATTTGATTTACTGTCTCAACTTCAGTTTTTAGATATTAAATGTGGTCTATTCTGAATGCAGGATATGTCCAGAGGCTTTTTTTTCCTTCTTCAAATGCTGCCTGTACGCCACTGATAACAAACAGGACTGGCTTCTGCGTGGGAGACTTGGTCATTATGACACACTCCACAGTTATTTCCATGCCTTCAGTTTCCTAAGTGATTCCATCAGGAAAGGCAGATCTGATTCTGAGCTCTGAGGGTAAATTGTTTATTTGTTATTTCTGCTACATTTAAAACCAAAAAAAGGTTGAACACACGATCACGTGGAAAGAGATGGCTCCCTACGATTGTAGACATTATTGTCCAATAAACTTGACTGAGCTGTCACTTCTACGGTAACTAAAACATATAGATTAATTTAAGCATGATGTAGCTTAGTAAAACATTATTAAACTCCTCTCCTTTGTTATTTTTTGCTATCAATACAACTACAAAAAGAGAATTGAGAGTTTCCCAGGTGGCTCTGAAAAAAAAACATGAAGGAGTTTGTTACATTTGTGGTCTTGTGAAAGATGAACTTTGATTTTATCGAAAAAACGAGTCTTCCAGTTAACCACTGCTGATGCCAATGCTCACTTTGGTTGACTGGTTGAATAATGTTCTTAATACAGCTGAAGCTTTGTTTTGTTTTTTAAGGCAGAAACTTGTTTTTGATGCTTTTTTAATCTTGTTGGTGAACTTCAGGAGGCATTTTCCCACAACACAATGTTAATTTATACTCGATCTATTTTGACACAGGGAAATATGAGATATTTCCGGCGTATGACGTTATTGCAGGAGCTCTCTGGTCCTTTTCTGTTGACATCACACTGAAGAAGAAGATGTAGATGACGTTCACTGCTCCAAAGACCTCCAGCGTGTTTAGATGATACATTTACAAACCCATTTTATGAAGAAGTTCCCAGTGAGCAATATTTGCTCTCTGTTTACAAATGCACACATTTCCACAAATTTCCACAGTACGCCTAACAATGATCTTTACCTCATCTACACCAAATTACTCAACAACACTAATTGAATACTTGGCAGATACTGTGGGCGGTGATGGCATGCACTAAATCTAGGAATCATCAGTCATGCTCATTAGCCCCTGTAAGTGCCTCCACTGACCTGAGATTACCTTAGCCCAGGAAACCTGAGGAAACTAATGGAAGAAGTGCTCACATTTCCACTTCAATGATGTGTGAGAAAATAAGTGATGGTTGTTTTTCTGCGTTATTTTCGGCTTGAAATGAAAAGTTCCTGCAAAGATTGGGGATGTGAGAGTAGCTCTGCCGTGTGACCAAACATCTTTCCATGAGAGAGGGGCTTTCTGTGAGAACCCCATGTGAAAGAAACTTTTCAGTGATTGTATGATGTTGCAAAACCCTGCAAACATACTCTGCAACCTCAATAAAAGTCATTTTGTTACTCCTTGCTTAAAACTCAAAAAGACTTAGAGCTGTCTGTCTGAAGATAACAAATGCCAACCACACAAGTCCGCTAAGTGGAAAATGTAATGCTTAAAACATTCATCCTCAGTAGTCATTGCCTCCATTATCCTATTGTCTTATCAACTGATTTTAAAAGCGTGTGTGCAAATGTCCAAGATTGCTTAACAGTGAGCGTGCGTAGGTGTGATTTAAAAGACAATGTATATTTGGTTGTACCATATATGGTGTTAGTCTTTAGAGCTGCACAACTCAGTGGACACTGGAGAGTGGACAGCTGGGGTTGAAGATTTACTCAACCTCTCATTACAGCCTGGCCCAAGCAGCTGAGCTCTCAGGCTCTTCAAAGCACCCTGGACTCAGGAGAAAATTGTGGAACAGAGAAGAGGACTTGGTCCGCCCTCATCTGGAGGACTGAATTACGATTTCCCGAGTAATGCTGAACCCGGGGAAACGGCCTGAGCGGTCATCCATCAGCCTGGGTGTCTGTATCCTCCTGAACAATGTGTGACCTCTGGGCGCAAAGAGGGTCACAGGAGGGAAGGTTTCCATTCTCATGAACATACGAACATGTTCCATTCCTTCTCCTTCTCACGCGCACACTCATCATACTCTTATTCAACCCTGCTTTATAGGAACATACTAGTGGGATCTTCATTATCCTGAATTCTTTGCTCTTTTTATTATTAATAGCTTCTTAAAGTATGAATGTTTTAAGTTCTATATAGCTTTAAGTCATTCAGATTTTATGTTTTTCCTACATTACATTCTGAAAAGAAAGTATGGAGACATTGCTCTTATGTAAGAAGATGACTCAAAATGTTCTGATAACCTTTGTGAACTTTTAAAATTTTGCATTTATCCCTCCAGAAACCTGAATCTGATTCACATGCAGTTGTAGATTCTGGATGGTTAGCTGGGTTGAATACAAATGACTAAATTCAGAATCCATCTAAAACTGGGAATTTATTCATAACATCCACCAAAGGAATTATTGGGTTAGTCACAATAAATAGACACGTGGTGTGATTATAGATTAAATAGAGAGAGCCAATATTACGAGGATTAACAGAGACTAAATATATATAAAAAATGGGTAATACTGACAGCTGAGCCACTTCTTTCATCATTTTGTGATTTATTGTGTAGGTTCTGAGAGCTCAGGTTGTCCATGTTGTAGTTAGCTGCCTGTTTGATTCAGTAAATGTCCCATGTTGTGTTTCAGTAACCTCAGTGACTTAAATGCAACTTAAGATCCTATTAATCTTTTTGTGATAAAATCAAATGAAATGTAAGCATGTAAATTAAATTATGTGACTATATGGGTCTTTCTCATCTGCATTGGATCTATTCCTTACTCAATAGGGACACAACTTGAGGAAAAGTAATTTGAATGATACGTTTCTGCATCTTTGCTTGTAAATCACAAGATACACAGCAGCTAACAAAATGAAGTGATACAATCATTCCTGGAGTATATTACCAGCAACAACAGGATTTGATACCTCTCCAGATCAGAGAGGATGATTCAAGATAACAATAATTATTGTCTCACTTGAAAGTTGATCTCAAAGGTGATCTGTCCCAGTGTTTAGTTGTCCCATGCAACTGCTATTTTAGTTGGATATTGTCTGTGCATTGACAGTAATAGTCCTGCCTTATCTAATCTCCTATGCTTAAAGTAAAATAAAAAAACTAAAACAAACTGAAAACACAAAAAGATCCCTTTTTTGTCTCCATTTTCCTTGAATGTGACAGAGTTATTAGGAAGAGCTGGTCATCTGGTCGTCTGACGGTGTTTAAGCCGGGCTGTAGGTGGGAAGGTTATAAAGTTGTATAAGGACTGAGGGATGGGATCTATCTGTATCTCTGTCTGGGAACTTGACAGCTCTGGATTTAGTCTGCACCCAGACCTCCAACATGCATGTCTCACTGTTTACTGCCCCCTGCCTCACACTCCTCCCTCCCTCCTCTGTACATCTATCATTTCACCAGGACCACACACACATACATGACATAACATAAATACAAATACACATACCCTAACTCAAGGGTTATTAACCCTAATCCAATCCAAAGTCATCAACCTAAGGTGGCCAGTATGGTTATTCTTTTGTGTACTCAGTCTAACATTTAAAATTGCCTCTTTTAAGTGGTCCACATTGACAAGCGTAGCTCCCTCTTGGAAAAATGTATCATCACTTTGTGTGCAACTCATTCGGTTCTCACGGGGGCTGCAAAACATGAGTTTATGTGGTCAGCTCTACTCATTCCCTGTTCCAGGTCTGATCTTCGTCACTGGGTTCCCCCAGTACAGATCATCTCACATGCAATTTCCTGTAATAAATAAGCAGTTTGACATGATGAGATCTAAGTGAGCTGATGCCAGCTGACGATACCTGCACACCAGGGAATTCTGCCCATGTCTGACCCTGAAAAATGTTATCTGCGGGCACTCACCAATGGATGTTTACAGACTTTTATATTTAGCATAATCACTTGGAATGTGCATGGCCAAGAACAAAAGCTATACCCTGTTTATGACAGGTGTATGTATAAGTTGAATAACTTGAATTGAGTTTAAATTTGATGTTGTTAAAAACAGGATGGAGGAGTGGAAGCTCCTTTAATTGCTATCAAGGATTTTTTTGCTGGCACTTTATTTAACTATGCTTATTCCTTTTCACCAAGAGACTTTCCATCTCTTTGGTTGGGGACTTGAAATCTTCAGGTTTATTTCCATTTCACTGCAAGTGTTTTCTGCGCTGGTGATAAACAGAATTGAATTGTGGTTGCAGAAGGCAAGCATTTAGACATTTAGCAGCATTATGCAGATGAATATGACTGATGCAGGCAGCAACTCCACACACATCCCTTTTGCATGCTAGTGTTGTGCACTCATTGCTAGGGCTAAGGATTAATTCTGCTCGAACGCAAATGTTTGTTCCAAACTGCAGTCAAAGACAGTCACCTCCAAAAAACTTTAGCCTCATGGTGGAGCCAGAGGAAAAGTCAGGAGATCATTAAATACTGCAAGACAGATTCCCCCGAGATTCGAGGCCATCAGTTGAATCACTGAGTCTCAGTCTTACTTTACAACTCTGCTGTATTATATTCATTAATAAATACATTTATTTTAGCAAATGTTCATTCAAAGGGAAAAAGCCCTACACAAATTTTTCATGAAGATTATTACTTCAGTGTACGGAACTTGACTTTGTTGTGTTGGAGATAGTGAATATTTAATAAAAGGTTCACAAGTTCACTTGGAAAAATCTGAGATTATTTTAGACAAACATACTTTGGTGTTACTTTCTAAGTCTTAACAAAATTCCATTGCATTGGAATAATTCTCTATACTTAGGAGCCTCATACCAACACAAGCTCAAGTGTTTTGTTTCCTTGTAGTCTCAGAGGCTCTCCGAGAGCCAACAGATTGCTGTCTTACATGAGTTTTAGGACCAGGTCCCACAGACAGGATGTTGATAACATCCAGCAAACTCCACCTCTCTCTCTCTTAGAATCTCTCTAAGTCTCCCTCCATCTTTCCACCCACGCCTGGCAAAGATTGATCTCAAGAAGACTGAATCAAACATAAATACTGAAAGAAAAGGAAAACAAGATCCTGCATCGTTATATCTGGTACAAAAATGACTGATCACTGAAATAAGCTGGAGATGCCTGCTGCTTTAGTCAACTAGAGTCATCCATTTGTTATCCCACACTGTGTGGCAGAAAGCAATGGCTTCTTATTGGGAAACCTCGGAAATTCCATCAATAACATTTTTGAAGCTTTCTTTTGAAACACACTTTCCCATGTATTCCACCGTAACTGAATTTCAACAGCAAAGCTGTTTTGAAACAAAACCTATTACCCTGCGCAGCCACACAGATGTCTTTAAATGTCAAAATGAACTATTTTCTGAGGTGCATTTTCATCACTGTCGATATGCAATTTTGAGATTACTTGTGGTGTAATAAGATGATCAACTTTCAATCACCAGCTGTGGTTTTCTCTCTAGTTGATGTCTTCTATCGTATTGTGGTATAATGAGTTCTGCAAAAACCAAAATAATTATAGATGATATTTTTAGGTTCTTGAGCAATTGTGATAACCATATTGAAACTTTGACCGTCTAGTTGATTTTTCTTTCTTTGTGGTGTCTTTGGGAAAGCTTTTTCACAAATTCCCATCTTTGTAGTTGTAGTACAGTACAGTAAATCCCACCCGGTTGCAAAACATTTCTGTGTTTCATTTTACTTTGACACAATCGTACCCACATAGTCAGAACTGCCTCTTTAGTGGTGTGTGTAGAGTCCAAGTTAAAGCTAATTAATCATGCAGTTCATCGGCCCTCAGGAGCCGTGTATAAATTTGTCCTCTGTGCCCTGACATTAGATGGACTACGAGGCTTATGCTGCGTTTACTTGCACGCCTCCCGTGGGTTGGCTGTTGTCCAGTGGGCCCAGGACTACTCGAGCCCCTTGTCGGATCCAGCCTTTAGGCAGGATCTTCGAGCCCTGATTACAATACTGTCACAGAATGACAGATGAAGGCTCTAAAGAGCTCTATCTTTAGCTCTGGGTAAGGCCGTCACAGCTCCAGCCTCCACTTGGCTCTTAAGGGAAGAATGGTGGGACGAAGTGGAAGGGAAAGGCAGATGTAGACAGAAAATAAGTCATTGCATGAGAAAAAAGTCACCTACACAGCGAGTGTTTTAAAAAAAAACTAAACAAGACTTATAGCTGCAAGAGGATACAAGAAAAACAGAATAAAGTCACTTAAATCACAACTATCTGAGTAAAACTATCTAAGTAAAACTTAATTTGTTGCAGCAAATGTCAACGTGCAAAGTTAGAGTGTCGTATATGTCTTCACTCCCTATCACTGACACTATGGTATTGCTGTCAGTAAAGAAGACAAAGCAAGATTTTCCCTGGCCTCCCTCTGTCTGTCCACCTCCCCTCTCCGGTCTATGTTGGTTTAACCCTGGTGGGCAGCAGGCAGGTCTGACAGCACCCAGACACTATAAAGTGATTTATGGCACACTCTGTGAGTGGAGAAGAGATGACCACTCAGATTTGACCCCTGGCATGTTATCAGCCACTCATCAAGACACAAAAAACACTCAGACTTATTGTCGCTTACTCATCCAAGCCACAAGGCAGCTGAAAGTCACATTGGTTATTTAGATGTTGATGTTGAGAGTGGGAGTAATATTAGAAATAATACATGTTGCACATTGTTTGTTAAATCTTTTTGATAATGCAACATAAACCAACATCTAGAAGATACAGATACTTATTCGTAAATGGTGATGAGGTTATGAGCAGAATTTAAATTTGTTGCTGTCTAGATTTATTCAAAGTTTTGAACTTTCTAAAAGTTGACTTTTTTCATCTAATTGTTTGTTTTGAGCTTCTATGGGCTATGTTTTACAGAGCATAATAGGATCAGTGTGTCCCTGCTGTTTTTTCAGTAAACCAAATCAGTAATGTAATTCTCACAATTAATCATAGGGGGCACGAGTAACAATATAAAAGGTCACGTTGTATCGCTTGTTCTCGTTTGTTGGACACAGCAATTGATATCAAATGCCCCTTCATAACTTGTAGACTTCAAGACGTATCCTGTAGGGGGAGTCCTGCACAATACTATCAAACCAAAGCACCATCTGTAATTCACAGCCTCCCACTGAGACCCCACGAGGCTTTGAGGGCTTCAACATCTCGCAGTCACCACTCCTTCAGGTCATGATAGAACAATTAGGAAATGTTGCTTGAGACACTGATATCTATAATAAGATCTTCAGCGTAGGAATTACATTTCATGAGCGTCCAAAATTGTGGTTCAGCTTCATGATATTAAACTAATTCAGCCATAGTGGGTATTACACATATACCTGGTGACTTATTTTCCAACCAAAAGAAAGGGAATTTTGATATTTTTTCCACAAAGCTCACCACAGAACATCTTTCAAAACAAGCACTGGGCTGGGTTTAAGGTGATGTAAACACAATTCTATTTCTGTGGCTATGACACACCATGGTTTCTCTGGAAAGGGAGCAGTAACCCAGCTTTACAACAAAGGAGGCCACACAGACAGCGGCGGTTAGAGCATCTCTCTGGACCAAGTCGTGAGCAGACGGACAGATGGATGACGGGCAAAAGACAGAAAGACCATAAAAGTCAAGCATAATAAATGTACAGAAATACGACAGACTTCAAAGTAAAAAAAAAAAAGATTCCCCTGCATGCTTATTTACAGGCCAAATCAAAGCTATGAAAGCGTTATCCACTCCTATGCTGCAGCTAAAAGTGTTAGCCTCCAGTTGTCCGGATGGGTTTCAACGCTGCAGCAAACACATTGTGAGTGCATGCGGAGAGTGAAAACGAGAAGAGCATGAGAGTTGAATTTTGCAATTCTTTGATGTTTTCCAACCGGCTATTCCATGTTACAGAAAAGGAATTAAGAGAACGAGAGAGTTCTGCAGGGGGAGAAAGGAGCCAGATCACCGTGGTAAAGTCACCCTGACACAGAGACACAGGCCAGACAACAAGCTCCCCCTCGTAAACTCAGCAGTGAGTCTTCAGCGATCTGGCACTCACAAACGGTGACACTCACTCCAGTGCACGCACACTAAAGCGTTCTGCAGTAATCTGGGGCATTTTAACCTGCGTATGAATGCGCACTTACAAGAAGAGTTTAATCTGTGGGTGTATCTGTGTGTGTGAGCTTGTTTTATCAGCAGTGAGGTTTTCTGGCCATCATCACACAGGAATTGATCAGGCAGCAGACAGCTGAGGGCAGGCGTCACCCACACACTCCTCCTTTCAGTGAGCCTTGGCCCACCCAATATTCTCCATCAATCAATGGACTAGGTGCCAAAAACTCTCTTCCCTAATCCAACAGCCTTCCTCCCATCCCAAACACACAAACATTTCAGAAACTATCTTACTCAATTCCACTGCTGACCGCATCTCAAACAAGCAAAGTGAATAAAGGGTGCAGCAGTGAGAGGTAGGGTGCGAAAAATGGCTTCTTAACTCTCGCTGTATCATGCGAAATTTCTCACCATGAATCAACATAGGAGCTAACAGCTCAAAAAAATGTGTAAGGAGCTTTTTAAAACAACGAACAGAAATGTTAAGTTGCTCCCTAAGATTAAGTTAATTTGAGCCCACTCTTAAAGTAAAGTGAGTTAATGGTCATTCTTCAAGTCTGTGCTGACACGAAGAACAACTCCTGCATGCTGTTCTCTTCATCACCTACGTAAATATGTGGGAGCTGGAAGATAAAGAGGAGATGATGTTGATATCCGAGGGGTATTTTTCCGAGCGCATCAGAAGCGGATAAACGGGATGAATGTGTGTGCTCGTGTTTCACAAACGTCAGAGGCTGTTCACTTTCTTTCCTTTTGTGCATTTTGGACTATCCAGTTTCAGCTGAGTCATGACAACTAATGAGGGTCAGTGTGAGCGGTAGAGCCAGAGAGAGATACATCAGAGACATAGATGGCTAGAAAACAAAAACAGGAACAAGTTAGCCCATCAGAGGGACGTCACATGAATTGAAGGTGATAATTTGGCTGATTATAGCCACAGCATGTTTCTCAGGTCTTTTCCATTCTTATTCGCGGTGCTCGTCCGTGACTGCACCAAGTCATTAGATTAATAGGAAGCTGAAAATGTTTCCAGCGGGCAGCAGGCCCACACTGATGATGACTAAGAAGCCACAAAATCGTCATCAGATTCACAAGAGGACATGGGTAAATATTTTTCAGAAAGATTAACAGTGACTGTTTTTTAAAACAATTCTTGTCTCTTGATATCCCCGAGTAAAAAAAGAAAAGCTTTGTAAAAAAGAAAGAGGAAAAAACGTCTTTTAGACAGAGAATTCAGAAGTGCCATTTAAAGCGAAAGCTTTGCCTCAGATGATGATTAGACTGACCACAATTAGATGACCACAGCCTCTGACTGGGGTTATGGTACAGAATATTATCAGACCTTCTGGAATAAACCAATGTCAGCCAGGTCAGTTTATCTTTTTCACCTCGCGATGTCATTCTTCCAGTTTTCAAACCCAGCTCCTGGTTGTTTCCACCTTGTTTGGGTGGAATGTGGTGCCCTTTTAAACTTATTTAAAAAAGCAGCTGCCTTTTAACCAAACAACTGCATTTGGCCAAATTGACTACTGATAGCAGAGAATGCTTTTCTAAATTTCAAATGGTTAAAAAAATTATTTGAATATAAATCAGAACCAAGATTAACTTGAAGGTCTTTTATTTCTTAATAATTTCCTGTAACAAAAACAGTTTTCCAGCCCTGCATGAATATACTCCAGATATTTTGAACTTGTATCCTGGATATTACACACTTTAAATATTTTTCAAATTTAGCATTCTACTGATGTTTTGAATCTCTTCTGTAGTTTAAAATGAATATAAATACCTGAAATAGGTAAAATTTGAATAAATTAATGATCCTAAATCCTGTTCCCTAAATTCACTCTGCTTAAAATGTATTAAGCATGTAAAATCTCAGTTTTTATGGTGTTATAGTGACAACTATTGCCTGATCTACAGCAAAAAACAACAAAACAAAAAAATTAAACTGGTGAAATCATGTAATAAACCATTCACAATTTCAAAATGATAGTTTTCATGCTGGCATAATGTTGAGGGAGTGAGTGGTAGATACAACCATTGGTCTTGAATAACTGAATATTCTGCAGATGACCACATGACAGGTGTACAACAGATGACGTTTGAATGGCGATTGCACAAATGTTTTAGGAAAGCATATTTCTTCAAATTTTGGCTAAAATACAGCTGAGAAATCCAAACTGGCTGTTTCTGAAGTGGGACACGGTTCTCGTCTGTTTGTGATTATTTAACCTATTGTGCGTCTGTGTATGACTCAACAGGCCTTCACTCACTCTACTACTCCTTTATAATCCTGGCCTATTTCAAAAGAGCATCTTCATTCTTCAGACTTGTCATCGTTCTGACACAAAGGCTGAGAAATTCCCAAAATCTAATTTATAACTAAGGAAAAAACATCCAACACAATATTGCTGGATCATGCTCCCTGTGACGTGTGCTTGTTTTGTGCGACTGCATACGTGTTTGTGGTACAAACGAACACACATGTTTGTGTTAAACTGCCACCGCTTGCCTGCTTTTATTTCCCCTGCAGGGATAGTGATTGTCTTCCAGATAAGCTCCATCTCCATTTACAATCACAGCTCCTGAGATTGAGCCTTTTTTCTCTAATAAGTAAATTACCTCTAATACCTTTGGTTCTGTACTCGGCCGCTCTCAGTCTGCTCTGTCCCTCATGGAAACCAGATGTTACGCCAGCCTGCTAGCACAGAGATCACCTAATGTATGGTAGGGCAATAGACAACTAAAGGCACATAGATCTACATGATCCCAGTAAATAATAGCTAGTCATTCTTTTCATCGTCCACTTGAGTCTGACAGCATTTAATTTTTAAAGTTTTATATTTTTCCTTCCATTCAGCTCCACTTTCCCTCTCTATTACCTTTCTTTATTTTCCTGTCTGTCATCATCCCCTGCTATCCTTTTATCGGTGAAGCCAGCTCTATCCCCACTGGACTCATTTCTTTCGCAAAATAACAAACACAGATTTCGTATAAAGGTTGGGGTCAATTCCACTTGGCTAATGAGGGTATCAATCGATCTTAAGGTGTAGCACCGTGAGTTGATGGGGACAAACTTTTTTGGTGATCAAGAATCCCACCTGGAAAACATATTTATCCACACTGCTTGTTTGACATTGCTCAACAGCTGTGTATCGATAAAGTAAACACTCTGAGGCTGCTAACTATTGCTAATGAGATATCCTCAGTTTACAGATATATCCATCATTGGTTGACGATAACTTCTGGTTTTGGACAGTGAAAAGAGGGTTAAAACTCATACCATATGTGGCACTTCACGTATGATGAGTATATAGGTGGATATGTGAGAGCTGTGTTTGTATATGGAATGTGTGTGTGAGTGCACAGTGGAGGCTGACAGCATGAGGATGGTTTTGTGGATGCTCACTGACAGGCCTCCGTGAGTTCTGCGCCATGTGTACCAGTGGACATGCAGTTTGGCATCACGTGGTTTCCAAAAATACAGAGTTATGGACACATTCACCTCCTCCTCCTCTTCCTCCTCCACCCTGCACAAACAAGCAGCCAAACACAGAGGACAGAAACAGTGAGAAAAGGCAGACTGACCCTGCATGTATGCTGCTGTCTGTGACCCATACCTGTTTCTGTGGGTTTTACAGGCAGCCTCACACCGCCGTGTCACGCATGGACACACTGTATGGCCCCTGAACACTGACTCTTTGTACAGCACCAGCAGTGTGTGGGAGCTTGTGACACACATCATAGCATGCCCCACGTTAATCTCCAACCTAACACTCCGATGGTGCTGATTTAACTGGAGTGTAAGTTGTCTGTGCTTTATATCTGTAGTCATTCAATTTTTGTACTGTCCACAATGTGACATCTATATCTAAAACAATGTCAGATTTTCAATAATAATAGTTGGAACCTAAATCTATTAAAGTAAAAATATTGAAGCACATGAGGATAGTAATAGAACAAAACCATAGTTAGACAAATGTTTGACCACAAGTCCATTAAATGTGCTCAAATAGAGGTAAGAACACTCAAGTTCATATCACTCTTAGAGAAACCCCGTAATTAACACTGGGGCAGATCAAAGAGGTAAAAGTAACTGCTCCTCAAACTCTCATTATTTCAGGAACAAACAATGAAAATTATATAACTTTCTTATTTAGGTGAAAGTGGAAATTCTAGCATAGGAACCTTGAAATGACTGTTAAACACGGGGGTGGTAGTTGCATGGTGTGATCTTGTCTCTCCGTGTGTAGTAAGAACAGCTTGCTATCGCTGAAGGAAGAAGCAATGTTGAATTATCACCAAAATATAAATGTTAGGAAAATAGGCCCACTGGATAATTTCAATGTCACTTGGGCCAATAATCTCTCAACCTCAAAAATATTAATAAACGATAATAGAGAATGTTTTTTTTTCATTTATAAACAAAACTGTTTGAGAATACATCACTTATTGTAAAAAATAATGTTAATAATTAACATCAAAACTGTATTATATACATTTTTCCTTTTAGTGGCTTGATTTTCTTTAGTAGATTTATTAAAAGTTATGTGATATATATTAACAAACATGGGCAATAGGGTGATCATAATATATGGTGCAAGATCATATTTTCCATTTCATTCCCTACTCTGCTGGTTGTAATTACATAACTAGACCTTATAGTTATGTTTACTGAATACCTGACCCCCATACAGCATTTTTATGACCCACAGAACATCATCTTATTAATTCAAATTGTTTTATTTATATTCATTACACGGCTGACTGTTTTATATGTATGCTTGTTTGATTCGTAGGACTTCTTTGTATCTTTTGTACCTGCGTCAGTGCCTTGTTGAGCACAAGTCTGCTTGTAGACATCGTTAATGGACGACAGTGGTCCATGCAATAGCAGTGCAAAGCAAATGAGACCCATCTGGAAACCATTGGTATAGGCTGGAGCCCTGCAGCTACGAGAGCTTCTGCCCACTTTATCCTCTGTTAACGGGGCAAAACTACTCTGACTCTCCCACTTTGTCTTTTTTTTTCTGGCATTTCTCTGTTCCTCTCAGAAGAGCATGTCCACAAAAGTAGGTCTTTAATGTGGATAAACGTTCAGAGGGACAGGAGCACAGGGCCTACATATACAAAGAATGACTGACATAACTCACACACGCACACACAGACTTATATCCCTGTTATTGGCAGCATCTTTTCCAATCTGACCCCGGAGGGAAGTGGTGGAGATTCTTATCATCACAGCCCCTGAGACACTGAGCTGATTGTGTGTGTGTTTGTGTGCGTATGTCTACATATGTTGGAGTGTGTGTTGAGGACAAGCCATGTCCCTGGAGAGAGGTGGATATAGAGGAGCCCTGAGGCCACAGGAAATCCACAGAGACAGACAGACTGAGACAGTGAAGCCTGTCAGAGAGAGCAGAGGAGGCTGTGAGAGGGAAAAGTGAGGGATACCGATGCAGAAAGTTCTCCGCCGTCGGCTGGGACAGAAACGCTGAGGTGGAGCCGTTCATTCTCCGCAAGCGACCAGTTGCTCTGGTCTCCTAAACTGATCTTTCAAGTCATTTTCCTTTTTAAGCCGGTCATAGAAACTTAGGTGGCTGCAGTGATAGCTGCAAGCAGGCAAACGCTTCAGCTCCCCTCCACTAACTCTGGTTGACCAGCAATTGAAATCTATTGAAACTTTATTGGGCGAATCAGACGTCCCGTGCGTGTTTCCCCTTGTGAAAGAGTTGCTTTGTAGCGGGAAGCAGTCGGACCCATCCACAGCCGATCTCCATGCTGTTTTCTTTCCTTTTTTTTTCTTTTTAGGGCATATTGTGATTTCATTCAGGCTGCTCCTGCGGCCTTTAACAGTTCACTTACATTTGCAGGGTAGAACCTCACGGCCCTGCACGCTGGTTTAAGAAGACCACCCACACACTCACACATTCATCTGCTGTCTCATTTGCTCCTCTCCTCTATGTCTTTTATATGAACGCACACACACACATGGGCTGGCATTGCTCTGCTCTGTCCAAACAGAATAATCATACTAGCATTTTTCTTCCAGAATGGAAAAGAAACATATTTTTGGGGAAAGAAAGAAAAAAATCTATTAAAAAGATAAAAAAAGGATGCATCTAAACACCATGTGTAATTCCCCTTCCACAGAATAAAAAAGTCATATACCTGCACGTGCCCTATCCATCACAGAGTTGTTGTGATTCTGCCCAATCTGCTGCACTGGAAATTAGTTTCATGTTCTTTTATTGCACTTGCATTGTATATTATCAGCCCAACAACTGGATCAGCCTCACCAAGTTAAAATCTCCAATAAAGATAAGCATTGGCAGTACTTTAATTTATTTTCCCAAGTTAGAGTTGTTGTTTTTTTCTAACTTTATTTTAACCAAACTACTATTCTGGTGATGTAAAAACTTTGCTATGGCTCTTACAATGGGAACATGCTGAGAGAACAGGTAAAGGTAGCAAAAAAAAGAAAAAAAAACATGGGCAGCAGGCTTTAATGTGAGTCACCCGTAATACGTAATTAAGAGAAGTCTGTTTGCCACAGCCTACAAATTTTCTTTCTTACGGCAATTATTAAAATCTTTGGATCATACATGTATTGAAGATTGAACTTGTTATTCTAAATTATGTTAAAAATTTCTTATGATCATAATAAGTCTGAAGGTGAGCCTGATCTTACATTAAAAGGTGATTTAAAGGTGCTATTTAATCGCTTGGGTATAAGCATTAATAAATCTTTAATTTTTCTAATAATGAATGTAAGCTAAACATTAAATAAACAGAATATGAATTTTACTGTGAATATTGCCAGAAATAGGTTTCATAAATGGGATTAAGTAAAATAAATAAATACCCTAAACATGTATCTGCTACTTTAGTCCAGATTAATACAAACTAGGGATGAAAATGTATTTTTAATCAGCATTTTTCTTCACATTCATGCATGCAGTATTGGACAAGTACACACAAACACAGGTTCAGCCACCCACTAAGGATTTAAGAGCCACGGCGGATATCGGATAGATGGCAGATCCTCCAAAGCACTAAAATGGAGCTGCAAATTGCCATCACCTCCTCCAGTCTTTCACATGCATGCCTACTTTTCATTCAATTCCCCTCTTTGCTGCAGCTTCCCTCTGCCTCTTCCTCTAAAACACAGGCTCTCATTTTACTCTGTGTAGGTTTTGCGCGGTTTACAAGACAGTTAAGTCTGAAGAAAGCCCTGGAACTAAGACAGGAAGACCAGAGCTGATCCTGAAAAATCCTCAGCTTCAAATTCTCCTTATAAATCTTTCAGTGTTGTAGCTTGTGCACATTTATATAGAATAACAGTGCCATCAAACTCTGTTCACCTTTTTGGTTAGCTGTATAAAAGATTTCACATAATGTTTGCTGCATTCCATCAAAACTTCACATGAAAAGGGCCCTTCGGATTCAAACCAGGAACCACCACACCACTCTGCCTACTTTAAATATCTTTAAAAAAGATATCTTTTAAAAAATATGTACCATTAAAATGACTACTTTGCGTATGCACTTGAATTTCAGGTTGAATGTACACCTAAAAAAACAGATCCTGGCTTCAGGATGACACGGAGAAGATTAGATGGAGATTAAATGATCAAAATGTTCACTTCCTTTCATAAATTAACTCACAGGTTCTATAAAAACAGGTGTAAGTGTGTTTTAGAAAGAAGATTCAAGAGAAAGTGCTCTCTCATGTAAACTGTGTGTATGTTAGCATTATACGGCCGTTACTGTACACCTTAGTGCATGTGTATTTGGTGTATGTGCGTGTGTGTGCGTGTCAGTGACAGAGAGAAGACAGAAAGAGAGTACCTTGTTAGGTAAACTGTTTGACATTCACGTGGAGGATGTGATAAACAGGAAACAGCGAGACCCCCCGCAGTGTCCCACAGCCACACGCCAGGGTCATAGCAAACATCTCCAATATAAACATGTCTGAAACACGGACATTTATAGTTATCAGTCCTGTCAAAACATCAAAGAATAGTATGAGCGTTGTCTCCTTGGATACAAAAACAGATTTTCTGATATGAGTCTTAAAACCTAAAAAGCTGCATGCTTTCTTACTTTTGATGGTTGACTTCAGCAATTATTCTTTTTTGAGATTCCAAAAATGAATGCTCTTTTTTTTATTACAACTAAATGCTGACATAATTGAAAGTATATTGAAAGAAGCTGCATCAGATGGTATGGTAGTATTTTTTATGAGATCAGTAGAGGAAGACCAATTGATTGACCATTATCCAATTCATAATAATTTTTGCTTTTAGAAAATAAATACAACAGTGTCCTTAATCAATCAGCTTTTGCTTGTTGTTGTTGAGTTTCACTTTATTTTTCACCTCTACAGTGAAAGCTAAGGGCAGAGTCAAAGAGGCATAAACAACTTGTTTCTTTGTGTGGTACATCACTCTGGCAGTCATGTGGTAAATATTGTGTTTCCTGTCTCCTCCTTAACTGTTTTGGTAATTGGCTTGTGTTAACCCTCTGACCCAGTTACTACAGGCCCAGGCTTTACTTGTGTGTGAATGTGCTTTGGGTTCATGACTGTATCAGGAGGGACTGAAGGAGAGTCATCATTTCATAATTTGATTATAGAAAATAATCAGATGAGGGAACAGTTTACAGTGACTAACGAGACTAGATTTGTTTAGCTTAAAAAGGCGTGGGAGATCAATTAGATACGGCCTATTAACTGCTGCTGGGTCTCCTCTTGAGGTTTTAGACACATATTTGCTGGAATATTTTTGGCCTCACCTCTGGAGATCTGACCAGCCCTTACTTGCTCAAAATGTAATTTTGTAATATGCCGTATGCGCCAAATTAAGCAATAAAATTAATCTAGAAATGACCGTGAATACAACATGTAATGTATAATTGTTCATATGTACTCACCACCCAGTTACAGATATGGGCCTTAAGCCCCCTAATGAACTTGAACTTAATAAAACAAGTATAGAAAATGAATACATGCATTAAAAATGTAATGATTTGTCCAACCTCTCAAGCACAACATAATTTTATCACTTAATATTTTTGCATTGACTTATAACAATATTAGGAGACACAGAATTTACTGATAAAAGGGCTATTCTTTAAAAAGGTGAGTGACTCAGTGTAGATACGTACATTAATTATGCGTTAAACACTTCATGTCAGTCGTGCTATACTATCCATTTAATCTAAGTTCCTCATTAGAGTATGGCTCTTCTGTAATTAACTAAGTTTAGTCAATTCTTAACCAGCTACTGGACCTGCACTAGTCTGGTGGATGGATAGAGAGTTTGGACTATCCGTTCCTGCTCTGTATAACAATGTCTGCTCAATGTGCATTTCACAGAAAAATGGAGATTAGCTCCAGGGTCCTGGTTTGCCATGATTTGCGTTTTTCCATGTCATATTCACGAAGAAATAAATGATTGTAACGAAATGCCATGATTGCACGTAAACATCAACTGTGTGGGCATGTGCATGTGTGCGTGCAGTTGGCCACAGCTCGGGGGCTGAGACTGGGGTTAGTTAGAGCTGCTGAGTGGGTGGAGATACAGGACAAATGAGCAATTAGGGAGCTCCTCTGTACCCCTCTGTAGTCCTGGCAGGCTGATTAGATTGGCTGGGACGTGCTAACAAGCAGAGGGCTCTTACAGAAAGCTCTCATCCCTCCTTCTCTGTCCCAGATATTCGTTCTCCTCAGTCAAGACTTTTAGCCAAAAAAGGCAGCAGAAGAAAAGTGTCAAATGGGGGTCACTAAAGTGGCGATTTTTGGCTTTCCATAAACACTTAAAAGGTTTAGTCTATGAAGAATTCAGATTCCTTCCCTTTAAGGTGATAAAAATCAGCCTTTGAGTGTTTTAAAAAGCATTTAATGAAAAAAGAAAAAAAAAAGCTAAACAAATTTAGCTCAAGAGCTCCGTTACAGTTTGATCATATTTGATAATCCAACGAATCCAACCAGTCATATGATTTTTTAAACCCAAACATGGACCCATTTTTATGTTTTCTAATCTCTTAACATACACACATCTAGAAACATATACCTTTTACCTTTCCAGAGGCGAGTGCCAGGAAATATGCAGTAATTATGTATTTTTAAAACTGTGATTCTGTGTTAGTAAACAATTAATTTTTCTTCTCACAGATGATAAAAGCTTAGAAATTATTTCAGCCTCCTGAGACCCTGCATCCTCCTTTTTGCTTTTCATTATCATGATACTTCTTTTTTCTTTCGACTTTGACCTCTTGGAGTCAAAGCAGATGCTATCAGACACTACTGTTTAAAATCTAAAGTAAAATGGATTTATACATTTTCAACCAATCATGTTTTTATTGCGTAATTCAAATTTTGTAAATAAGTAATTTGGACTGGCAGAACTAAATTGCAAAACAATTAATTAAATAACATTTTAAATATAAAGCAATGAGCCTATACAAAGAAAAACTGCCTGTACCATGATGAATTATAGTTATTAAACTTATTGGGTCCTACTAATCTCATATATCTTGAAAAAAGAAAAAATGCGTAAAAATCCGTATTCTGTATTATCAGTCATGTTAAAAAGTTCATTTTAATGGGGAAAATTTAAAGAGCAAATTATATCTATTTTCTCGGTCTGCATTCCTTTTACATTTAATGAGATCAAAATCTGTAGGTATTTTCATTGTTGAAAAACAATGAGATGCAGAAAGATCAGATATTTCAAATGAATGCATAAAATGAATACATCAGTTGATCATCGTCAAAAAAGAAAATCCTGCAAAACTAGAAAACTTGAAATTTTGATTTTGAATATTCAAATGTTGACATTGAAAGAGTACCCTTTTTTCCCCAGACATCACTCAGTCAGGAACAGAGCAGTTTAGTTGTTAATTGAAGCTGTTAAAGATCTCTTCCCTTCATAATTACAAAATTGGATTTCTCTCTGTAAGTAGAAATCTCCCACAGCTGAGCAGAAATGTTGGTTTCAGATCTATTTTAGGTGTTCAGTGAAACAACCCTTCTAAAAGCCACATGACGTCACAGGTGGCCAAGTGGCTGTTTTATTCTTCCTTCAATTAGGCTGACTGCACTTCCACTCACCCAACTGGCCCTTTTGCACTCAGACAGGGAAACTAGTCCAAACACAACAACTCTTTGTTTCCACTGGCACTGGTCTCTCAACAGAGCTGGTCACTCATCTGCAGCTCTCACACATTCTGAAAAACTTATTCTGTTTTTTCAGACTGAGCCCATGTGCCTGTACAGTGTAACAACATAGTCTCTGAATCTACTGATGGTCGACCGCCGTCACTAAACTGGTTTCCCATGCCGAATTAGAATTTTTCTAATTTATGAACGAATCAACTTCCGCAAAGTCAAGTGATGTGTCAAATTTTTTTTGCTCCATCTATGGCGCAGCCATAGCAGGGAAAATATCTGCTATTATGGGCCATCCCTGGAGAGCAGGTCAAGACAGAGAGATATGAGCGGTATCTGCTGCTGCAGGGTCCGTGAACCCAGAATGTAAACAGTAGGAAGGACACAGTGGGATCGGCCCCATACTACAGCTACTGTCCAAAACAGGCTCAGACTGTTGTGAAACCCATGATAAATAATCATCATTTTAAGAGACATGCAAGGAATTTATCCAGGCTGCAGAATGAATGATTCAACAGCCAACTATAGAAACTACATTGTTTCTTCATTAAAGGCTAGTTTACCAGTTTTAATAAAAATGATGAAAATAACACTAAAGGAGATTTCAAAATGATGTAATCAATAACAATAATAATCACCAATCAGTTAACTCATGAACAGATTCAGTTCTTTTCAGTTTCTGTCAGGTGACAAACATGCAAAAACTTAGCATTTGTATTCATACCACATAAAAAAAATCATTAATATTTTTTTCATTTTAAGATCATATTTCTACTAGTCCACCAAGAGAATTTGCGCAGTCTGCAATATGACAATTTTTTTGTGTGGAACTATATAATAAACATGACAGTAGCCCAAGTTGTTTTTATTTGTGCCTTTACAAAATTTGAGCCTGTACCAAATGGCAAAGCTGAATCACTTCCTTTATTTGAAACCCTGTGGGTCTGGGTGGTACACTGTTATTAGGTACTTTTAATACTTTTGTCTGGGGAATATTGGCTAGATGACCAAAGACCGTGTCAAATTTAGATTGCTCCTTTGTTCGGTTACACATTGTCTGTGAAAGATGCTATAATGTAAATTAAATTCATTTGAAAATGTTGTTGTGTATAATACACTTCAAATACATGTTCTATTCGTGTTTCTTGTGATGCGGCACATTTTGGATGATGTTATGAATGTTGACGCTTACTTTGTCCATACTTAGGCCAATGCACCCTGGTCTGATTTGCTGTTTGCGTTGTTCACGGTTAGCATTGAGAAACATGCCATCAACATGAAATTATGTGAAAATATAATGAAAAAGACGGTGCCTGTTGCAGTAGGCTCAGCACAAGAACTTGGTCTTGAACGTGAAATGAAAAGCAATTCTTGTGATTTTGTGAAAATGCTAAAAACATTTCGGATTACATCATGAGTTTAGTTTAAAGCAAGACGACCACAGGCCACAGAAGCCTGTATTACGTTGTAACAACATCCTTAGACGCCTCACATTATGGGCTGAGGAACAATGGTCAGGAGTTTTGACATAATGTGGACGTTTACCAATAAAACAAGGGTATTTTTTGTCTGGCCAAGCAGCCGAATCTCATGGTGCAGTATGAAATAGTTCAGCTGGTACACAACATAAAACAGTGCTGTTTTACATGTTAAAGAAAACTTTTTTTAAATGGTCAATAACAATTATTTTACTCTCTTACGTAAACATACCTCAAGTTTAGATTTATCAATCCTCTCAATGCACTACATCTCAATACGTGTTCTCTGTGTTTCTAAAACTTAGGTTGGCCCCTTTTTGCTTCACCAAACTGAGAGTGCTGTCTGTCGAGGGTTAGACACTGACTAATGAGTACCTTCCATGACCCAATCCAGACACATCCCTTTCAACATTACGGTGGCGATCTTTTGCCCAAGTACATGCATGTAATACTGCTCTCTGCATTATACGGCATTTTAACCAGCTCCTACCTGCTATGAAAATGGAAACAGATCAAATGTATCACTGTTTAATGGGAAAGGGAAAATGATAGCACTTCCCCAAAAATAGGAATTTTGACAAAAAGATAGTGTGAGATCAGAGAAGCAATGGGAACAGAGAGAAAGGCTCTCCTGGGTGGTCTCGGTCAGGAGGAGTATAGGAGACAGGCAAACAGTCAGATGTAAACTGTAAACCAGCTCCGCTCCACAATGAGCCAAATGCTGCTGGCACCGGCCATAGAAACAACAAGAGACTACTGCACTGACATTAATGGAAACAGAGCAACAATGATGGAAAGAAAATCAAACACTAAACTAAGGAGCGCACTGAACAATTAAAGCGCAATGAGCTGCTGAAGTCAGGAAAGAGGAGAAGGACAACACCATCACTTCCTGAGAAGTCGAACGGTTGCTTTTGAGGTAAATTTCAGATTCACAGGTCATATAATACAACCGTTGGATGTTTAAGGAGATCAGACAGCAGCACACACATACATACGGTGCACTACAACAAGTAGGAAATGACACAATTTGCTTGTGATTCCAACTGTCAAACATGAGGATGCTGACCCTGGCTGAAAAGGAGCAGCGTAATCCCCCAGCAATCAACTGTACGCTCAAACAGAGCAGCGGCCCAGAGCTGCTCCATGTCCGCCTCAGAGGCCGGGTAAGCTAGCAGGCCACCGCCTGAAATGCTGGGGGGAAGGGAGCTAACTTCAGGGACCCCATTTGGTGACAAATCCTCTCCAGTTGATGACTCAGAGAAACATGTGTGGCTGGCTTTCTTGCCGCCTTCTCTGGTACACTGAGAAAGAGGCATGTTAAAATGGCTGGAGGAGACAGATGAGCGAAAGCTGGCAAAGCAGGCAGACTGGCTCTTGTCATCACTCGCCACAGGAAATCAAGGAAAGCAATCAAAAGCCTATATCCTGTCCAGGGGACCACACTGAGATCTGATAAAAATTGTGTGAGTTAAATGGAGTGTGGGTTCATGATAGGAAGACAGGGAAAAAAAGTATGAATGATCAAAATAGAGAAATTTAAGAAATGACTAGTTATTTGGAACCTACTAGACAAATATGGGCTTGGTATATAATTTAATTGATTTTTTATGTTATTATAATTGTGACATACTATAATTTAAGATGGATAATTTATTTCTAAAAAAATGTTGTATATGTTGATAATTTCAGAAATATAATTTAAAACATTTTAATAATATTTTTATTCATTTTCATTTGTTTTTCATTTTTCATTTTGTTCAAGAACTCTGCCATAACTTTAGCATCCAGTCTTGCAAACAGAATATATTTAACCTTTCAGTGATATAATGTGTTGCATTTTTTCTACAGACACTTATCTTGAAATGAACATCTTTGTACGTTTGTCCTTTCTACTATACTAGCAACGATATCGTAAAAGATGTACATTACGAATATCCAGTAGTTATGATAATTAACTGGACATATTTCCTTTGGGGTAGAGGAAGAACTCTTATTGAGGAGGTGATCAGTAAAGTTTCCCAACATAAAACTATCATCTTTATTTGTATTGTTACATACCATCCTTGGACAGAGAAATTCATTGTATTTTCTTTTTCAATCATACAAAAGAAGAGGCTACTACAAATCATTTGCACTGAGCAACAACACTGTGTGGGTAAATATTCATATCTATCTGGCTTTATATTTTGATCCCTATCCTTTCCTCATCTCTTTCACCTTCATGTCCTGCCCCCTTAATCTGTCTACTTCCCTTGGCTTCTTCTGTCCTCCACTCTTCCTCCCCTGCCTTCCCCTCAGGGGTTCTCAGGTTACCGTGCGTCGCTGCTCCAGACAAGCTGGAGATTCTTTCAACGAGCAAATTACAGGCAATTAGGAGCCCAAAGGATAACATTTAGTGTGCCGGGGAAGGCTGAAGCAAGAGGACAGAGGGTTGTGCTGTGGAACACCCAGATCCTGGAATGAGAGGGGAGAGAAGTATGTGTGTGTTTGTGTTGTATTAGGTGTGTGTATACACATGTAGATTATGTCCTGATAAGAACCACTCCAAATCCTGGATGAAACATGGTCATAAACCTACCCTTCTCCTCCTTCACCGCTGGTACACACACTTCAGAGGAGGAAAATACGTCAACAGCCCTCAATAGAGGGACAGTCACAGTAGCAGTAGTGTTTACAGGAGTGGGATGGTTAGGTAAAACACCAACACTTAGACTGGAGCATTCCTCTGGACGGTACAGCTTTAAACCAACATGTGTTGGTGTGCATGTGTGTGAAAGGAGGGGAATGAGGGAGCGTTATTCTGTGCTGCCATCATGCATGATCAGACTCTGAGAGAAGAAGAAAAGATTGCATCTGAATTGGATGAACGAGGAGGAATGGAAAAATGTATCTCAGCATCTCTGCATGATGGGATTTGATTTCTCTGAGTATCTCAAATGAGTCCAATTTATGCTTGAGGAGCTTTGTGCTAAACGCACATTTGGTTTGGATTCTGTTTGAATGAGGTTCACAAGGTCAACTTCATCTCACTGCGCAGCACTAATGAGATGAGGTCTCACCAGATGATTAGTGGAATATCACCCAGCCACCCCAGATGGTTACTTTGCTGCTTATCATGTAAGGATTACCAGAATATCTAAAACAATAAATCCAAACAAACCAGAAAGCAGTCCCAGCATTTTCTCATACTAACTGAAGTCATTCAGAAGACTGCAAAGGCTGGTGTGTGCTCAGCGTGCTCTGTAACTAGAACCTGCAGAAACAGCCGATTGTTACAGCAATTAATCAATGAAGGTGGAAGGCGAAGTGAGAGAAGTTGTTATGTGCACCGAGGGTGGCGCAGATGTGGGCTGAGAGCGAACCGTTCCTCGGAGCCAGCAGCCTGATTCCAGGCCCATCATCATAATCACAGCTCCATCACAAAATGGATTTTGTCAGGGCACGCCAACTCCACTAAGAGCTGCTGCAGCTAAACATTAAGCAGCTGGTCCTGCTCCCTCTCCCTTTCTCTCACACAGACGCATATTTTTGAAAAAAAATGCAAAAAAATGTCAACAGGCTTTGTTTATGCATTTGTGAGGGATAAGAATTTGTTATTGTGTGTGTGTGTGTGTAGGTGTGCGTGTGTGTGTGTGTGCGTGCATCTCTGAAACTGGTTTGAATTAGCTTTGCGTCTTGTTCGTTCTGCCGACAGTGATGTGTGCTCCGGTGGCCCGTGATGTCGCAGAAAGTGGGAGTGATGTGTGCATTTGTGTGTGAACTTTTTTTTGCTTGTACCTGCTAACTGAGCTGGCTGGGAATGCAGAGAATGCTCATCTCTGACCCCACCCCTTGTTCTGCTGGCCCCGCCTTCCCCACGGGGACACTGATGAGGAGTGACAGGAGGTGGGGGCGCTGGAAGGGGATGGGGGTTGTGACAGTTCAGTAACACTCACCAGAGCCCGCCGTCCCCCTGTCGCAGAGTGGCATCGCCCACCCTCAGTGCCAGAGTGGAGAGTTTATTTTTCTAGCTCCTGCTCTCCCGAGCGCTGGCTGCAGAGGACCACCGAGAGCGGGGTCCCTCTTTCCCTCGGCCCTAAGCCTTCTCTGCTCCGGCCAGAAAAAGATTTATTGGGGACGAGGGGAATGAAAGAAAAAAAAAATGCTTGTGACCTCCACTTAACTTGAAGTAAACACACGGCTGTGGTAGTTTAATCAAAAGTGCACGCTCTGCTTTCACTGTCAAAGCATGGGAGTTTATGGGAGTGCTATACACAGGTTATGCTCTCTCTCAAAAATGGGAATGGCAAGACTGGACTTTTAAAGATTTCCTCAAAATTTGGGACAAAAAAAGACAGATTCTATGTGGGAAAAAAGTGCCAAAATATTGGAGAAATATGCATGTTTGTCTTACTTCAAACTGCCTGCAGCTGAGCAAATAGCACCACAAACGATTAAGAAGACACATCCATAGTTCATGTTTTTATTTACTGATTAGAGGAAAAATATGAGAGCGTAGCTCATCGATGAAAGTGTCTTAGTCCTAAATCCCATCAAATCCTTCTGGCGAGTGATTAAAAGACACAGCACTAATAACATACATCTGTTTGACATTGTATTTATTTTACCAGGAAGTCTCTACCTCTGTTTGGTTCTGTCAGCCCAGGGCTTTTAAAGCCAAACTGTGGGTACAAGTTTCTTCTGATTTTTAAGGGTATGATCAATATCCTGGTGTTACATATAAAATAAAAATAATATTTGGATTTGGGATAAAGTCACAATATCATTGTCGTATAACTGTAGCAAAATTGAAGTAGCCTCTTATCATTCAAACAAAAATATACCATCTCTTAGTCATTTCTGTAATATCTTGCAATAAAATGTGTTTTCAGTGGTTTTCTTTCCAAATTGAAAAAGTAATTATCAATGAAACACATAACCAGTTTGTTTCTTATTACACTACAGAATAGTTGTCAGTATATGAACGAATTTTTGCAAGTTCTGGTTGCAAAATATGTTGGAAATATGAACTCTTGTTAATTAGCCAGAATAAAAAACACAATAATAAACAGTTACATACTCTATGAAATTAAGTCAATAGGCAATTCCTTTTTAAAGTTTTAGTATTAAACAGGATAGGAAATCAAAAATAAAATAAGTGATTTCTTTTTCCCTTACGTTAGAAATTAAAGTAATCCACTGGTTCAAAAAGTAATGAAAATATACAGTACTTCTACCAAATCTGAATGATTAGTTAGACCATAAGTTAATTATTTTAACTTAGGACCAGAATTTAATTAATATAGTGAAAGTTAAGCAAAACTAAATGTCAAGGATTTAACCTCTGTCACACACTGATTTTTACATTTTTACATTTGTTTCCCATGTTGACACTGTACAGCAAATTCGTTTTATTCCTTTTGCTCAAAAACACCATTTCACATCCTGCTCCTTTTATTTCTCTATCCAGAAGTCTCCAGCTCACAACAGAGTACAATAATAACTTGGCTTTCTGGGTTCTACCTTCCTGCTGTATTTTGTGCGCTGGCCTTCTGCTGACCTCTCCATGTCCTCCTGTTTCTTCTCACTTCCTGACATTTTCTTGGTTATGAATTCAGTTAGCGCAGGGTGCAGTGTGGACACAGATAAATGTCCTGTGTATCCGAAAACCACGCTGACCATTTCACAAAATAGCCCGTGGATACACCCATCACTGTCCACCATCAGCACTAAATAAACAGCCTCCTGCTCCTCTGGGGTGCTGGCTAACACGGCTCCTACCCTTCAACCACCTCCCTCTCTCACAGGGCAGCGGTTGTGTGAGGCCTAAGACTGGCCTTCCTGTCTAGACCAGTGGAGATAGGGTTAATGAAATTCTTAACGCTGTCTGAAAGCTGTCTGAATGTTGGCAATGGCATCCATCCTCAACTTGCTGCCGCTGAAGCAGACCATCACACCTCTGCCTACACCTTTGGGTCCCTTTTCCTTCCACAGGCCGCCTCCTTTTCCTCCATTGTCAAATACAAACATGCACTTCTTGTAACTGTGGAATTCTTCTTACCCCACCCGTCTTCTATCCTCTCACGCATGCGCTTTATCTTTCCACGGAGAGGCAGAATTTACGTAAGAGTCCAAGAATAAATAGTGGTCAGCAGCGTTGGCTCCTCTTGCGCTAGCTGGACCCAAGCGGGGGGGAAAATGTGTGAATATCTAAATTTGCTTGGCCAACAAGAGCACCTGGATGGTGTTAATCAGAATTTTCATAAACAATACTTCAAAACAACTGCACACACACAACCAAGTAGCTTCCAGACAAGGCTTCACATTCATGTGTAGATTCACATACGTGCTGACTCAGTGCCACCTCAGCAATCACTAAACCGGCCAATATGTCAGAGATTTTTTTCAGTGAATACAGGCTGTTGATAATTGACAAAAATGTATCTATGCATGGCCCTGCGATGGACCGTCCAGGGTGACCCCACCTCTCACCCATTGACCAATGGGATAGGCTCCAGTTCCCCCTGCAACCTCTTTAGGGAATAAGTGTTAATGATAATGGATGGATTGATGTATCTATGCATAATTCATTAAAAACATATCTATGTTAACATGTATTTGTGTTTCATATGGTACAAAACGAGGTTTTCTAATTCAGAAAAACAACAAATAAGCCTGAAATGGAGTTTTCCCCTCCATTTAGATAAATGCCTTTAACCATCAAGCCAGTACAGGATCGATTAACCCCAGTGATGTCAACATCTGCAGGAGATGTCTTTACTGAATCACAGATACCTCACTCTTTAACACAGAGGTTTTCTGTGGTTTGCAATAATTCAACATCACAGACACGTAAAGGAATGGGGACATGTTTCCCCACAGCACTCGCCTCACAGTCCTTTTTTTTCACCACCGAAGCTTTTTAAATTGGTTTTGTGGCACTCAGCCACCAAATTATTTATCTCTCTGGGACCTGGACCCATCTTCAGTGTCACTTAACATACAGTCAGCACCGTAATAAGTAAACATTTGCTGTCACACATCAGCCCAGCAGCCAAACCTCTCCAAGCTTTCCAGAACAGGGGGGCCCTCAGTCCAGCATCTCTCCCCAAGCTGTGTGTGTGTGTGTTTATCGGGCAAAGAAGAGCACACGACTTGGCTCAGTACTGACAACATCCGTGCTTTATTGCCCAGTGTCTGTGCTGAGATAAACACAGTAAGCATGCTGCAGAAAAGGTTCTGTGCATGTATGCATGTGTATGTGTTTGTGCTAATCAGTCAAAGGAGAAAGACATATTATCTGTTTAAACTTTCTCAGTGAAGCCAGGCCACACAGCAGGCCTGCTGCCTATTCCATTTTAGCTTACACAATCTGGCTTCCTTCTCATAACTGCACCACTTGACTTTTCTTTTTTTTTTTTTTTTAAATGTGCAACTTTGAAATTCCATTGTTATGTGTAGTGTCCAGGCTGACATCATACCACACTGTCAGTAATATCTCATTTAGTTTAGCAAATCTAATTCAGTTGAATCTAGTTTAACAGATGGGGCAGCTTTTCCCCCACCGACTGATCTAACAGCGTCTGATAAAATTCCGTCAGGACCATGAGCACATCGTAATAACAATTAATCCCAAAGATGAAACTAATTTCCTCCCTAGCCTTCACAGACACTCCGAGTGTCTGTATGGGCTTCTCTTTGCTGTCGGTCATGCTGATTGCTTCTGTCATGTTGTATATTTTCATCAGGCCTACCATATGACATTCTCGGTATAGGTGTTTTCCTTTTGGTGTTTAAAGCCCACAGTCTCGCAGCCACAGCGTTCAAGCCTCAACCACAGCAGGCCAGGTCTTGGTTTTCAGTGTATGTTCCAGTCTTTCTAGAGAAGGAAAGCCTGGTGAAATAAAAGCAATTTGCAAAAGAGACATGCATAAACGGATAGTTTGAACTTTAAAAAAAAAAACTGTTAGTGTCGACATAAACAAACCTATAAATTGGTTGTCCTCATAATGGAATGGAATTTTACACTATTTATCCCAAGCGGACCAATGTTTAAAGAAGTCATTACTTTTTTTCTTAAGCAGGCTCAGCCCTCAGTAATGTGTATTTTTTTTATTTTTTTTGGCAGTTTTTTCCTTTCTAACTTCAATGATATGGCAGGCATTTTGGTTTGTGCTCTTTTACAGAGAAACTCTGGGTGAACCTGCGACCTTTACTTTATGGGAGGTACTGTAGTGGTCTCACTTCTGCCATGGAGCCAGCTGGAGTGTCTTTCCTCCCAGTCCATTAGCACTCTGCATGTCCAGCTGTGTTTCTGCCAGACAGCAAACCTGCTCCACAGCAGATTACCAACTCCTCTTGCTCCGTTTCTCGTCCTCCTCATTCAGGAAAACACGCACCGATCATGCTGCCGCTTTCAGTGTGAAGCCTGATTTTTATAAGAGCTTCGGACTCCCACATGCAACCTGTTTGGCTGTGAGACCCCAGACCAACCCTGTCTACTTACACATTGATTAACCCTGGGAGTGTTCGGTCACTAAAGCCCGATCTGCAGAAATCAAACCAATATGTGAACTCTGTGATTAGTGTCAGAAGTATTACAATGCCTTTCACTCAGCAGCCAGAGCTCAGTGCATTCCAGTCCTGTTCCCTATATCTCTGGTATGAAATTCAAATACCCTCCAATGAGGGAGAGAAGCAAAGAAGAGAAGCAGGGTGGGGGTTATCGAGCAGTTACATTTTTTCCATGTCAATTCTGAGAACACGTCACCCCGGAGCACCTTCTCTCCCACCTTCTCTTTCTCAAACACGCACATGCTCATTCTGGCACACAATCAGTTATGAAAATATTTTTTCATCGTCAAACGTCGAAGGGCTACAAAGGCAACACAATTCTCCCCAGTGGGACGCGGACAAGGGGGAAAGGACTCCTCTGTACCTGTTCCCCTGACAGACCCCCCTGAAATGAACCCGCTGCCTTTCACCTATGAAGTTTGGCTTGCCGCTTCAAGCCAATTACCCCGAAAGGGTGACAAGACAACAGGGGATTTCTTTCAGGGCAGACAGTGGACCAGACTCTGAACAGAGGCCAAAGACATCAATACTGTGTCATTTTTCCCATCCAAAAACACTCCAAACCAAAGACAGGAAAAAAGGGAGAGGCAGTATGGTTACAGTACAATGGCTGGGATGTTGAAAGGATGGGGAGGTAACAGGAAGGACTTTTACCACACTGCATGGGTGACCAGGACAAAAGCAGGCATGATGGCGGTGAAGGATTCTCTGCTTACATCAAGGGGGGACATTCCATTTCTAACCTAGTGTCAGTAAGCTGAGAGGAAAATCCAAAAGGTAACTTTCAGTTTCCACTCACAGAGATGAGTCTTTTAACACATCGAATCAGCATAATTTCTGACCTCAGACTGAATACTTAAATGTAAAAAAATGCCCTCCTGGGGATGATGCTTTCTTGCGTAGCACAATAATCTAAATTGCAGGGTCATAATTGAGATATGATATCATGAATCTCTTCTTGGGGTGGCTGGCATGAAGACAGAGGCCAAGCAGGAAGTTAGTGATAGGAACAAATTGTTAAGGGGAAGGAAATGTTTAAGTCCAGAGGGAGGATATCTGCTGATTCTGCCATAACTCCCTTATTAACAGTTTAAGACAATATCAAAGTTGTTATTGGTTACCTCTAGTTTTTCTGAGTTTTACTTAAGAGTGTTTCACTTCATGCTTTTCTCAAAGTCTCGAATGTAAGAATAGCATACCATGGCAGCCTGTGTGCTGTACTTGTAGATAACCACTTTTCTGTAATTACTGTGTAATTATATGCATCTTATTAGGTTGCATGTCTCCATCTTCCCAAATAGGAAATGTTTTAAGAAAACAGAATGAGGTCATTCCTTGTTGTGGAATGATATAGCAAATACTGAAAAGTTGTTGAATTGTGTACTTTAGATATAATCCATGATACAACATACCTGCGTAGAGGTGCACATGTGAGCTGTATCCTTGCAGTAGCAGGGTAGCTAATGAAGCTCGGGAGATTTTCTCTCCACAGATTTAGTTGACGCAAGCATAAAACCAAAGGCTCCTACATCTGGACTTGCCATGAGTGCCATCGGCTCTACACAGTGTTGCTGTACCCTACATGTAGAGGTAGAGGATAGTGCCAGCTAGCCTAGACTGAAATGGAAAACACTCCTAATATTTATGAAAGCTTTTCTTTTTAAATGATATTGAACCTTAAGATTGAGAAATCAAAGTCATGAGACTTTAAAGTTTTCTGGCTCTGCATGTCTCTCCGTGAAAACATGTTCATTTGTGTGCAAATGGATGCTGCTATGCCGTGTTAAGTCCTGTCAAGATGGTAAAGGGTAGTAAACAGATATGGAGCAGAGCATACTCTTATGGTCTACCTACAACGGGCTGGTCACAGTTCACTACTCATAGCATACCACAGTGCTCTTTCCCTTTATGAATTATTGTCAATCCCCCAACCTTTCTCCTGCCTTTGTCCATCTGTCTTTTAAGAGCGGTACACAAAAGCTTTGTCCAAGTTCACTTGAATGTGTGTACAGCCTTTCATATAAAATTATTTCACACTCAATGAAGCTCTCCCCTGAGCCAGCATTATTTCCACATATTCACAGACTTTTGACATTTGCTTACCTCATTTACAGAAACTGTATGAATCAGCCAGTCACATGGCCCAGGTTTTTTCACTAGCTTTCTCTCTGTGTTACTGTCACATATGTGTGAGCTCAGGAGCGTCCAGAGTCACAAAAAATGGCAAAATTCCAAAAGCCTCATTCGGATATCCTCTCTTCCTGCTATTTCATATATGTCACCAGGGTCTCTGAAATGGACTCTTATGGGAGCCATGTTGGCGAGAGATTTGTCTGTGCACAGTCCCACACTTTCTGTTTGCACAAAATATGCATGCACACGAAACACACAGATGCCAAACACACACACACACACACACACACACACACACACACACACACACACACACACACACACACACACACACACTTGCAAACACACGTTCAAAGAGGGCTGAATGTGTGGGATCTGTTGTGGTTTGTGGTCTGACACCTCTCACTGTCAGTGTCACTGGCAGCCATGGGAAACACTGCTGTGCAGGAGAATCTCGGCCACAGGGTGACGTGATGGGGCAGGATGTGTTTCCAGTGGAGAGGTTTAGCCATACATGTGGACATACTCAGAGACCTGTGGAGGAAATTCTCAGCACCCCTTGGCCTCTTCATTTCGGGGGTGTCAGGAGAGGTGTACACCAGCTGTCCAAAGTAGCACATATTGACCCAAACACATGGTCCTCAACAGCAAGCCTGTTGAGGACCTGCAGGCACTTGTTGTCAAATCAGTGGACAATGGAAGGACACTTGACAGGAACCCCAATCGGAAGGATTCTTCCAATTTTTCCACATAAATCATAGCTTTCCAATGACCTGTGATAAAGGCATCAGGGCCTTACAATTAAAACAGAGCTGGATTATAATTATTCCCATTCTTCCACATGCAGACTGTGAGAAGAATATGAATGGTTTCTGTGCTTAATGAACTGTGACAATCCTTTTCTCATCACACAGGCATGTGATTTTAATCACAAAATGCCGCTCTTCATTTATTCTAATTTTTCTCTCTGCCTCTCGCACAGTGTTTATTTCTTTCACTGTCTCTCTGTAACTTTCCCCCACTCACACTCCATCCTGAACCTGAAACCCACTTTTTTACTCTCTGATAGAATTAGGGAGTCCTTGAACCGTGGTGATCACACTTCCTGGAGCAATTACTATTAAGCAGCAGTCGCCGGAGAGTATAGCATGAGGAACGCTACGGAGGTGGGAAGCTGTTTACATGAGGCCCAGAAAGGAGCCTGATGACACCCACACCAGAAGCTGCCTGTGGTGTTGTAGGTTGGCACGAGAGGTCAGCAGCAGTGAGTGTGGGTGGGTGGGTACAAATGCGTGTGTTGTTTATCATAGAAAACAAACTAGCATAATATTTTATGCAATGCATCATTTTTATGCAAGAGTTTTTTTCTTCTCCTTCACTCAAAAAACACAAAGAATGTTTTGAAAAGTGCTTTCTTGTTCTAATTTTTTATTCCAATATTCTTGCTGAGTAATTGTCCCTGTATGTTTACACAAATGTTTTCCTTATCTAAATCTGTTTTATAGTTGTATTTTGAAAAAGCAATTATAGTTTTTTTTTTTCTGTTTAGTCAAATAATGTCAGCACCCTATCCCAATTCACTCTATCAACATTAAAAATATGTATTTTCTTGAGGACCTCAGAGTTTATTTTGAACAAAACACAAGACCAAATCAGTGCTCTTCCTGCTCTGTTCTGTCAACAGAGTCGCTTCCTCCAGCACATTTTATTCACTGTGAGGGCCTACAGAACTAATCCATACTTAAACCAGCTGTTTATTTTCAGAATGGTCTGTGTTAAATTTAATTTGTGCGGGATGGGTGCTGGGAGACCCAGGAATCCCCTGCAGCTTTGGAAGAGGAAGAAGAGGAATGTGACCCCGAGAGGTCAGTGGTCCCCTCTCCCAGGTTATAGGGGCTCTTGCACAAGGGCTGAGCCAGGGTCACAGGTCAGCAGGCTCACTCATTCAGCTCTGCACTGGCGCCTGCCGGCATAGCCCTCAATTTGTAAAGCAGTAGAGGGTGACCCCAAAGGGCCTCTTCTGGCTTCCCTCGCCAAACACAGGTCTTAAACACTACCAGCCTCCCCAGTTCTGTTCAATCCAATAGACTGCCCAATCCTAAAACCAGGGCCTATGGTCTAATGCATGCACTCAACACCAATCCATCCTTAATAAGAGGAATTACCCCAGGCAGGGGCACAGGAGAAAGGGGAGGGGGAAGCAGGTATGCCGCCATCTCCACCTCATTACTGATTGGATTTATGTAGGATCATATGCTCTGCGTATAGCAGCACACTTGGGTGCTTAACTCCTTGACCTGAACTGTAAATGAGTTAATTCATAAATGAAAAGCTACCAGCTCTTCAAGCATTTCAGGATTAGAGAAAAAAAGTTAATACACCACAGCATGAAGGAATTATGAGAACAAGCCTAGAATATCAGCAGTTAGAAATACGATCTTTCATTTATATTCTATATTCTGATGTTTCAGCTGTTAAAAAATATATTAATATATGCATATATATGCACAATAAGGTATTTGAAAATCTTTAACTCTTCCTGTTGTCAGAAAAGCTTCTGTGTATGACGTCAACTTTTGCCGAATTGTGTTGTGGAAAAAGCAAATGGAAGCTCCAGCATATGATTGCCCACTTCTGAGTAAGCTGCCAGTCTGTCTGTTTCCACTGATGAGACAGACTGAACTGATACTGACTCTTACAGAGAGACCAATTATCTTGGCCAATGAGGACAGGCCTCTGACAGCATAATTATAGGCAGCTTTGCCTCGCAGCAACCATATGCCTGGGTATGACTACCAGTCACCCAGAAGTTGGGAACAAGAGCATAGAGGAAAATAGGGTCGGGACATGGGAGTGGGCCAGAAGGTGTCTTAATCCACCAGGACTTGAGGTCCTGTCTTGTTCCATACTTTAGGGCCTCTCCAAGTGCCACTGTGAGCTTGAGCTGGGGCCTGATTCGGCCCAGCTGGAGGAAGCGGGCGATCAGAGTTCAGTTGGTGCAGACAGAAGTAAAGTAAACAGCCGTGGTCACTGGGCAGGCCGTTAGCAGGCCTCGGACAGATGAGCAGGGGGCCGGGAAGACCACACACATACACATGCAGCCAGACCACACAGGGGCTGGAGCTCAGGGGCCTATGCACGCAAGCACACGCCCCATCAGCAGGGTTCCCCTGTGGGCAAAAGCATACTGCAGGTCAGGGCGGAGCAGCATGGAGCACAGAGGGATAACAGACTGGCACAGAGCTGGCCTCAGTGAGCTCGGATGAACCCTGACATGGCCTCTGAGTGAGAGACAAAACCGGCAGGTCAGACCCAATGACTGGAGAAACAATCCCTCGGTATGGCAGTCGTAACAGTGAGTATACACAAACAGGAAGAGATTCATAAGTATGCTGCTTTTCCTCTGCCAAATCTTTAAGTGCAGTTTGGAGAGTGTGTCCACCTCCATGTTGGAGTCTTCTAGTGGAAAACCACTCATACATTTGCTGGGAAATTTCATCCTGTTGGTAAATTAAAAACCGTGACTGTATAAGACGGTCATATCAAGTTTTCCCCATTTTTCCGCTAAACTGCAGTGACAACACCGAAAGACGTGTTTTCTTTTGATTCAAATAAATTATATTTTCATATGTGGCTTTTTAAATAATACAGTGTTATAATCCTTTACTTTCATCACAGACAAAGAGTTTCATTCTGATGGAGATTTCTTAAACGTTTAAGGAATCCCCGTTTTCAGAATTATGTAAGAATGTCCATCCTCATACTAAATTCCCCTATTGTTTGATTTAAAGACATGTAAGACTGTTAGATTGGCATAAAAAACAAGACAAAAATGCAGAAATATCCACAGATATTGAAGACGTTCAAGGTCTAACTATTACATAAAATACTATGCTGTCAAAAACAGAAAAAAGCTTATCATGCTTCACAAATCTCTCCCTTACACACAAGTTAGAAGTTTGGCAAACACATTAACACATGAAGGCTAAACAAAAATAAATATATACCACACAAACACACCCACTCTCTCACTCACACCCTTTTTCTCTCACTTTCCTCAAGTCCACATAACCATCGGTCTTTTTCTTTATCTGGACAGTGTCAGAATGACCCATGGGAGAGCCTGTGAACGTGTGTGTGTGTGTGTGTGTGTGTGTGTGTGTGTGTGTGTGTGTGTGTTTGTGTGAGTGTGTGTGTGTGTGCGTGTGTATCATTCTGAAATAGGGTGGAGTGAGAAGTAATGCTCTCAATCACAATTACTCCCCTCTGCCACCAGTCATGCCTCCTGCCTCACATCACCTTGCCATGCGAGTGCACACACACACACACACGCACACACACCATGAAACACAAGGTCAGCATTTCCACTGGAAAGACAAGATGTACTCGGAGTTCGGCACCGAGTCCAGGCTCACCTTCACTGAGGATCTAGTGCAGCTGTCAGAGGGATCAGGCGGAGCGGGGCTGGACTGCACCATCTGCCCGCTTACAACACACCCTCCAGAGCATCAGTAATCCCCAGCACCCTGCCTCCTCTTCTTTCAACGCTTATCTCCACGTTTAATACCACATTTATGATAACGGATGACAGGTAACTTGGGCTGCGATCCCTCCTCATCTGGCCTTTATCTAGGAATGGAACATGCTGCATTCTTCGCTCCAGCACAGGGCCCTGGTAGCTTTTTGAAATTCTGAACTCTGGGTGGGCAAAATACTTCCTGAAAGTTTTCCTGGCCACAAAAGATGATAGTTAAGGAGTGATTTTGAAACACTTGGATGCACATGTTTGCGTGTAGGCCATGTTTGAGAGTAACCCGTTTAACACCAAGGGCATTGTAGAATTGTGATGCACTTTTGAGTCTTTCTGAGGGAAAGGAAGGATTCTTTAGCAAAGGCATTGTGGTTCTGGGGTGAACAGAAGTTGACAGTTTACTTCTGAGGCCAAAGACAAGGATGTGGGTATGGTTCAGTGTCTGGACAGGAAGGGTCTTGGGCTGTGATTTGAGGTCACGGCTGGGTGTATGAGGTAAAGAAGTGGAGTGCGCATAGGGTGAAAACTGTGTTTTGGGGCATACAGGTGATTTAATGTTGTGATAGGGAGGGTAGGTCAGTATTTAGGGGAGTCTGGCGGAACGGTGGTACCCAGACTTGAAGGCATTTAAATGTAGATGGAGCTGGACACTTGTATGGTGGGCAGGGACCCGGTGAAGGTCACCGAGTAGTGAAATATAGCTGTCAGGTAGAGGGGAAGAATAACACAGACTCTGTCCTTCCTGCCTCACTACAAGAGCGTCTGGGTCCTCACCAGAGCGACAAGACGAGGTCATGCCCTTTACACGGCCTGAGACGACGTTCTCACACTCATAAATACAGTGCATGGACATGAAGTCCACAGAAAAGACCTTTATTCTGAAAAAATCTTTGCATCAGTTACTTATGAAAACACTACAATAATTTATTGAAGATATTTTTGGCATTCTTGACAGAGTGCTTAAGATATAATGAATTTATGTATTCAGAAATAAGAGATTATTCTAAAGAACAAAAAAGTCCAAATAATAACAATGGTGGTAAATAGCAAACAGATAGAAGCAAATGTTATCACCAAATAAATTGTCTTTAAAATTTGTTTTAACAATGGTTACAATCTTCAGTCCTTTTTTCATTTTTCTTTTTTTAAATTCTTCTCCTGGTCAATAGATAAACTAAAATCTATTTGCTGACATTTAGTTTTGTGACTGAGAAGTACAGACAACTTGATCCAAATGCATCAGAATACCGTCTGTTTTCAGACATTTTCAGTTTCTGATGAGACTGTAATCCTGATAAAAAGTTGAAAGACTCTGGCTCTGATTCTTCTATTGTTCCTCTAGACAGGAGGAATCCTCAGCTCTCTAAATTTTCCCTTAATAAGACTCACGTAGGCCACTTCCCTTTGACCCCCCCGCATCTCTGAGCTTGTCCTTTGGTTCCTTTACGGAAAAGGAGGACTGGCGAGAAAAGCCTACGGAAGGGGTAGAACTGCTGCGCAGGAAGGCACGAAAGAAAGGTTACTCATTGGCTTTCTCAGAGGAGGGCACGCGGTCCCAATAAGTACTTCTAAACAATTCAGACGGGCTGCCAAATGCTGCGTCAGTTGCGCGTCCGTGCCTCTTATTCAGAGTTGGCACGATCAGCCAAAAATCATGAAGCTGGAAAGTTGTCTTAATTCATCTAAGTATGCAATGTATTGATCGATTATTGATCAATTTTAATAAAACTACACACAAAGTAAAGCACACAATCACTTATAATTATTTATCATTACTTCTGTGTTGATTAATATTGAGCCGAATAGGTATTTTATCATCTTAATATATTCACATATTTCTTCTGCCGTCGGATGGCAGCCGCTTTGGAGGGATGGTGTCAAAGTGCACTCCGTATCTAAGCTTTTAGGAGCTGGAATCTTATCCATCTTTCACTGGTGCGCCCTGGTGATTGCAATCTTTCTTCTTTTCTTCTCAAAATTCTCTTTTTTTTCTTATTTGCTTTAGTTGCAGTCGAACATATCAAGCCTCGCACGGGGCCTGACCAACACGTTACGCCTGAAACGCTGAAGTCTGCTCTTAAAATAGCACCTGCGCGTCATGAAGCTGAAAAATATTTCTGTGATGATCTGCAGCGCAGCTAAAAGAGCCGAATGTGCCCAAAGCTTCGTGTTTGTATGTAGAACTGAAATGGGAAAAAATACAAAGATACATTTCTTCAACAAAAACACATGAGCAAATAAGCAGCAAGATTCCTACTGAAAATTAAATTAGTTTTTGTTGTTACTCAGTATTTGGGGCTCTTGTCATTTTACGATGTTAGAAGCGAGTTGACTGTAAAAAGCAACGAACATTTGGTCTTTCTTTCAAGATGCTATTGCACAAATTTGTCGTTTGATAAGGGTATTTTAATATCCTACATTATGTATTTCATTGCGCAGTCACAGTCGAACTTTACTCGATTTTTTTTTATGTTGCACACTCAAAAATATTCTCCACACCCTTTTTCACAGATAGATTTTTAAAGATGATCTTAAAGAAAATAAAGTTTAAATCTGGTGTTAAGTTTAAATTAGGTGTTAAATTGAACACCAATTTATTTCTTCCTGCTAAATCGACTAAGAACTCTGAAAATAGACGGGCTAAGACTGTCCTTTTTTAAAGTGAGGAACAAAGCTGGAGAACACATACTTTGTGGTAGTGTGGGTCTAAAGTCTACTGATAGAACCCTCTAGATGGCGTTAACATGCTTTGAGGGTCTGCTGTGTGACAGACACTTGACTGAATAAAATAATCAGAAAGTTTGGCTGTATAAGTTACTAATTAAGTCTTGTATGTCAGTTATATGCCTAGGATATGGATGCTGCTTGAAACATGCAGTTGAGATATAAGTAGTTTTTTTTTACTTCAGTAAAAAATGAAAACCACTTAATCACGTGACTGCATTTATAAAGAAAATTCTGACTTTTTCTAAAATGACTCAAAGAAAATTGAATTAAAACTTTCTGCACAAGTTAGAAATGTTTGTGTTTCTTAAATTACGTCCAGCAAACACTCGCAGACAGCCACAGCGTCCAGGTCGCCGTGCATGCTGCCCCTCCGCATATTTTCAGATATCTGCTGCACTAAATGCTTATAATTGTTTCATCAGTCTGTCAGCTGGCGGCACATGATTGGGCTAAAACAGTCCTGAGAAGCGGTGGGGCGCACGGGGCGTCTCACAGACCTCTTATATCTAATGATTTGAGGTCCCTGGGTCCCAGGCTGTATGGCTGTGTGGTCCTGAGCAGACACAGCAGGCTCAGTGAAAAACTGCTCTCCTCTGGGACAGAAACAACATTCATTCTCTGGATCAAATGGCAGCATAACACTCCTGTCGACATCAGAAACAATAGAACTGTTGTGTCACTCAATATCAAATAAAGACAACCACTTTAGACTGCCGACAAGGTCAGTGTCACCAGAATATAGATGCATGAAGAATATGAAGGAATTCTGCTTCGGGCTATTTCTGAAACTTTAAATAATTCCAGTGTATAAATTCTTATTTTGTGAAAAAAATTATATATCAGCATATATCAATATTATCAGGCTTGATTCTTTTTCAACTCTATTCTTTTTTTCTCTGCTAAGCTAAATATAGAAACAGTAATGGAGTACAATCCTGTGGAATCCAGAGATGGAACAAAAGCCAAGTGGATCTGAGTGATTGCTACTATAAAACGTCTCCCAGGCCTTGTAGAGCTTTAAAGGACAAAAAGAGTGAGACAGGCCTGTTCTTGTGCTGCAAACAGGCATCTGGCTGCTTTCAAGCCAGCCCTGTCTTCCTCCATTTCTTTTCCACCAAGTTTTTATTTCTATGAGTTAGTCTCTTCTTCTTTCCATCTGATCTGTTTTTCTCCCTGTTTCTATAACTTTTAAGACAGCTTCTCTGGGTTTCAGTTTCTCTACTTCTCAAGAGCATCCAGCATTGGTCTGACACACGGCTATTTAAGGCTATAAATGTGTGTGTGTGTGTGTGTTTTTGTGTGTACTGGCAGGGGTTACAGCAGAAGTCTGAGGAAACAGTAACCAGAGAGTGTCCCTGAAGTGTCGAATGGGGGTCACAGAAAATCTGGGGTCTTCTGTGACCCATCACAGAGCGGAGCACTTGACAGGGAGTCCTTATCAAACTGCACTGTCATTCACAGGCATGCATGGATGTGTGCACGCAAAGCCATGATATAGACCGTCCTCCTGAGTTTCTGTGTAAACAGTAGTTGACAGCACATACGTTGTGCTAAAATGAAAACACAACCATCCAACACGCTGTTTGTTGTCAAGGCCAAAGGCACGGCGCAAACATCCACACACAAACGTAGATTGATGCTGGGATCACAAATGATGGGGTGTTGAAATATAATTATGAACATCGAACGTAAACACGAGGCTAAATGAGTGCTCGACACGCTTCTGTATCAACATAAACAGATGAAATTTCAGTTTCCAAAAACGTTGTTTTCTTCCCATGCAAGAGCCCTCGAGAGCGAGAAAACTGTGATTCACAAGCCATTAGATATAAATTTACCAGCATTCTTTTGCTTTCATTATGGCCGGAGAGTGGGTCTTATGTGGGTGAGAGTTCCACTGCTTTGATTCCAGTCTTCTGTTTGTGTTGTGTGTTGCTGCCTCTTGTGTGCGAGTCTGAAGGCAGTCGGGGGGCGAGCGGCTCGGTTCGAGGCAAAGTCATGGTAGACAGCTCTCACCGGGGTCTCAAATGTCTGTTTTCCTGATGTGTGATCCATAAATATTTGAAGTGGAGAGGGTTGAGCTGCGTTGTAGAACAAATCTAATTAACCCAGAACTTCCTAAGGGTTCCTCCGTCTGTGAGACTGCATTTGCTGTCTCTTCCACTGCCAGTTCAACTCCTTAAAAGGATCTCCCTCCACATTTCAACCACTCAGACCTTAATTAATCAATCAGTCACGTTCATTTAAAGGCATGGGCTCTGGTAAAGGCGTGGAAGTAACACACATTTTCTAATCCCATTTACAAGCTTTTTATCACACCTTACACAAAATAAGCTTCATGAACAATGTTAGCTCGTACTCTGTTTTAGGGATGTGCTTAAATGAGTAGATTTTTAATATGAAAAGGAGAGCACACATTTTTAAACTAAGATAGGTGTTTTTATTTTGAGAGGTTTGCCACTGTGGTGAGACAAAGAGGAAAAGTAGAGAAAAGTATCCAACCTGACAAGCCTTTCGGCCATTTTTTTCTGTCCTGTTTCTCATCAGCCTATCCATATAAAGTTAAAATTACGACTCTTGGCATTGTCTCCAGCACAGTCTGTGTGTTTAGCACACAACTACAGTAGCCTGTGATTCAGTGCATTATGCATCTCCTCTCTCTCTGTTCTCAATCTGACCCTGGCAGGAAACACCGGGCCTTCGAGATACTTAAACGCTACAGATTCTGAGATAGTCCTCTATCCTTTTAGCCAGAAGAGACATCAAGCTTCTTTTCCTTAATACCAATACTGCAATGCCAAACTGAAAAGATGCTTGGGTGAGGATGTAGGGAATGAGAAGTGGTGCATGGACCTCATTCCTGAGGCCTGGGGTTGCTGATTTCATTAAAGTCTACCACACTATTAGAGCCGCCTCAGTTTGCTTAGCACTCACTCTGAGCCTCACATTTCCATAAAGCAGCAGAGGATTTAGTTTCACATGAGAAGACGCAGCTAAAAACATTTCCGCTGCAAACCGCCCGCTTTGGTTATTTTACATCTTTACAATAAATAAGTTGGGAAATACAGCGAGTGTTATATTAGAGGATGTAGGTGCAAAAGTGACGTCAAGCTAAAAGTGTCATCTTACTTTGTGATGAAAAAGCTATTGTACCTTCTTAAAGAGTGTACATATTCAACCCTAATTTTTTAAATAAAAACAACATATAACAGTGGAAGACAGTTCAAGAGCGCCTGAGTTAAAACAAGGTGAATGGGGGTGCTTTGTGTTCTCTGCTGTCAGAAATCTGTTTTAGCGTCCATAGAATATCACCATTCCAGTAATTGGACTGAGGCCTTACAGGACAGCAATTGAGATCCGTTTTGCTGTGAACTTTCAGTGCTGCCAGCAGTTATTAGAAACACTGACGAATGGTTAACGCCTGCTCCAGATGTTCTCGCACATGCAGCAACAGGGAACTGGATGAGACCTTGAATTAAAAAGCATCACACACAGAGCATATAGAGCGCTTCCCCTGTGACCCCTTAGAAGTGCTATTCTATTTCAAGGCATACCACCAACAGTGCGCAAATCAGACTGGATAATGAAAAGGGCTAATTTGAAGCTGTTCTACAGGTTTCAGAACAGGGCTGCCTTTATCTGAGTGCTCTGGAGTTTTAGCCCCATCAGTACAGATGTGTAGTTGAATTTCAACAATAATATTCCTATGATATGACCTGTTATCAACACTGAAAATGGATACATCTGACTTTGGGTGATCTATTATTTTACAGGAGCACAAAAAATGTATTTAACCTGTATTTTATTGTGCAAGTCTTTATCCATTTATCATGTTTTTACATTCTGTTTCCAATGAGCCAGAATTCATTATAGTTTTATAAAGTGTTCTTGAACAATAGTTTGTTTGTTTATGACATTAAAGTCTGTTCTGCTATTGTTAGGTCACTTAACAAAGTTATTTGGGTCTAAATAAAGTGGTCTTGCTTTAAAATGGCTCATAAGAATTGTTAAATGTTTTGATCTCCTGTCAATTCATTACATTACTGCACATGGCATGGAGATAATAGTTTTTTTTGCCCTTCTGCACAGCCCTGATCATTGCTGCAACACCCCTTATTACTTTCTGAAATGCTTTCGTAGCTCTTGTTTCCAGGAGGTCCCCTTTAACCAAAAATCTGGTCTGCTTTGATTGGTCAGATGTTTTCATCTTTGTTTGAGGTGTGTCAAACCATAGCTGTGGAGAAGGCATTACAGATACAAATTACATTGTCATTAAAGTCAATCACAAAAGAAAAGTCTGTAATAAAGGTATTTTAAAAGCATATGTTGGACCTTCTAACAGGAAAATAAAACGACGCCGAATTTATGATATTCCGTATCACCGTTTGAGCATTTTCATGTTTGACATAAGTGCTGCCATCAGCAGTTTTAGGCTGACATCCACAGCAACAAATCGGTGCCTTTGTGCCTTTTGGTCTATAAACAGGATACCTTTTGAGTATTAAATGATCAAGACAGAAGTGGAAGATCGTTTCTGTTTTTTGGGGATTTTTTTTATTTTGTTTTTTTTTAGCTGTGATGCTAATGAAAGGCTTCTTCGCATAACAAATGAGACATTACAAAGAGTTGTTTAGTCTCAGTGGTTGTCCAATGCAGACCACTTCAGGCACTGCATTGCCAACATAGGGAAATTTGGTCTGGGTGAGCATTTTCTCATGCCTTGTTGTTGCAATCAACTGTGTCATGTAGCGAGTTCTGGTGGTTTGTCATGGCATTAATTATTATCCTCATACTGTAGGAACTCTTTCTCAACAACTGTGCTCCAAAGGAATATCTTAAAGGGCTGATGTATGTTGATAATATTTCACATTGCATTTCACACAGTGGCAGAGTTTCCTGGTGGGTTTCCCAACTCCGTCAGAAAGCCACAGCAACTGATTCATCAGCTTCCCCAATTAATACACCCGAGGAGAAAATAGTTTGTCTCAAGTGGTTCTGTAGTTAAGTTAATTCGTCAGATAAAATGAGATGAAAACCATCATGTATGAACCGGACGAGCTGACAAGAATCAAAGAATGTCTTTGTAGATAGTATAATTATTCACCCAGTTGTTGAAAACTATACCCTAATGAATAAAAAAACTTAGTTGTGGAGCTCTAAGCCTTGTAATAATAGCCCCGTTCTTCCCCCTTCTCCCTCATTTGGTCTTATCTAGCTTGTAGTGCTTGATGGTGAGACAGTGTTAGATCATGGAGGGAAATAGAGAACACGCATGCCATGTCGTCAAGTCAGATAAGAGACTACTCAGAGTGTATGTCTATGTTTAAGTGCAAGTTTACGTGTGTGAGTGCGTGTGTTTGGCGTAGAAGAGTCTGGGTCTCTGATTGCCTTTGCATGGCTTCCCACATTAAAGTGGCCTCTGCCTCAGGGAAGAGATTCCTGACTGCATGGCAAAATGGACAGGGGTGGGGAGAAAAAGCAAGGAAAGATATGGCCAAGGGGAGTAAAGTGGGAGGGTTGGGGCATTTAGGTAAAAAGGAGCTGCCAAAACAACTCCCAGGCTTCATCTGGCCTGCATCCAACTGTCCGACACACACTTGTTCACTCTCTCCCTCTTTCTCGCTTACAAACACACAAATACACAGAGCTTTGCCCCTCAACACATGTTCTTAAGTGTGGACCGCACAGGGGGTAGCCCCCTAACCCCTCTGGCCCCATATCCCGTTCCTCTCTTCCCCCTCTCAGCTTTAATTGAGAAGACAAATGGATCTTTCAGAGCCCACCACTACGCCACCATACATCAGTCATGACAATGTTAGCTTTATAACGGTGGGCTTGCCATGAGCCGAACCATATGTTTGGCCCACGCCATACGCGCGAACAAACAACCCCGATACCATGTTAATGGTGCCCCAGTAATTGCCTGTTGTTTTATTATTAAAGGTCATTTAGACCTAATGGAATTCATTCAACATTGTGCATCGTCCCCACCCTCTATAGGCAAACATTTTTTCCTGTGTTGGACATAATGAAGGTCTTTTATCTCCTGAGGAGTAAAGCTTTATTTGGCATGACAAAAAGAAGAGGGGCAGAGTGGTACCACCCAACTTTACTTTACAGCATTTGTTTCACTATTCTGGGTGACAGCATTTTGTATTTCCTCATTTTTGCTGTTTTCTTTTCTTCAAGATCAGTGGTTAAATAATTTAGACCACTTGAGCATGTACCAAGTTAACAGTGCTATATGGCTGTCCAAACAACACATCCTTTGATTGTCATGCAGAGCCTGATGGCTCTTTGTCTAATGACAGAATCAGCTGTAGCTTCATTTCACAGGGCAGAAACAGGCTGAAACATCCTAATTATCTAAAGACTAGATACAAAGTGTGAATGGGATCATTTTGAATTATAAAATAGTTACAAATCTACTGTTATTATGGAGGCATTCTTAGAGCATATGCTAAAAGTCAGATTGTGTATAGAAAAATCCACTTAGGGAAAAACTCAGCATGACTACAGAATCAGAAATACTTTACACAGTTGTCATCAGAACATCCTACATTTCTTTGCTCTTATTTATATTTTTGTTTTGTATGCTATCTACAGAGTGAGTTTTCTTCTTCATTGAATACCACTGATTGAACTGAAATTGATTTGATTTGATTACATTAAAAAAATTTGGAAGGCACCTTGAGCATCAGTAAGGAAAAAAATGACGATGCCTTTTCCTCAGTTTACACCAGTTTCAAAGATCCTTCTCTAGACTCTTTGTTTCCCAGCACAGGAAGCCTGCATGGTGCCATGGGATTATTTGGGGCTGCGTGGTCATCACTGCTCTTCTCCCTGGTCCCAGCTCCCATGGCTTTTTATGCCTGGTATCCAGCATGCCTATCCTCTGAGTTGACTAACTCTCATCCGGGGCCAAAAACACCAAAATAACAATCTTCCCTCCCGTCATCTGTTCACTCTTACACTCTGGACTGTTTTCCACTGTCTTACATGACCAATATGTGACACAAATCTCTGTATTCTCAGGCTCCTGTCACCACAAGCCCACAATGAATTTTATCCCATGTGCATGTAAAGAGGCAAAGGCAGAGGCAGTTTTATGACAGTAAGCTCCTCTCTGCCTCTCTCCCCTTCGCTCTTTCAACTTCTTCTCTCTGTCTCTCTTGTTCCCAGCAGCATGTGAACATTAGCCAGAGTTTTTTATCAGAGGACTTCCAGCAGAACTCCAGCAGGCCTTCCCAGGAGAGGAGGCAACAGGAAGTTGTAGGATGATAAAAGTGGGCCATTACTGGCTGGGCCAGCACTGGACCCCAGGGTTCATTACCCCCCCCCCCCCCCCCCTCCTACCCGTACTCACTGACTACAACACCACTGAGCCCAGAATACTCCTCAGATTTGTTGTATGATTAAAATGTGACTCATCATTTTAATTTGTTTAATTAGAACAATTCAGATGTCTCGACCTAATGACAAGATTGAAGCAAGAGAAAACATCTTCTTCTGCGAGGATACATGGGCGAAAGTCCCCAAAATCAAATGTGGTACAACAGTGAACTCTAACAAATAAGAAGAAGCTTAAAAATCCCTCCACATTAAGCTATTACTCAGCACTCAGAGCAAATGCAAAGGAGGACATAAGAATAAAAACAGCTGCCTCTAAAGTGACGTCACAGCCTTGAGCACAACTGATGCAGCGCACCAAAATGGTAGACAAAAACACGCAGCCCATGCTCGTCAATTGTGTATTGGGATGGTGGGAATTAACTGGCAGTGATAGGCTTACAGAAGTGATGACAACTGATAGGGAGAGCAGCTGGAGGGGACAGAAACGCCAGAGCTCAGAAGCACGCAGCCAGCAGCCCAGAAACCACCATTAGAGAAAACAAACAGACAGTCGTGTAACTCATTTCCCTTAATAAGCCTTTGAAACAAAAAAACTGTAAACTCAAAAATACACCTTTAAGAACCAAAAGTGAAGTACCAGTAATTCCAGTCATTCATATTCATGTGGAAATATTTGAACGTATGACTATTCAAACTTGCGAGTAAATTCGTTCCGCCATGTCATGTGATTCATCTCGTTAGATATTAAATTGTCAGACACTTAGATTATTATTAGATTTGCGTATTTAATATAAGACAGGAAAAAATGATTGTACTTATTTCTTATTCTTACCTTAAAGTTTCTTATGAAAAATGACAAAATGTTGATAATACTGTGTTTTATATTTCTCCTAGTGTCAGTATGCTACTGCATCGTTTTGTCTTGTAATCTTAATATGGGAAAGAGTATTTTTAATCTCCAAAAGTGCTACTTTTAGTACAGTATTCAAATGACTGTGGAAGAACAGTCAAAGGACCCTTCTTCACTTTATAATCAGTGATAATAGTGCAATTATTAATGTGTACAATGTTCAATATTTGACCCTGGAGTTTGCAGATTTTGAACGAGATTCAATAAAAATGTACTTGTTTACCAAATGAAACCAACTTGAAATAACAAAAATCAGTGTTGTTTCTTGCTATCAAACCAACTGAGAACGTAACACATCCACTCCACACTGTGTTGCTTTAAGCTGACTTAGCTTATAGCAATATTGTCAAAAGGTTTTAAGACAAGATAAAGAACAGCAGGTTAGTTTGTAAGTATATATGCATTATTAACCGCTTCATAAAATCCCTGTAGGAAAGACACAACTTTGGGTTATAATCTAAGCATCACAGGCCGTTAACTCAACTGTTGTTAGTAAGTAGGTCTATAAAAACGTGTCTGGTAGGTTTTGACATTCCAGGCCAATCCAGCGAGAGCAGCCAAATGACCCTGATGCTTTTGGGACACCCTCCTACCCTTACAGGCCTTTCTCCCCCCTCAAACCGGCCAATCAGCCCGGGCAGTTTCCTTATCTGTTCAACACTCAATTATCCAGTACTGCAGAGGGCATTAGAGGCTTCAGATGAGAAGCCTGGAGGTTACATTGGGCTGAACTGGGAGGAGGCATAGGCCAGTGATGGCCTTTTAACCCTTAATGCAGAGAGATAAAGCATGCAGTGGTTCATAGGTTCAGTCTGTGTTAGCTGCTGCTAATTATGGAAAAGCTGGGTTTCTTGTGCAGCATCTGTATGATGGATTTCCTGATTTATTCATCATCTGGGTCACTTTCCCATTACATTCCTAAAAAAAACACAACCCATCAGCCATCATTAGACGAATGATGTTTAGTTTCAGATTTGGTAAAGCTCTCAATAATTTCGGTATTTTTCCAGCTCACATTTCAAACCATGACAGAATGAAGCTTCAAATGACAGGTTTCAAGACATTTTTCACATTAAAATAGGTAATCAAAATGAAATAATTTCAAACAGCTGGACAGAGGGAAAGCTTAAAAATCTCTTTTTGTATGCTTACTTACTGACTGGTTAGTTCTCATATAGGCTTCTGTTTCCATAAAAAACCTTCCCATTTTTGTCACTCCAAATGTGAAATTTTCCTGCACATCCGGTTATTGTACCGAGTTGGGAGTTGTGAAAAGCTGATCTGGAGCCAATCAAAGCTCACATATACTGAGCACTTTATCCCTGCACTGATGTTTTTCCCCATGCAGTTTAATAAGCTTTAGGCAACATTTTTGTTAATTATGCAATTGCATACAGTATACACCCAAAATATCAACTCCTGCATTTTACGTTTTCGTCTCTATTTCAGAAAGACCTCAAGAAGGAGAAATCCTAACAAGAAATCATGTCAAAGAAAAAAACATTTTCAGTTAACAAAAAAAATGTATTTCAATATTTGTTGAAAATCACTTAATCAATGCGTGCAATAATATGAGTAGGCAGTTAGGAAGTATTTCAAATAGAGAATTTTGTAACCACAATCAGTTAAACTTTTTCTTTCTTCCTTTATGCCACTTGTTGAAACTTTTCCCCTTGCGCTCAGTTGTGCTGGCTCCATCTTGCTGTCTGTCAACACTTCGTGAGCCATCAGAACCCATTTTGCCACCCATGTCATGTTATCTGTCATCCTCTGGCACAACCTTATCTCTCTGTCAGCACTCGGCTGTTTCGTGCGAGCTATCACAATGGCCGTGACGGGGTCTCCTCACCTGTCCATCCATCAAAGCCGAGACAATCAGTGGCATCTCTGGCTGTTTGCATGTTTGTCGGTAATTAGAGGGGAGGTGTCGAGAGGGAAACCAGCTGCGTGTAAGTCCGGTCAGCCGTCAGTCAGAGGACATAGCTCTGACAGGGAATGGCTGGCACAAAAGACAAATCACGGAGAATATTCTGCCTCCTTTGATTACAAATCATTGAATATAACCCATGCAGTTTTCTCCTGGAAGCCCTAGCTGCAGTTTTTTATTTTGTGTTCAAGGACACTGCCTTGTTACAAGGTGGTCTCTCTATACAGTCTGTGCCAGCCTAAATGCCCTCAGTGGGGCCGGTTTCAGAGAGACAACCCTGGTTTGAGTATTTGTGCACGCTCGCATGTGAGTCACATGTGATTGTGTGCAGAAATCCGACTGAAACAATGTTCTCCACACTGGTCTCTTTCTTCATGTGTGTTCCACGTGTTACAGCCACATTTCGGCAAATATTTACACCGGGTGTAAAGCACTCTTGATCTCTTTCCCATGTTTACTCTCCTGTTTTTTCTCTTTGCTGACTCTCGCACTGACCTTTTTTCATCCTGACCAAGAGTGACAGGAGGGAGGGGACACAGAGTCAGGGGGCAGAAAAAGAGCAAGTGAGCGTGCAGTGAGGTCAGGGGGAGCGAAAGAGAGCAAGAGGACAGCTCGTATGGAATAGGGAGAGGTGAACGTTGGGTGTGATGGATGACTTGTCATCTTACAGAAATCAAAAGCCCAGTATACGAAGCCCTCCTCTCACAAAAGCTACAGTGCAGTCGTGCAATTGGGCTAATTGTGGAGTAATTTGACATCTGTTGACGTCTAAAAACGTGTTAGCTACTACAGAGAGAGGGAGAGAGAGGGGGAGGGAGAAGGAGGGTGGTGTTGTAATGATCCCTGCTTGATTTCTAAATGAGGCACATGCCGCTGACCAAGCCGGGCGCACACGCCTCTGAAATGAGAACAAAAACATCCAGATCCAGTTACAGAACCAAGTATCGCATTTGTGGTCTTTGTCATCAGCTGCAGCTGCATTCACAGCGGCATGATCAATGGGGTTTGTGTAATGATATTCAGCCTGAAACATGAAGTAATGTGTTGCTGAAACTAATGAGCTTTGTCGCTGGGTGGCCCTCTGGCACACACACGCCAAAGGAACATGGGTGTCTCACGGACATCTCTGTTAATTTATTCTGCATTTACTATATGATAAAAAAAGTTTTTACCATTTATACATATCTAAAATCCTAATAAGTTCATGCATGAATCATTTTCTTGATCAATAATGATATTATTGGAAGTGTCAGCAGCTGTGTGCCATGAAAGCAAACACCTCAATTATGTAATTCATGTATTTTGAAGATGCCTGTCATCAGAGGTATGAAACATTTTTGTCAAACTAACTGCTAAATCATTAAAATCTCAGTAACAGGGAAAATATTGCTCCTTTCAGGACTATATTAGAAAGGCTAATTCATGGATTATTTTTCAATAATTGACATTTCAAAGCTGCTAACAGGGTGCTAACACGTCTCCAGCTGTGAGGGGTCTTTCAGGTTTACGTCCACATTCTTTCCAGTGTAAAGGGCTGCTGTTCTCTGCTTGTGGAAGAGAAACAGAGCTGGTGGCTGGATTCCTCTGCAGTGTTTTGGCAAAAGCTATGGAAGAGGCCTTAGGATCATTAGTGAGGCTGGCATGAGAGGTTGAAGGATATCTGCTAACACTCTGCTATTATGTAGCAAGAATGAGGGCAGCGTTTGCCTGACTGTTATCACAGCAGCAGTTTTATTTTCTTTTAAATGGCAGCTGTCAAAATAGACTTTTTAGCTCAAAACTGTCCGGCAGCACGCTCATTTTCCAAGTTTCTGCCCGTAAATTGAATTTTTGAGTGTTAGGTGCCCTTCCTCACACCCTGTGCATGACCTTGCAACAGATCTGCCAGACTGCGCTTGTTCCATTCTCAATAACTTCTTGTTGAACAGTCCACAGGCTTCAAGGCCCGAAAAATGAATAGATACAAAGTTTTTGAAAGCTCGAGAATGCACGCACAAGAAGGTGTTGCAGAGGATGAAAAAAAAATGTGTTTTTTTATGAGAAAGGGCTAAAAGGTGAAGGAAGAAATAAAAACATAGCTGTCCTTTTCATGCCATTAGTGCATGACATCACAGTACCCCCAGCTTCCATTAGAGGCTAATAAATGAAGGGCTAACGAGGCAGAGTGGGTGGGAAATACAGGAGGAGGGGACGGGTGGGTGGGTGTTGTGCCCTGCCACCCCAAGTCCCTGTCAGCCCCTTCAAGAACACTTGAAGAAAAAGTTGGAATGGAGAGGGGTTTGTAAAAAAAAAAAAAAGCGAGGGTGGAAGGAGGTTAACGAAAAAGTCAAAAAAACTCTCGGCCCATTAGAGAAATCAGGCCGGGACTCTAAAAACACCCTGAGAGCAGAGAGGCCGAGTGGCCCTGATGTAAACATACGGTGGGTGGCAGCCCCCGAGCGCTCTGACAGCCAACAGCGGCCATGATGGATCTGTGGAGTTATCTCATTTTCCACTGTTTTAATTAGAGGCCAGGCTGTGAGTCTCGGCAGCTGGCTATGCTGTACCGACTCCTGCGGCCTGACAGAGAAAAATGTCCACCAATACGGCTGCCAAGTTCAGCCTGACCAGGGAAATTTTTGAAGAAATTCTAACTTTCGACTTAACAAATAACGTTTTCTGTGCACGTTATTTCATTTCTAATGTAATCTAACATTGAGAGTTTCTATATCTTTTTCACGATGTGTTTTGAATTCCTAACTGACTTTGAATAAGAGAGAGCAGTGCACATAATTCAGAGGGGACAAAATGACCTGTATTTACAGCTAATTAAAGCCATGCATCTTAGATGACAATGATAGGATGAGTTTAGGTATCAGGTATCCATCCACAAAATAATGTGGAGGGCAACCCATGGTGCACCCTGTTATTAGGTGGCACTCTAAAGCCTGTAATCCCTGTTCTAAGAGAGGACAAGAGACAAAGGCCGAAAAACTACCTCACACAGTCACATTGGAGTTTGTATCTGCATATTCACGATTTAAGGTTTAATGATTAACACACAAAAAAAAATGTTTTTCAGCACAAAAAAAGATCATATGGTTTTATTGAAATTATATCTAAATCACTGCAAATTAACTAAACTAAATGCATTAAAATGTACAGCTTATGTACAGCTTTATCGAATTAAGGATTTGTGGTCTTCAGGAAAACATTCTTCTACTGTTCTACTATTTCAACTTTTAATTGAAGACTTTTATGGGGCACAGGGAATTAAAGGCTTTGTCAAAATAAAGTTTTATTGTGATTTTGTCTTGCTAAAGTAATTTAATCTAATCTAAAATCTGTCCCTGTTGGTAACCTAAAAATTACTCATAGAAATTTGCTTTAAAAAGCCTAATTTGACAATTAAACTGTAATTAACACACATTAAATCACAGTTAAGTTTGAAACTGTTAGAATTATTTTAAAATATTTCTATTCAAATTGACAGTATTCTCTATACGAATTTGGAAACCAGACAGACATAGGAGTACATGTTGTGAAACACAGAGGAATAAAAAGATAAATTATTTTAGCACCAAAAATAATGATGGAGCTCTTATCTCTTCAAGCATGAGCCAAGAATGTATCTTAGTGAAATGTGCACAATAGCTTACATAAATTCTCTCTTAGTTTTGAGGAGAAATAGAAAAGGAGGTTTAAACGTGAACGTTTCTTTCCTGAACACTGAAATTGAAGACAATAAAATCCCCTCACTTTTGTTTACGATGGAACCTCCAGCAGAATGCCTGCGTGTGTGAGTCTGTATGCAATTCACTTATTTCACTGTTTAGGCTGTACGTTATTATGAGTTGGCCTCAAAGGATATTTTGAAATTCACTACCATAAGCGAAGAGTGACTTTGCTGTGGAGTGTTACTGTGTTTTGGGCAAAACATGCTGGTTTGAGCATGGATTTTGATGTAAAAACATTACTTTGTACAACATTTCAATTCAATTTCAAGTTATTTTGTTTAGAATTTACACAAATGTACAACCGTAAAAACATTCAATATTTCATTCCTATGATATAAGGAAATTCAGCTAATTTTAATCTCTTTATTTTTTCATTATTTGGGAAGAATGAAGAACATAATGTGCCAGCTCTCTGTATGCACACAGAAACACATCAACAGCTACTAAAACAAACATACGGAAACTCAGATGGACAATTTATGACCACGGAAAGGTCATTATCCATCCTATCGATATTTTCCAACAAATTGGGCTTTTTTGATAACACCATTTAGAAACGTGCCCCTGCTCACTAATGAAATTCTTCCTTTTCTTTCTCACACAATATCAGTGTCTCACGCCTACCTTATCTCTACCTCTTGCTGTTCATTCACCTCCATGCTGCTGCAGCTCACTCAGCCTCTCCCTGCGTTTCTCTTGCCTTCATCTCTTCTCCTCCTCTTCCTCTGTGCCTGTTTAGAAGGAAAAGCAGCCTCCATTGCAGAATGGCAGGGTGTTATGACAGCAAGCTACTGTTAACTGTGTTTGGTTTCGGAGGACAGGGGAACACACACATTCTGACATTCTGTAATACTACGGCACAGGGACACTGACATCTTCATCTCCACTGCTGGCATTGAACATGAAAATGCTGACACATAACACACGCGTGTATTTGACATGAGCCTCTCCAGATGAAACTTATCCCTTTCCTTCCCCACAGCCATATTTTGACAGTTGACTCAGAATGTCTCCATTTCTCTCCATTGTTAAGCCTGCCTGGCTCCATGAGTTCAGAAAACGGAGTGAAGTGCGAATACTGGGTGCTGTGTGTGCCAGTGGATCATCACAGCTGTGTTTCCTGAGTGCATACCCATTTTGGGTTAAGGCAAGCATTTCCATTAATAAGCACTGGTGGAGTACTAACATCTCTGTGAGGCCACTTTCTGAACTTTTTGACCTGTACAGGTGGGTGTTGCTCTCCGAAGTGCATTCAGCCTCCTCGAGACATTTGTTTGTACACACGATGAATTAGTGTTAGCCGTTGCAGGATGTTTAGGAGCTCAGCATGTGTGAGAGAGCACATCAGAGTGTGGGTGGGTGGAAGGTTGATGTGTGGATGTATTTGCACCCAGACGTTAACCGTGAGAGTTTCAAATGCCCTTAAAAGTCACTTTATCCGGCCGAATTAAAGGCTTTCATTGAGAAAGTTGGAATCTGTCATTGTCTCAAATGACCTCCTATGGTCGTGTAATATACAGTAAATCATAGCCGCTGCAGAGAGAGGGATGTAAACACATTCAAATCTTTGAAATTGAGGAAAGATGAAATGGTCGACAGAGCGGAGCCTCACTGTGCTATTGTCTTCCTCTCCTCCACATTCACTTTTTCCACATTTAGCACTGCTGCTTTGATGCATGCTGAAAGAATGCAGAGTGTGGGTAATCATGGGGGAGCAGGAGGAGGAAGGAGAGAGGTGGATTACGCTGATGAACTGAAGAGGTGATGGAGGCAATTAAAGAGGCCACAGGGTGAGAAAAGATGGACACTTGAGAAGAAAGACTAGTAAGATAGAAAGAGCAGGAAAGAAAATGTAAAGAAAGCAATAGTGGTCTCCCTGGTTGTCGTTAAACTGCGCACGATCGTTTGGGTTGATTTGGATTAATGCTTTAATTGGGAAGCAGACACAGGCCGCTAACATCTGTATCCCATAGCAGTGAAGTCGCCGCCAAGATAAACCAGCGCTGCGTCACACTGACAGATTCTCCGCAGTAACGGGAGAGATCCAGCAAACACTCTGCGCCAGTTAGAAAGCGGTTTCACAAAAATAGTGTGGGCATGGGATTTGGTAGCCCTAGGTCATTCAGGTGGAACTGCAAACCCCAAAACAGAGTTCACACACATGGTTTAACAGTTTTTTCAGCAGAGATTAAAACAATTCCTTGATATTCCAGATATATGTACACAAAGCAAAACAACTCTCCATCGGGCCTCAACCTAACACCTTTCCCCCTAAAACTCTCCCCCTAATACTCTCACACAGTGAATGAACAAATTAGAAATCAAACAAGTAGATTACAATATTTCCAGGAAGACAGCTATCAAGCAGCTAGAACAAGTTACGTCACTTAGACACACTGAACATTACTGAGTGGATCAAAAAGAATCTTGTGTTCTACTATTCAGATCATACTTTTGTTGGACACAACCTGCGTTTTCTCAAAGATGTTGGCTGGCATGGAAAATGATGTTAATTACCTTAAATTTGAGTATGGTGTCTTAAATGTGGCAGTACGTGGACTCACGTGGAAGTGGTACATATAAACAATTCCGAGTTTTTATGATTTGAAAAAAAAAAGCTGCAGCTTCATCAGATGTAAATAAACAAGATGTTTTTAGGCCATCTTATCTGGCCCAGTTTGTGTGATGCTGCTCATTTCACTGGTCTCATGACCTGAACAGAAGAAGTAACGAAGGCCATTCTTTTCTCCGTTTCTGAATTACATCGTCATTATCAGTCAGCTCTGGAATACATGAGCATAAATTTAATCAGCAATCACAATCTCACGGACAATTGTGAGAAAGTGCTTTCATAGCAAAACTCCGTCATTCTTACAGCCGGGCAGCCACAGAACAATGTAAGGCTACACACCCTGTCCCTGTGACTCTGTGACCTGTGGGACCCCGGGCCCCGGAGTGCCTCTCACACTGAGACTGGGTCCCCTATTACACCACTCTAGAATTGACCCCCATTCATTTAGACCGACCCTTCTTATCAAGTCTGCCACTTTTGGCTCTGACATACATGTAGCCATCCCCCTGTTTCTTCTACCGCCTCCTGCCCATCTGCTCCACTCTGCCACATGTCAGATTTTCTTGTCTTCTTCTCATGCATTCACACACATCCAAAACCACATTCTGTGGGAAACCACGCTGATGCGCTTCTGATGAAAAACACAGAGAGCAGACTCGAGACTTGAGGCCTTAAATCTCAGCGCGAGGCTTAGACATTTGACTTTGCGCGGAGTGACTGAAACAGCAGAGAGTGAAGGCCCACTGAAAGGCCTCAGAATCCAGAGCGCATTCCCTCCAAGTTCACGGCAACAATGCTCACACACACACACACACACACACACACACACTCTTCACAACTGCCAAGACAGCTTTCATGACTGCTTCCTGCCGTCCCAGTACGGTTTCACATTCATCCCATTGCTTTTGATCATGCGTGCCTGCAACATACTCAAATCACTACACCTAATTAACACTGAATGTTGAGGGTAGACAGTTACATGGACACAAACATATGTTGATAAGTACACCATATACCCCTGTAGCATGACAAGCACGGTGCAATATGACTCCTTCCTCATGTATGGATTAACAGGACGGCCTGTTAGATACACAGAGTCATTTGGCCGGGTACCCCACGCAGTGACCGCTGGCTCAGAGGCAACACGCATGCTTTGCAGCACAGGATAAGACCTTAACCCTGACCAAAAGGGAAGTCTGATTGGAAATGAAAAGGAAAACAAACACAGAACATAAAAGCTCATTTATTCACTGTATGGGGGTCTTAACAAAGGAGTTAAAGCAGATGTTTACACCACAGATAGTATCAGCTAAATTTCCAAAGCTCTGATCTACTTTCAGTTCATTTTCTTCACCACAAATCTTACTCAGTGACAAGTCATTTTCATGAGTTGAGAAATTAAGACTTTTGTCACTTTGATGACAACTTTACCTTAGAATACAGTCCCGGAGGGGTGTATTTGTTATCATTGGTTCTTATGCATGCAATGCCTCCACAGTCAGAGAATAAAACCATTTACTCCAGCACTTTTGCCTGTTACACGCAGAGCCTAAACAAACTATTCCTGCCTCTCTGTGACAGACTAACATGGACCAATGATAAAAAGCTTGTTCATATGTAAGAGGCTATCTCTGTTTTTAAATCTGTGTCCAGTTGTGTTGACCCCTCATCATTCACCGGCAGAAAAACAAAAAGATTAGGCAGGCCTCGTGCAGGGTAAACAAGGGGAGGGCCAAATTATGGGTGCTAAAATGTGGCAAGGAAAGGTGGTTTCTCTGTGCCTATTTTCTGTCTAAAAATACATCCGTGCCAACCCAAAGTCCTGCAAGCCCACTGAGGTATCCATGCCAGTGCGTTTTATATAACGCATCCTCTCCTGACTTGTTAAGTATAATAAGCATCCCGAAACGTTCAATTACAGATTTTCTACTAACGAGGTAAACAAAGCTTCAAACACAGCTCAAAACAAAACTCTTGATGAGGAGGTTTTAGTCAGGTAATGCTGAATGTCCGTGACGTTACGGGGGTGGAAGGTGCCGACACTGTTAGTGCTTTCCTTGATAGAGCAATACTGGTGTTTTCCCATATTTACGTCAGTACACACAAATGCGTGGACGGGTCCTGTGAGAGGTTTACACATCGGAGGTAATGGGATAACTTTAGGCTGTAGCATCAGAGAAACAGGTGCTTATCTTGTCAGAGCTGTTGTGCGAAGCCAACCTTTGACCCCTGGTTAAGAGCCAATTGAGTCATTAAAACCAAAAAATTTGAACGCCATCGCCTCCTTTGCACTCGTAGCTCGCTCTCTTAATGTGCACTTGCAGGCACAAAATGCATGCGTGTGGAAAAGGTCAGCCAAACGATGAATCATTTTACAGCTATTTCCCAGTCTGCTTCAGTGAAGTGAGAGGCAAAAAAACAGTGGATACGAGAAGCCAGGACCGAGTTAAGGAGCTTTTCTTCTGCAAAAGTTGAGCAGCGTGAGGAGGAGTGGATGAGGAAAAGCTTAACACCGTGTGGGGTCTGGCTCACGTGCATTTACCAATGGGGTCTGGGTTATTGATTTTCAGGCATCAGGCAAGAATACTTTACTAGCCGCTATTTTATTTTGTTCCACAGTGCCTGCAAACCTCTTTCTAGTAAGCCTCCTTCAACTAAAAGACCCTGACGGATCTATTATCATTGTCTTTCTGTAATTGCTATGTAGAAACTCTACCATTGGTCAATTCAAAAGCCGGGTAAGTTTGAGTGATATCATTCCAGTTGGCCAACTCTGAAAATGTTTGCTGAAAACATGTGGTTGTGGTCATTCATTAATCTTCCAAGTGAAAAATATGATTTTTTTTCTTTTAGGCAGAGTATATTAACCTCTACAGTTGATGACAGACAAAAATAACAGATACATTTTCAAATAAAAAATTATTACGATTGAAGCAATGCTCCGTCTACTCCGGGACTGTGTGATCTATCCCTCTTTATATTCAGAACTTTATTTTACTAGTGCAATCAAAATCCACAAATATTTAGTCTTTGCATATCAAATACATATAATAAGACACTCAAGCTGCTTGTTTGTTTAACCCACTGACCTCTGAGAACTGAAACAAAGTTTCTGCCACAATACCACCAGGTTACAGAGCTGTGTTTTTTTCCCCCTAAAGCTCCGAAACTACTGGATAGATCCCCTACACTCTGATTTAGCAATCAATTGATTCAGACAACTTATTTAGCAAATTCCATCAACCTATCGGCTTACATCATGAAATCAATACCTAAGCAATACTTTTAATATTTTCACTGTTGTTTCAGGCCCTCTAATATAAACAGATTAAAGCATCCTTGTCATTACATTCCTAAGTGTTTGGCAGGGCATCAGCCTGGGAGTTTTGTCCGTCATCGCACCCCTCACACCAAATATAAAACAGAGACGTAAGCACGCACACAACCCATCTGACGTAAACGTTCCCTCACATACATAAACACAAATGCATAAACAAGCAGTCGGATAGCTGAAGGAAATCCTTAGTCACACCAAAACACACACTCATAGAAGTTGGAGGAAACACAATTACACAAGTGTAAAACTGTGAAAAATAGAAACTCGAGCTTTGAGAGACATGTATTTTCAGACGCAATCTGTGTACGTTTCAAAGAACCCAAGTGAGGAAAAACAACAATGAGCTACAGTCAAAACCAATTTTCACTATTACGTTTAAGGTAGAAACACATAATTCAGTGTGATACGCATCAATTATGTGTCACCGGTCAAACAGCGACCCACTTGCAGGGACCTAAAAGTAAAACAAATGACACCGGCACTACATTTTGTCCTTCAAGAATTTCAAGAAAGATAAATTGAATGTGACATGTGAAAGATACACATGCAGAGAATAAAAGGATGGGCGGAATGCAAATGTTCCGTCTGGTACATGAACACACCTCGGTCTGAGCTGCTAATTGCACCCAACTCTGTTCATTGTGCTTTTTAATACTGACCTCCTTGCCAATTTGATAACATATCATTCGAAAAAATTTCAATTTCTTTTCAGGTGATTGCTACAAGATGTCTCACCATGCCGGCCACAGAAAGGAGCCATAAGTGTTGGCTGAACTCAGCCTGTTTGTCTCCCCTGTAATCTCCGGGCTGTTGAAGGTGGAGAGCGGCCTGTCCTGCTACAGCCTGAGGTGTTCGGGGCAGGCCGAGGACAGAGGTTGATAATGAGCGGAGGGATTAAGTGGACTTATGGAGGTCTTATCACCCGGAGCCTCCGGGTCACGCAGTTGTGCTGGTGTGCACCGATACTTTAATCATATCAAACTGCTATTAGCTGTAAATAGACCAATGTGTTAGAAACATTTTAATGTCTTGCTTATTGAAAGGGCAATATATTGATTGACCTCATGTATGCATTAAAGACAGAACTGTTTTTTTTACCTTTTGTTGAGGATAGGATGGCTTGACCTCTTGTCACTGGAGCTTTGGGTGATATCTATGTTGGGGGCTACACCCTGTCATTGCAGGCAGTGTGGGGGGTCACCGAGTGAGACAAAGATGAGTGTGTTTGGGGCAGGGGGGTTGCCAGACCTCAGGCTGTGATTTGTTGAAGTGCATCAGACGGGAGTTGACCAGAAACTGAATAAATCACTTCTGTGGCACCAGTGACAAAACCTTGATAATGCCCCCGTATTATCTGCAGGAACATTTGTGTGCCTCTGACCATTGTGAGGAAACACGTGGGCTAATTGTTCAACCACTTTTACCTTCTAAGCTCACTTTAATTGCAAAGATCCCCCTCTAGACATAATACGTACAAATCCTCACAGTTATTTGGGTTGCCTGATGCGTATTTCTTCAGTAACATTTAATAGGATGCTTAATTTCTTAAAACAAGATAAGCCTTCCTAATTAATTAATTATTAATTATTCAAATAAGCTAATATTTTCTGTCCAGGACAAACATTTGAGAAATGAACATATTCTACATTATATCCCACTGTATGCTATGTTTTCATATGGATAACAAGCCTACGTTTTTCATTACTTTAAGCTGCTATGCATGCCTAGATTAGCAAAATGATATAATTTCTAAGACTTCAAAACTATCACGTGAATTATTTCAATAACAAATAATGATAATAAGATCTGATATGTTTACATTTAGTCTCACCTGAAACCTTATCAAGTGTGAAATAGCACAACTTGTAATCAAGTTTTGAGTCTGGCTTTTGAACATGGTGTGTAATGTGTCAAATTAAGATCACAAGCATGTATAACCTCTAAAAAAAATACAAAAAAGCTTCAATCTGAAGAGGCTTTAAAATTATGCAGATAAAAAAAACACATTTGTGAGCAGTAAGTAACTCACAATCATTCAACTAAGTAAAACACAGAGTAAATTGGGAATCTATTCTGGCAAATGTTCAACGTCACACAAAGCTGGATTTGCATTCAAAGAGGGGAATAGGAGCTTGGTGTACCTTGTAGGAGTATCATGAACCCAGCCAGGATGAGTCAGGTCAGGATTGTCTTACCATTACCATTCTCACTGCAGGCCAACCACCAACACAGCAGCTGATGAAAAGATTGATTGGATGAGGTTAAAAAGTCATTTGATACTGCCGAGTTCGATTTAATGACCTGCTTTAGGATTAAAAGAGAATCAGCTGCAGTGTGGCAGGAAGAAGAGGAGATGACAAGGAACAGAGCTCTCCGCTGCTAATCACTACTATTTTACGTGTTACGTCCTGATGTTTGAGATTGAAAAACAGCATGCTTTTCACCAGAAATGTCAACACAGATATTTGGAGCTAGCTGCAGTGGTCCATCAACATTTCCATGGTAACAATGGTGAAAATATGAGCGGGGCTCCACATCTTCCTCCATTACAGTATGTATCCCATTATGGTTGTACTGTGCGGACAGAAGGGCTCTGCCTGCTCGCCGCAGCTTTATTTATTTTACTGTCTTTCATCTGCAAACCACCACCAATCTCCATCAGAGGGAAATCCACTCTGTGTATCCCATAGGTGTCATTTAGGATTGATTCCCTGGAATTAGCAGACGTCAAAGTACAACCATGTGGCCGTCTGTCTGTCCTTCTGTCTGTCTTTCCCAACACCTGTGATAAGGCTGTTTGGACACAAGGGAACGGCACATGACCGCGTCTGCTTATCTCCACATTAATTTAGCATCACAAATTCCTGAGGGTTTACATCCCAATCAGCTAAACATTAAAGCCAAAACTGATTACAGGATTAACTCAATTGCTAAAAACCTCTTTTTAATGAAGCTCATCCATTTCGCAAAAAGGCATGTTCGAGATCAATGCTGCACTGCCTTCATGTCTCAGTGGGGCAAGAGGGCTAAAATATCTAAATCTAACAAGTGCAAACACGATGATTTCATGATGGGAAAAGTCAAATGAAGATTTGTAAATATATGCTCATCTGGTTCACATGTTCTCCTCATAAAAAACTGATAAACAAGTGTGAATCCCCTTTAGCCGAAGCTGAAGTCTGAGGCCAGACTCCAGCGGCACGTAGAGCTGGTTAGACCCCACACGACAAATGTTATCAATCAAGAATCACTCAGCATCAGAGTGTACTTATTTGTATAACCAGACAGTATGAATATTGATAAGCATCCTGTTAGAAACAACAAAGCAAAACAGTAATACTTTAGTGAATAACAGGACCACCAGCAGCTTCAGAATCACCAAATTATAGTTTCTTGAATTGTTTATAAATGCTCTGCACCCCACCACGGAAAAAAGTCATCATAAGGTCCTTAAGTGCTTCTTGCATTTGCCCCAGAACAAGACTCTGAAGTTAAATTTAAATCTTACAGATGTTTTACATGGAAAAGAAAAAGAAGACTTTTTATTTAGTTTTTCCCTGGTTTCCTATCAGAGGGTATTTTGTTTGCGTGTTGAACATTGTGTGTTGAATTATGGGTAACACCATCAATCAGCAAAATTTCTAGCTTTTATAGTGGGAGACAAAAATGTTTTGTTTTTTGTTGGTTTCTTTTTTCTTTTGTCTTATTTTAGTCCAGCATGAAAGAGTGGATGGAACATGGTTTAAAAGTAATTTATTTTAATTATGGAATAACAAATAGTGCAAACATCTCCTGCATCAATTCCATTACAAATCTTTTTTTTTATTTAAATGAAATGTGTGTGTGTGTGTTTATGCAAAAAGGGGAAATTAATGAATGCACAAATTATAAAACTTTATTAAAAATGATAAATAAATGCCATTTATTGACATCACCTCTGACTGGGCTGGGATCCTTTTAATAGTGATAAACACAATAGTCACTGCACTTGCAAATTATCACATCAGTAATATCATTTAACCTCAAAGATCATTGAGTTTAACAATAAAATTCAAAACCCTTTTCAAACATCATGCGATGGCCTCACTTTTGGTTTTAACTTCACAGTTACTCTGATCGCTGCTTGTGATCATTCAAGCAATTATTCCCTTGTTTCATTGAAAGAGTGAGCAGGACTCAGTTGATCCCACATAAAACAGCTGCTACCTGACTTTCCTCAATCAAACCACAGCACCTGAAAGAGCCGTCTCCATCCCAACGCACGGCCAATTACCAAATGGACATTCGTCAAATCAGCCCGAGCTCCAGGGAGCTGCCAGCGCCACAGATCTCCGTGTCTCCAGTCTGGACACAGTCAGCAGCGTGTCCACTTTGCCGTGACTGTGTTTACCTCAGAGATACACAAACACAGCCCGCCACAAGCTCTATTAACGACGCAAGAGGAACTCTCTCCGCTAATCCACGGAGCTCAGAGATTTAGGCGTGTGTCAAACGCACTTGAATCTTTTTGGTTGTTGGAAATTTCACACTATCGCAGATCATTATATCACCGTGAGCTAGAAAAGCGTGTTTTGCATGCGATGCAATGCATCTTTTTTGATGATGGTGCCAAACTAAAGGTCGATATAAAATGTTCCAGACAATGCGCAAATGCAACAATCAGCAGACTCTGCGCGCTTAAAAAACAGAGACAACTACATTCTGAAAAATCACAAAAATAAACCCGCTTAGCAAACCTTTAATTAGCATGAAGCTGTTTGTTTCAACTGGAATTAAGGAGCTTCAGGCCCTGCTGCGGTGAGCCTGATTACTTAATAATATGGTGATAAACACAACTATCAATCAAAGCCGCTGACAGCACTCACAATTCTGGGGAGATCGGGCCAAAATAAAAAGCTGCTGACTCTCTCATTGTGGCGGTGCGTACGGGGGTGTGTAAGAGGATACTCAGAGCAGCCAGCAATGAAGCTGCTAGCACCAGGTCCGCGATCCAGAGGAATACAGTGTCACTTCTATTTACTGAACACAAATGCTGTAACTTCAGCCGCGTCTCAAAAACAGCAGGCGTGCCATTTAAAGTTTAAAGCCCCCCTTTAGCGTGATGGAGAACGGTGACACTGTTTTAAAGAGCGGTGGAAGCCACAGTCAACACGCAGCTCACAGGACGCTGGAGTCACGTATCGTGTCTGCTTTTACGCATGGTGCGTTTTTCACGCCCATGAGAGATGCAATGACCTGCTACTGTCCAAAATAGCCAAGCAAAAGGGAGACGGTGAGACTATCTGGTTTAAATAAAATGTCTGATTTATCTATCTCCAATAATGAGATTGAGTTCATACCACTTCAGGGTTTTTTTTTTCCATATTCCAGCTTTAAAACATACAATATGTGCCATCTAAGGTTTAATAGAAATTTTAGACTTGTTTCTAGACATCACTGAGAATAAATTGTTGGCTTTGATAACTTTATGCAAAAAAGAATTAGGCTTTTTAAATAAATGTAGCTTTTTTGTTGTTTGTTATAAGAATAAGAGTAATAGAGTAATAGAAAAAACAACAACTACATGACATGAAATATATCCAGGGTAAAAACTCTTCTGGTAATCACTTAAACAAAACATGGGCCACTGTCATCAGTGGCCCATGTTTGCGTGTTGCGTGTTGGGCGCAAACGTTAAAAGAATTCTGAAAATTGCAGGAAAATTTTCAAATGAAATATACAGTCATCAGATGTGGTTTCTTTCAAATAAATACAGAGTTTGTGGGGAAATCCGTGCTTTGTGTGCCATCTTTAGAGAAGGATTGTTAACAAGAAGAATAAAATACATGTTCTAACATTTACATGACACATCATGTTATCCTTCAGTTTTAATGACTTTTGCAATATTAACAACATGGTGTTAGTTACATGTTTGGCCCTCTTTTTCCTCGTCCACCGTCCTCCGTGCTGCTGTTCTGTGTTGGTCGAACGTCTTTGCGGCAAAGATGACATGAAACCAATTCTGGCTCAGAGAGGTAAATCACAGCAGCTATTCTCTCTCTCACCTCGCCACTTTTAGCAGACCATGGCTGATTTCCTTCCTTGCGTGACTCCGGAGTGTAAACACACAGCCAGAGTGACTCATCACTATTTCTCACTTCCATGGTCTGATATAAACACACGAAAGGGTCAGGGGTCATTTTGGGGTTCTTTGTGGGCGGGTGGGGGGGGCCAGAACGTCTCCCCATGAGACATCTTCCATTCTCCGAAGAATTCACAGCTTCCTGTGGCCAAAGCCACACGCCTGCCCACTCCAGCCTGGAGGAAGGAGAAAGAGAAACACAGTTAGAAACAGGCAGAGAGAAGGACAGACAATTTAGGTGATAGATTACCTTCTCTACCACGCTGCTCTTCAGCAAAATGGAAAGAATGCAGGGGAGATGAGCCTGCGTCTTTTCCCTGTCTGACAGGACAAGAAAAAGAGGGATGATGGTTGGAGACAAGATGGAGAGGAAAATGTTGGGTTTGATTGTCTGGTGTAAATTAATATCAATCCATTCCATCTAATGGATTTCTCAGTCATGTAAACTCTGTTTATACAGGTCTGCCACTTGTCTTTTTGGGCCAATTGGCACTTGTTAAAATTGGATGTCTCAGAAAGTGGTGATCCGCCCTTTTAAGCCCTGCGTTATTGCGCTGTGGTTCGGATGGAAGGGAGGGATAGCCACTTCCTTTCAGGCCCCCATCTGACTGCGGGCCAAATAGAGTGCAACATCAATTATTTTGCACCCCGCAGCTTTCTCCTCGGCATTGTTGTGGAGCACACCAACGGAAAGAGGCCGGCTGCAGGTGGAAATGAAAAGCCCTGCAGAGGACCATGAGGCAACAATCCTCACAAGATCTTTGGCATTTACACAAGCAAGAGCGAACAGAACCTGTCCAGAGGAACCATATGAAAGTATGCGGCCAACATTCTCCTTTTTCGCCCTGACACATGCAGCCAAACAGCCCTTTTGGGTACATAAAACTGGTCACTGACACACAGACGTGCATCTGCAGACAAAAACAGATAGACAGACGGATGGTAGCCTCAGCCTAACTCCTGCTAATAGCTCCATTGCAAACAATGAGAAGGAGCAAGGATTTAAGCCATAAAAAGTACGAAAACATGCTTATATGTCGCTGACATGACATTACGGTGTAGTTTTCTCCCATCAAGAGGAAAAAATACAGTTGCCAACAGAGCCAGATTGTATCTGAAAGGACAGAAATGGACACAAAGGTCACACTGTCTCATCAAAATACACAGACATCCATCCCATGGACACACAGACTTTTATAATCTGTGCACTCTCTTTGTTAAGGTGGCATCCACTTACAGTAAACATTATGTAAGAAATCATACAGAAAAAAATAGATCAGCTTGCTCCTAATTTGGTGGATTTATTAGTATTTTTATCATCATCATCATTATATTCGCCCATTCTTAGGAATATAGATTTGAACGCATTCCTCGATCTGTTGTACCAGCAATTTGTCAAGCAGGCCGACACCATACACACAAAACATGTCAGCGGAGCAGTGCATCACAGCATAGGGGTCACTTCTCACTTTAAATACATCACACCTTAGCTTCATATTTTTATGACTCCTTCATTTTTTTATTTTTATCATGTTTAGAGTTCCTCTGGATGACTGCATTTTCCATTTAATGAGAAAAATGATTAATTATGTGACCAACTGCAATTCAGACCTGTTTTCAGATTTTCATTAAATTGACTGTCCATTAATTGTCTCCACTAGACTAAATACACACCTCTTCTTATATGTCAAATGTATTTCTACATTTGTGAGCAGCATATCTGTAGCACGTCACATAGAAATGATAGAAAAAATCTATTTCAGTGGATCAAAACAGACTTCCGTTGTGTGTTTCCACAGCACTCGTGACCATTCTTTTCTTTACAGGTTACAGTTCTGAAATCTCATTTTCGTCCACCCCTTTCCTTCCCTGGCACTGCCCAGCGGACCCCTCACACCTCCACCCCCCCCCCCCCCCCCCCCACAGCTGTTCTCCTCTCCAACGCTATCCTTACTTGGGATCATGGTCTAACCTGGCATGGTTTCTGTCACTTGATGCCATGTGTGTGATGCTTCGCTGGGACCCCCCCTGCACTCAGGAAATGCTCTGGGTCTTTTTCCCACCCTAGTGTTCCACAGTGGAGAGTCGGGCATTACAACTGAATCCAGTTACCATCCCGAAGCATTCCTGACTGATTCCAACCGCTGCCTGGGTTGGAATGGGTTCCCACAGACAATGCAGATAGCCCTAATTTTACATCAGCCAGAGCGCTGGGTATCAAGTTCTGAGCTACCAAAGATGTTCATGACAGAACAGAGGAGTTTGAGCTCCACAATAGGCAATTATACAATGCCCACTCATCCCCCTCCCCTTCATTTAATTTGAGGTTTGTCTGTAGGTGGATTTGGTTGTGCGCACATTAAAAATAGTCAACTGGTTCCAGACAAAAACTGCAAAGGACATGAAACACACATTGCACAAATGATATCTCCCATTGTGGTGTACTGTTTGGGAATTCTTAATTGCTTTTTCCGAAGCAGCATGCCACAGGAAAATCCCCCTTCAGAGCGAAGAAAAAAAGAGTTGGTGGGCTGTGCGTAAACACTATAGATATTGTGTAAACATGTACGTATAAACCCATGTTGCCCCATGTGCACCCATCAAATTGTCATCAAGGCAATATCAAAGCAGCTAACCTGCAGCAGAGCCAGTTGTGGCCTGTGTCTGCCCTCGGTGTCTCTTTTGTGTTCTCCGCTGTGGTTTCTGCTTCAGCTCTCATTGTTGATGTCTCTTTCTACATTAGACAGGACCGGTCCTGGGAGGTGTGCGGGCCGGCAGGGTGGGGCACCAGACAGGCTCCACTCGGTGTGCGAGAGAGAGCGGGTCCTACTGGAGAGGCCAACGCAAAAGGGACGAGCGGCTCAGCTGCAAAGAACCAGCACAACAGCAAGTCAATGGGTCTGTTCAGCCTCTGAGAGGAGCACCAAGCAATGCATGTTAGGAAGATGCTCTAAGGGTGAATGAATTCATTTAAGCAAAGTAAAAATGAAACATAAAAATCCCCACAGGAAATATATTTGATACAATAACTTACATAAATTCTGAAATATAAATTGAAGGCCATGAAAATCTATTAATTTCACTCAAATAGCTAGGATGGAATGTTAACATCTAACTGTGAAAAAAATATATTTTCTCCTAAATATCCAGTCCAGGCCTTTTTATAATTTCCATATTAGTTGATGTGATGATCACACATGAACATGGATCAAAAGGAAACCTTTGTATTAGGCCAAAACTGACTTTGTATCAGTGACAATAGTGCAGATGACCAAACTGTTGTGGAAGAATGTCATAATAATTCCCAACAAAGGCTAATATCGCATTTGAACTATTATCATTTTAGTTTTTTAACAAAGGCAGTTGAAAAAGAAATTTGGAAATTAAATCTCAATCTGCAGCAATGTAGTGGAAATTTGAAAATATTCAGTATAACTTCATCTGGTTATTCACTTATCTAGATTTTTTTACCCTTCTTTTAAATTCAGCTGCAGTAAATATAGCAGCTTTTCATTTGAAAAAAATTCTACAACTTGAATCTTAAAGTAGAATATATCCATTGTTTTTTTTGACCACCCCACTAAAAAAAGACAAGTTATGAGCCTGATAAAATGCCATTTGTTCTGAACAGGTATTTATGATTAAGAAACATTTTCCCTGCAAGTGCTAACCACATTTGGACAGTTAGGAATTTGAAGAAAACTTGGACCTGCCAAGTTCTCCCCACTGTCGTCCTTCATGTCAAATTATGTGGTAGCCTTCGGCCCAGGATCGCAAAAGAAACCAGCAAGAATTCTACATATGCTCTCATTCTTATTGCATTGTCTAAAGGAAATGTTTCACCGTGTGACAAACGACAGAAACCAGAAATAATAGTAAAAAGGAAAAAAAAAGTTGGAGGGGGGGCTGGGGGGGTTGGAACGGGCTTATCTATTTTTAACGATATGGTGCACAAAACACACAGGATTTGTGTCGGTGAGGCCTGTGAAGTGTTGCAGAGGAGGATGAGGTCGAGGTCCTCATAATAATGTTTATACAAATGACTCTTGGATTTTGGTATGATAAGTTCTTTATCTGTGTTGCATTAAAAAAAACACTAAGCTTAGAATGCTTTGTGGTCTCCATAACGAACGTCGAAAGAAAAACCAGAGCACATTTTCCAGATTCACTTTAAAGGTCTCTTGTGGGGAATGTTTTGACGAGCTCGATCGTTTTGATTAAGAGATAACTCCAAGGCTCGTGATACAGAAAATCCTAAAAATACAGCAGGCGGATGTATGGCAACACAAGTCAGATTAGAAAAAGCTCAATAAGTCCATTTTATACGTTTATTGTTACTAAGTGTTTTTGTTTAGTTTTTTTATTTTTAGAAAAAGTTGGTGCCAGGTGAGGAAACAATCAAATGAATGTACAAGTAACCTTGTAAAGCAGAGTGTTTTATTTGACTAAATCTGAGGGGTTTGGCTCATTCATATTTTGTTTTCAACGGTTTTAATCAGCTGATTTGAATAAATTATAACAGAACCGAATTAGTGAGCTCAAATGTCTCCTCCTCATTAGACTGTACCTACAAAGTCCCTCATAGACTGAAAATATGTGCATGTTTTTGTTGTTTTTTTCTAAACCACCATGTCAAAAGACATCAGTGTTATTGAGCAGCAAGTGCAAAACGTGCCTACTTTTATTTTGAACAAAGCTCCACATTCCCATACTTAGCATGGTCATCAAAGTGGTCAGTGTGAAATATATGTAGAAACAATAGCCTATAGAACTGAGGTTAAATCAATAATCACATGAGAAATCGGGTTTTAAGTGCCACTTTTTTTTCTCCTGTGCGTCTTTACGCGCGGGGTGATGCGGGGCAGATGTCTCTTCTGGAAATGTAAAAACTCAGAGAGCGCGTTTTGGTGCAGCGGACTGAGACTTCTGTGGTCATTTAAGACACTTGAAAATCCACGCCGCGGCCCAGTGCGCGTTAGCAGTCTGCCAGCAATCCTGTCCCCTCTCGATCACATAAACAGCAGGTTAACGAAAATATACACGGCCACCTACGGCGAGGGGAAAGTGATGAGGGGGTACCCACCTCGACATTACACTGTTTTCAATTAAAGTGACAATGCTGAGTGAACTGCAGGCGACGTGAGGAGGTGATGAGCCAGAAAAGTAGACACAAAGTAACCTAAAGTGGTGGGACAGCTAAAACCGATGGCTTTTTTAAAAAATGTATCTATTTTTTATTGAAAATGCATGTAAGATAATATAACAGCATAATTACTGGATTTCAGACATTGTCGAAAAAAAAACAACCTGCCACATTCATCTCTGTTCCTTTTACGCGCATGGCTCTTTAAGCTTCTATAATTCTTCAGTTTAGAGAGGAAAATTCAATCAAAAGAAACAGTAAATAAAATTACAAAAGTATTAAATCCGTAGTATCCAGAGCTTTCCTGTCTTAAAAACTAAATAAGGTTACTGTTTTCAAACCATTTCTAAATGACCATAATTTTCTGTCGTGTTGTTCCTGAAGTTCAATATTTTGGTTTTGAATGTTTTCTTCGACTTCTTAATTTTTTGACATATTAGTAATTTAACTAAATATATTCTCTTCCAAAAGTAATCAGATTATTGTAGTTTTTTAATGAGAACTTATTTCTAAGCTTCAAAAATTTGTCGAATGTTTAATCATTTATGCTTTCCGGACTAGTTTAGCTTTAAAGCTTGAATCAAGTTCAGGTTGGACGAACTTAAGGGCCAGTTGATGGATTTCCTCGCAGCACTGTCCTCCAAACAAAGTCTCCGCAGTCTCCCCGTGACCCTCCACCGCCCTCTTTCACCACCCAGAAGGGAACTTTCTGAAACTATCACTCAAACAGAATGCTCTGTGAGGGAGCTTTAATAAATTCAACACTTTAAATAAAAAGTCAGGCTGAACGAGCGAAGTGTGTGTGTTGCTGTGAGTCCAAAATCAGATTAAACTGCTGCCTGTTGCATCTGGGATTAGGATGGGGTTGAGGTCAGATGGGTTCCTGTAGTTTCTCCAAGGAGAGGATGGCAGGTGATGCTACAAAATGCGCCATTATGAACAATTCAGGTCATCAGAAAAGTCTTTTCTGTGTGGGGTGATATAGATTTGGCACGTGCACAGTGAAGACTGGATGTATGTCGTGACAATGCTGCCTAGATTATGAGGGAAATCTTGGAATTGTACAACTGAAAACAAAACTGTGGTATTGTGCAAACAGTAAAAACAACAACAAATACGTTACTCTTGAGAAATAATTTCGCTGTACATTTTTGAGTCATATTTCCTCAACAGAGGGGACCTAAAGTGGAGTCTGTGTCCGGAAAGCCTGTCAGGAGCGCGCGCACTGTGCTGTACCTCCACCTAAGTGGCCGAGCATTCCTGAGGATGCAGCGCTGTCAAATATTTCACGAAGGGACGTCATGGAAAAGTGCGCGTCTTCGTCTCCAGTGGAGCAACAGGGAAGCTCTGACCTCGGGTCGCCATTCTCAGCTAAGATGAACATCATCTGCCAACCGAGGCTCTGGTGGCACACTTTGCCTTTTGGATTTCTGATTCATATGAAACCGACGTGAAAACGTGCTTCCTGACGCGAGGTTGTTCAGCAAATGATTATTTATGATCAACTCATCCCTATGTTACCCTTATAGAATATCGGAAATTTCAAAGAAACGGGAGCTCATCAGAATAACAGACTGTATTCGGTGAGAGCTGAATGCAACAGGCAGCAAACGTATTTCCATCCAGCTCCCGATGACGTGCGTAAACGTTTTTACATTTCAAGCACTGGCTTTCGGTGCTTTTCCAAGACAAAAAAAAACGTAAAGATTTTCAGGCCTTTAGACAAGTCACGACGAATAACATTACACGAGGCGACTGAGCGTGAGAGGGAAAAGCCTTAATGGAATGAAGTCATCAGCTGTAATTAAACGCAGTGGGCAGAGAGGGGACGGGAGCGCGCCTGCCTCTGGTGCGCGCTGGGTGGTCCGCTGATAAATATGTGGCTCCCGCTCTGAGAGCTGAGGCTGATCAGGCACCGGGGAAAACAATGCGCGCATTCATTTTCTCCACGGCTTTAGATCCGATTCACGGCAGCAGACGCTAACCGTGGAACCGTCCGTCACTCTCAAGGTGACGTAAAGAGAAAGGAAAGGAAATTGTTTTGGCTTTTTTTTGTCATTCCAACCTTTGCAGTGAGAGGTATTGTTTTCAGAGAAGGCCTGCACGGTTTAATCAGCTGGGATAGCTCGTGCGACGCAGGATTTAGTCCGGTAAATCACTGCTCACGTCCACGTGCTCAAATCAGGCCTTGACCAAATGTTTCAGTAGTTTAAATGTGAAATGTGGCTTTTTTAAAATCATATTCCAACCCAGCCAAAACACCATCCACTCAGGTAAACCAGACGCACGCGCTCATTTATCCAGACTCACGGACGCGCAGCGTAAAGCTGCAGGCTGGAGCTATCGGGCTCTCCAGGGAACAATAAGCAACTTACTGTCAACAGTTTTAGGCTATGGAGGGATCGCCTTCCAGCAGCTCCGGCTCGCTGCTGGGCTCGGATTCAGCCTCTCCACGTTGGAAAGCACAAACAAATAAAAACCGGCGCTGGTTTGAGCTCCATTTCAACTATTTTATGTCACAAAACACAACCTAAACATCTCAGATTTCTCTTGGAGGTACTCACTCCCAGCGACCGCAGTTCTGTCGTTGATAAAGTAAGCGAATCAGTTCAATCCACATTACCTTAAATCCTGGATCAATCGACGGATAACTGCCTGAATGAGCAGATCTCAAGTCTCCGTCCGAGTTTCTGCGCGCACAGCTCGGCCGAGCCTCCACCTCACTCCTCCCGCGTCCCTGCGTAAATATTATGACTGCATTACACAAACAATATTCATTTGTTAAGGAAAAAAGCTCCAACATGTACAGAGTAGGCTGCGAGAGGACGCATCTATTTGAGTATTAGCTGATCTAACGAAGCTTTTGCTTTGGGTTTTTTTAAGAAGAAGAAGAAGGCTGGGGAAAATGTTTACATTTTGCTTTATAAACATCCTGCCCATGTTCCTGTCTATCTTTTACAGAAATCGGGAGGCTGGTTTTGAATGTGTGGGACGTGTTCTCTGCAATAAATGTTTTCCATGCTATAAAAAAATTATTTATAAACGATTTAAGGGATTTAAAGGCAGCAGAGATTCGGCGTGCTGCTCGCCTGTAAGGTGCATTGGCTGTGGATTTATAAATGGATAAATCTGATCATGGAACATTTAGGCTGGAAAGGAAGAATTGCAACAAAGTAAAGTCATGCTTTAATCAGTCAGCTTTATTCTTAAACCTGAAGCTGCAGACTGGTCAGGGTCGAAGGAAGTTTTTGCTCCTGTGTTGTTGTGCTGTGCTCTATAGAATAAAATCATACATAGAATTTATAACAGACGATATATGGCATCTGGCTGTGTCAGAAAAAGAAAAAAACAGAAACAGAAAAGTGAGCGCACGCAGATGTGCATGCTCACAGCCCACCACTGGAGTAGGAGGGGAGCTGGGCGGGGCCCAACATTAGGATGACCAAGACAGCTTCCATTGCCCGATGGCAACAGATAAGTAAAAAGTGAGCTCCTCGGACGCACGACAACACACCAACCCAAGTGGAAAGAGGCTCCTGTTCTGCTCCTTGTGCCATTCCGCCTGCTGCACACACCGTGGCCCGGCTTTACGCAGCAGCAGCAGCAGCAGCAGGACAGAAACTAAACCGAGTCCGAGAGAGGACAGTCGCGCCTTTGGCTTGTCTCTGCTGATTATTTTCTCCCTCTTTATGTCAACGAAGTAGTACCAAACTTTGTAGCGCTGATCGGTGGAGATTTTTTTGTTTGTTTGTTTGCGACATCGAAGACCCCAAAATCCAGTCAGACTAATGACGGCAGAAGTCCAGCAGCCGCCAGCGCAGACTCCTGCCCAGAGCAGCCCGATGTCCGCTCCGGAGAAGCCGCACGGACAGACGGTGGTGATGGAAACCGCTTCCTCCACTACGAAAACCAAAAAGACGAACGCGGGGATTCGACGCCCAGAGAAACCTCCCTATTCATACATAGCTTTGATAGTCATGGCTATCCAGAGCTCTCCGACCAAGCGCCTGACGCTCAGTGAAATCTACCAGTTCTTGCAGAGCCGCTTCCCGTTTTTCAGGGGCTCCTATCAAGGATGGAAGAACTCCGTGCGTCACAACTTGTCCCTGAACGAGTGCTTCATCAAGCTGCCCAAAGGCCTCGGTCGACCGGGAAAGGGCCACTACTGGACTATCGACCCGGCCAGCGAGTTTATGTTCGAGGAGGGATCCTTCCGAAGGAGACCCAGGGGTTTTAGACGCAAGTGCCAGGCTCTGAAGCCCATGTACAGCATGATGAACGGCCTGGGATTCAACCACATCCCCGAGTCCTACAACTTCCAGGGGAGCGGCGGGGGCCTGTCCTGCCCGCCCAACAGCTTGTCTCTGGACAGCGGGATTGGGATGATGAACGGACACTTAGCAGGTAACATGGACGGGATGGGTCTGTCCGGGCACTCCATGTCCCACTTGTCGACAAACGGTGGACATTCCTACATGGGAAGCTGTACAGGATCCACTGGGAGCGATTATCCCCACCACGACAATTCCGCCTCCCCTCTGCTGACCAGCGGGGGAGTCATGGAGCCGCATCCCGTGTACTCCAGCTCCGCCTCGGCCTGGGCTCCCGCGCCCTCGGCCTCCCTCAACAACGGGGCCTCATACATCAAGCAGCAGCCCCTGTCACCGTGCAATCCGGGGGCGAACCCGCTGCAGCCCAGCCTGCCCACGCATTCGTTAGAGCAGCAGTACCTGCACCAGAACGGCCACAGCACCGCAGACTTACAGGGTAAGAACCGTTTCAAACTCACAACAAACCGTAGTAGTTGTGTGTGTGTGTGTGTGTGTGTGTGTGTGTGTGTGTGTGTGTGTGTGTGTGTGTGTGTGTGTGTGTGTGTGTGTGTGTGTGTGTATGAGAGAGTCTCATCAATAAAAAATGAAGAAACACAGGGACATTTAATCCACAAATCCATCCAAATCTATCCATCGAAAGTTATAGGATATTAGGAAATGAGTTTTTTTCCCTTCTAAATATGCAAGTTTGCTGATTTGCACGTGGTTTTGTGCCAAATGCAGTCATAAATCCTGTAGGCTACTATCGAAATGCACTACATTTATTTTACAGTGGGAAAAAAACAGGCTTATCTCTGCTCCAACAAAGGAAGGGAATTAAATTAAGGCCATTAAAACAAATGGACGAAACAAAAAGAAACCGCGCGTTTCCCCCCACAGAAATGAAATATTGTCGCAGTTTGGCTTCGAACTTTTAGTGCCTGTACTCCACCGCATGGCCTGTACCTAAAAGGGCTCAAACTCGCTCGGTTATATTAAAAAAAACGAGAGGAAAGGAGAGTCGTGCCAATGTCTTTGCATGAAAAACAAGCGGCGCTTTGGTCCGGCCGGCCTTGCCCCCGGGCTCTGGGTCCTCCGGGACTGGCGTGCAAGAGGGCCACTGTCAATTAGGCCTGCCAGCCCGCCTCTCCCTGACAGCCATAATCGTGCCTGGATAATGGACCCGGGCTCCAGGAGGGAAACACGCATGCCTTGAAGATATTGAGACGGCCTAGCCCGCAGCTCCTAAATCTGAGAGTTAAATACCACATTTAGCCTCGAAATAAACAGGTTGTCAGAACATCTTAAAGCACCTTTTTTTTTAATTTGCAGATTATTGACTACAAATTCAAACCTAATTCACAAGCATCCCTTTTTTTCTTTTTTTGACAGAAGGAAAAAAAACTTCAGCCTTGAAAAAATATGATTTAATTTGGAGATGATGTGATCTGAAAGCTGAATTGTGTTTCATGTGTTGGACTTGTGCGTGCAGGTATTCCTCGGTACCACTCCCAGTCCCCCAGCATGTGCGACAGGAAGGAGTTCGTGTTCTCGTTCAACGCCATGACGTCCTCGGCCATGCACTCGCCCAGCAGCAGCTCCTACTACCACCACCAGCAGGTCTCCTACCAGGACATCAAGCCCTGCGTGATGTGAGCACCATCCTGTGCCGTCGGACCACGGGACCGGACGGGTGTCTCGCGGACTTTGAGGCCACGCGGCCGCAGGAACGGACACGAGAGAAAAGTCTCACGGCAAGAAAGTTGCGCTCAAGTCGACCGGACTACTTTTTTTCCCCACTTGACACGGAGACCAGGCCACTTCCAAGCCGCCACCTAATAATGATGATGATGATAATAATAATAATATATGATAATATAAACTTTATCATGCCATTCACGTCGACCAGCGGGGGGAAAAGAAAGGGCGAAGGAACCCCTCCTGCTGTTTGGTACTTAGTCCTGCAGAGCGGATGACTATCATTTCACACTTTTGTTCATGTTTATTCATCTTGTAAAAAAACAAAAAAACAAAACAAAAAAAATAAGAAAATGAAAGAAAAAAGAAAAAAGCGCACTTCGGTTTTCTCCGTTTAATTTTTTTTTTGTTCCCATCTTGTGAGAATTTAGACACGCGTTCTTTGTTTTGACTAATGTACCATCGTTGAATCCTGAATTATAAGTATGGACTTTACATAGGCCCGTAAACTGTACGTCCATATTCTGTATACTGTGTAAAAAATGAAAGATGGCACTTTTTGAATTGCCTGTAAGCGCAACTTTTTCTTATTTATTCTCTAGGCCTATATTCTAATTTCAGGCGAATTGGCCAAGAAGTTACATGCTTTATTGGCAATATTTGTCAGAATACCTAATATTTGTTTTGAAATGAAATTGAGGATATATTGTAAGCACTGTGTCGTTTGTGTCAGATGTATGTAGACCATTACTTTCAGCACTGTATACTTTATACTTTATATTATTAGGAAAATTTGAGTCCACAAGCGAGGGCTGGTGTTTAGGTTTTATTCCAACAAAACATTTGTAAGAAATTAAATTAATCCACAGGGATGTTTAGCCCCGAAATTCCATTCAATTTGAATAAAATACGACTTTTGGTTTTTATCAAGCAGCCATAACATCTGGTAATTTCCATGGATGATTCTGTAAACACATTTAAAAACAATCATCAACAGCATATGAACACTATAAGGGATTTTCTTAAAGGGAATAAAGGGATAAATTGGCTTAAACGCAATAATTATTTAGCGTTTAGTATTTACATTAAAGTTAGTTGTCCGTCTATTTAAAAGTGGCAATCCACGAGCCTCAAAAAGGCAAATGAGCTCCAAAATCAGACTTTAGAATGACGTTTAAAATTCGTAAGCCTTTCGTTATTACGTTTTTTTTTCACTGCAGCAGCTGGTAATGGCATTGCAAACTGATATTCTATGCATTCATCAGATTTTCCACATTCAGAGATGTGAGTGTTTGGAGGTCCAGTCTTAACATTCCCTGTGTGAAACAGGAGCGCGCGGCGGTCAGAGCCCACAGCAGAGGATGGGTTTGGTCACTCAGAACCCTCTCCACGATGCGGAGCTGCAGCCTTTGTTCTCTACATTACATTGTCTCCGAAAAAAAACAACTGCTAAATAGAATCTAATAAATGGTGCTGATGAAAAAAAAAAGGGATACTTATTTTGTGTGATGAGAGGTCCCTCCCTACAGTGTCGAGCAAGATCCGTAAAACGTTTGGAAGTGCGAAGGGAAATTTTGTATCACCTCTAAAACACCTCACATGTACAGCAAAAGTCACGAGAATGAGATACGATTAAAGTAAACTATAATGATTAATGTGTGAAGGCCTGAATGTTTTATCCCATCCAGTCACTGCATTACCAGCCTAATCACAAAGGGCATGAAAATAGTCCTGGTTGTTAAACATGTGTTAATAACCGATGTTATCTCATTTTGTGGTACTTTAATCGTTTGAGCAGGCACTGGGGAAATATATTTCCTTATCCATTCAGTTTCAGGTCTGAGATGCAAACAATAATTGCAACAAAAGCTTAACCAAACCCAACCTGCTACCTCCCTTTTGAAATTCAATGAAATCAAGTAATGTTTTTTTTTAATAGTTTTATCGTTTGATACAGATTATTGTATCCAGGAGCGTATTTATATAGATATGTATATGAAATGCTTCATGTTGATACTTGCATTGCTTTGAAATCTCACATGACCACTGACTGAACCCTGCACTCCAGCATGGAGTACAGAGTGAGCAGGCTGAACAGCAGTGGAACAGCACATTAACAAACCGATGACATTTGCTGGGGTTCAGTGCTCTGGCGGTGCTCAGGAGAGAGCCGGAGCTCCACAGCTGTTCCCAGGCCTGCCCGGGATGACAGCTCCATAAAAAGCCTGCAGCCTGCGGACAGACACGCCGTGAGCTTGTGTCTCAGTGCAACCAAGACCTCTGTGAGGAGAGAGCATGCATTTGACTAACCGTGTGTGAGTCATCTTGTGTAAAAGGTACAAATCTGTGCAGATACGCAGAGAGAAAAGCGGATGTGCGTGATAGTGTTTTTTCATTTGCTCCACGTCAGGTTCCTGTAACTGGAAATTCACATTTTGGGTTGACATTGTTAAATCGTGTATTGTGGAATCACTCTTCCAAGATTAGTCAGAATCCGACGAGTTTGCTGGAATATAGTTGGATGGTTTGTCTAAATTCTTCAGAAAAGCAGCAGTTTGAGTGAGTAACACGCTGCACGGCCCAATGAAAAGAAACACAAAGCAGTTTGTGGGGGACAAAAAGCTAAGTTTAGTATAAAAAAATGCCATGAAACTGGCAAAAGCAGATTGAATGTGATCAACAGGTCCTTTCTATAAATAGAAAAAGGTAGAAAAGTTAATAGTCAAATTATCAATAACTGTCTAAAAGATTTCTATAAAAAACCGAGAGGGGCCTATGTTTAAATCCACAATGTTTTTTTAAGAAAACCATTTTTAACAAGACTATAATATAAAGTATGTTTGCTATATACTGGGGGTGTAGATGGATAGCTTGTGTCAGTAAGGTGAAATGGTCCTGACTATATTAGGGAAATGTAAACCGCACAAATTTTTGTTGTCTGTAACCAAATTATGTTCCCATGCTCTACATTTAGCTGAAATGACACAATAGAATTTGAATTTAACCACAACATTCGTCAAATAAATTATACCAGTTTAACGTCTTCATTTTTGCAAAATTAGAATTTAAGTCATCCAAGTTGTGGAGGATTAGGTAAAAACTGTGGAGAATAAAATGTGTGCCCCCTCCCCTCAAAAAAGAAAAAAATAAATAAGAAAAAAAAATTCATGCACATCAGTGACTAATATAAATATCCATAAAGAGACATTTTAGAATCCGCTACCATGTGAATGAATTCTGTGGCCGGTATAAATGGTGTAGTTGGCCACTTGGTGGTGCCAAGGTGCGAGTCCTGGTAAAGTGTTGCCAGCTTACTGCAACAGGACCTTAATGGATCCTTATGTCATGATAAACCAACAGCATTCAGTCTGAAACAAAAGAGATAAATATCTGTAGTCTGTTTAAAGGAACCACTCACGTTTAAAGAAGCAAAGCCACCAGGATACACAGAAAAAAAGAGTGTGTCAATAGAAAGAGGCACTGGGAGAATACAGAAATCTCTTGGGTAACACTTTATGCTCAAAATGAACTCATTTTCCACATGAACATAATACTTTAGTTGCTTAATGCTAATGAAATTCCAGTAACTGAGGTCCACTTCTATCGATAATAAAAAAAAACACATGCATTAGTCCTCTAAGAGTATTACTGTCTGCATGAAAATGTATATTTTTAGTACTGCCTGTTGTTGTTACTGCTCCACCTTCGCACTGGTGTCACTCTGAGTATCTGGTGGTGCCATTTTTGACTTCAAGGCAGCGGACGGATTCTGTCTCTTAATGGACTGTCCAGACCTTGTGCCTCCACGTTGGCTCTTGGCCAGCTCGGCCTGCAGGCTGTGACCACTCAGACACAGGCCCTGCAGAGCCTCCAGGGCCTGCTCCGCGGCCTGAGGGTCGCTGTAGTCCAGGAAGGCCCGGTGCTGCGCGCCCTGCCAGGTGAGCCGGAGGGGGGTGGCCTCCTTCTCTCTCAGGGCGCTTTTCAGCTCGCTGACGCGCAGACCGGCCGGGATCCCTCCCAGATAAACGGTGGTCACGTTCAGGGGGAGCTTGCGCTGAGCCCCTGTGTCGCCTCCGCCCTGTTCTGTGCCCTGCTGCCTCCCAGCCTCCCTGTTTCTCCCCTTCAGCGGCTTACGTGCTTCTCCCTCCTTATCTGCCCTGCCATCTCCCCTGCTGTCTTTCCTCATTCTAGCTGGCCGCTGTCTGGCTCTCTGCTCTGCCTCCGCTCTTTCTTCCTGCGTGGATTCCTTGCTATATTCTCCCTCGGCATCCTGCTGTGTGTTCCGCCTCGGTCTCCGTCTGAGTTGCTTTTTTGGCCGATCGGTCTGCGGACCAGACTCGGCCGCCGGTGGCGGCGCCCCGAGCGTAACGTCCTTCCCGGCCTGCTCCTCCAGGGCTCGCAGCTTGGTTAGGATGGGGATCCTCTCCAGCTTTTCTGAGTCCAGCTGGGGACAAATTAATTGGTATTAGGTTTGACGGGCTACACTTAATGACTGTCTTTACAGGAGCAGGATACTTTACTTCCCACGTAGTTAAAAATAACGACTGCTGTGTTGATTTGTTGGGTCTTCAAGTGGCCTGGCAGCCTTTGATGCTGACCAGTCCTGTAAAGGATATACGAGCCTATTGTTTTTGCACTGGCCTGTGTGACCCGTCATTCCCCTGCCCCTGCCAGAACCAAGGTGGCTGGGCAGAGCAGTCTTTGATGATCAGACGCGGCCTTCCTGTCTGTGAGGTCACTAGGTCCTGTTTACTTACATGCGTGTCTTAAGGAACCACAGAGGTTTTACACAATGTGGACTTATGATAAGAATAATAACATCATTATGTCTAATTAAAGACTTATTACCAGGAGGAAGTTCTCCTGATGCCTCACTGCTAGTGTCAATAAGTCAGAGGTACGCTGATGTACAAGCAGTCATTTAAACACTGGGATATCTGCACTCCTAATACACACTATGCACATTGTACGGGTGTTGGACGAAAACCACAAACAATTTAAATTTTTAAGTGAAGAAAAAAAGTCCCGTTAAATCAAATACACACATTAGTAGGACAACTCTTATTAAGAGAAGATGGACTCAAATTACATTAGGGGGCAGTGTCCACTCAGATAAGTTTCTAATATACATGTTTAGTCTGAAAACCCAGTGTATTCTGTAATTTCCTACAAGGTTACACAATTATTTAAGTTTTGCATCCATTAAGAAAATAAACTGATTCTTAACAAGAAAGGACATTAAATTTCATCTGAGGAAAGGCACTAAGAGATTAATTAACAAAATATATTTTTTTACAAACATACACACACACACATATATATATATGTATGTGTGTGTGTATGTGTAGATAGAGAGAGAGTTGAAAAGAAATAACAGTTTCACTTGTAATGAATTCAACTCTGATACATCAAATAACATCCATCTGTGAAACTTAATATGAACTAATTGCTGTATTACTCTTAAGCTTAATTACCAACATGTAATTGCAGCTCATTTGTTGAAAATAATTAATTGTCTGTGTATTATTAGTAAACCTTTTTTTGTCTCTGGATTTTTAAGTCATCTAATTTTATGTTCCAAAGCATGTCGTAATGCTTCTAGATGGCTTCTAAATGGTGACATGATATGAAGCTTTATGGGAGACTTGGGAACTGACGTGCAGCGTAAACACTGTGATTCCGATTTTAATCATTCAGTTTGAATTGTAGTATTTGAAACTTGGTATTTAAATCAAGTGAATACTGTTATATGGCTATGGTTCCCCACAAAGATCAATAACATCTTTACATCTACCTTAGACCAGATGATTCCCTGTGGTTTGGGTAGCTGACAGTTAGTTTCAATAACTCTGGTGGGTGTGAGGATGTAGTCCACAGTCAGGTCATGACTTCCCATGAGCTCCTCGGGAATATCTACCACCTGAAACGCAATTTTCAGACAATACATTTATTAACAAATGAAGGAAGAGAATACTACAAAACTCCTAGGATGTGAGTGTACTCATGTAAATGCTTGCTTATAAAAGCAAGTTGTTTTTTTTCAACCAAAAACATTTGGTCTCATGGGCAAATTCACAGGAAGGAGACAAACCTGACAGTCATGGACGATGGTAACTACCACAGTGGAGGGACTCACAGCCCCCATTGAAGCCATCATGGCGTACTCCATGTCAGCAAATCCTTCTCCTTTTCCAATCCGACAACCTGGGGGACAAATACAATGAAAATGTTGAATTTTCAGATTTAATTGATTGTTGCTTCATTTTATACATTTCTAACCTAATGTCAGTAGAAGTAGTTTCAGTCTTGATATATGCATCAGTTTTATAAACATAGTGTGCATGTAAGGGCAGCAAAAGAATAGTTTATACATTGCTGTAAACATGACTTTCATTGCAGCAATCCTGCCCTTAAATCATTCTGTCTCACTGTAAGGATCACCAGACATCATTAGCTACTGTACAATTTCTGTGGAGAACATTTGAGAAAGGCAAAAGGAGGGCAACTGATGTGATTATGCATAACTACCTATTCATTTCTGGTCCCCAAACTTCCCTGGTGCAGGAAGCTAAACCACATGGCCTGATGCAGACTTTTTATCAAGAACTCTCTTTGGCATTTAATGTTCTGTGCAATAAAGTATTCACTTAAAAAAATATTTCAGATTTTTAGCAGACTTTACATTAACCAAATAGTTTCTAATCAGAAGGAAAAAAGATGCTGCAGATTTTAAGACTGACATCTTTTTTATTCTTGTTACTTCTTGTTCAACGTGTCAGGTACAAAAGGCTTAATTGATCGTGAAATTTTGAAAGCTAAGAAGCTCCGTGACTCATTTGGGATGGGATTAACATGACCCGATCTGTTTGTTTGGAGAAATCGCTGTAACTTTTTCTTAACGTGATAAACCCAAGACAGGGGGAGTATTGCTGGTGGCCACAAACCTTTCTCAGACACTGCCACAGAGCCCACCACCACCAAGTCTACCTTCACCTTTGCGTCCAGTCCAACGGGCACACTGAAATCTTTCACACCCTGAAACAGATTCAAAAGACAGACGGAATAAATAAATAAATCTCAATAGCATTGTAGGCCAGTGAGTAAAACTGAAAACATGCATACGTGTGTAGATTCAAACCTGAGAGGAGGCACATATGCGCAGCTCTTCTTTGCTGGCGCCCTCGGGAGGAGTGATCTTGTTGAAAAGACCAGTGCGAAGACGAGGAGTTGGAACCAAGAGAGTTTTCCTTGCCTGAGAAAAGTATCCCGAAATATGAGAAACTAAAGATTCTCAAACATTTCAAATGGCCGGAGGCAGATACTGCATAGATTAAAGTCATGGAGTGACGGTTAAAGTGACAGGCTCAAATTTAAATGATGCAAGCTAGTGCTGTACTTGAATTCTCATGAAAAGAAATAAGTGAATCAGAATGTATGTTACAAAAATAATAAGGAGAATACATCATTTTTCATAAAGACTTCTATATGGAGGTTAAAGTAAAGGGTTACAAAATATGTAAATATGTAAAAAGAGTTTCCTCTAATCCAGCCTGATGCACTCAGTCTCCTCATGCTTCCTATCCCTCCACCCACAGTGCAGTGCTACCTGCAGCACTGCTAGTCGAGCACCTTCCAGAGGTTTATCAGGATCCACCTTCACCTCAGCGGACTGGGTGAACACCTGCAGCTCCGTCATTTTGGTGCAGGCCATAAAAGCACCCTACAGGGGAGAGAGTATCTTTTGAAAAAAAGGTTTTAGTAAGTCCACTTACTTCCAGAGTGACAAAGCGCGCTTGCTGCTGCGGTCTGTCTGGGTTTACTTTGACTGTCTGGCTGGACTTGAACTCCTGCAGCACCGCAAGCCTGTTGCATGCTTGAATTGCCCCCTGGCCAGTTAGCACACGGGAAAACAAACATGCAGGATGACGATCAATCACTCAAAATGATAGAAATGTTACTCAAATGCTACAGAAACTTGGCTGGTGTGACCACTTTCATCCTTACAGAGACTCACAAGCGCATGACAAGCAAATATGCATGGAATATACGATTTATTTAGTTGACAACGTGCATGACAATGGGGTCATTGGCTAATTGTGTGGCACAAAATCATGTGACAAAAGCAGATCTTTCACTTGTACTCCCATTGAATGCATGTTTTATCTTTTTTTTTACTAAGAAATTGATTAAAGGTTGCCATTTATGCAGGGGTGATTAAAAAGAGAGGGTTAAAACAGTGGAATAAAAGAGGCTTTAGTGTGTAGGCCTGCCTCCACGACGTTTGCAACTCTCATGGCAATATTAGTCAACAGCTGTTCCAAATTATTTTTAGTGTGACTCAAAAAAATCGGATCCTAGTGACCCAAAAACCGGTTTCAAACCAAGTGTAATAAAAAAAAATCTGCACTACCTAAAAATCTAAATGAGGACGTCTGCAAAAGCTGAAGAGTTCGTAGCTAAATTTGGGTCAACTCCTAAAACGTTGAACGTCATCTTCTTCAAATGAACGGCTTTCACTCGCCTTGAAGTTAGGGATTCTGTTGTGAACAGGCCTTGGAAAGTTGGCCAAATTTTTTTCCTCTATGTAGTCCCAAATCTTCTGACGAATGTCCCATTTCGACGCCCCTGGGAGTGGAAAGAAACAGGCTTTAAGAAGAGTACAGCCGGCCGAAGCGACACAAACAAAGACTTGAACGACCGGGCAAACGTCACACAGATTCCACGTACCTGGGTTTATTTTTATGACAGGGTCCATTGTGCTATTAGTAATGAAAGACAGTTGTTTCTTCAATACTCGACTGCGTTTCCACTCTAAAATCGTCCACGTGAGCAGTTACATGAAGAAACAGCTGCTTGTCAGTGTTTATCACTGCTACGGCTGCTCGGAAGGACGTTTTTAACGAAACGCGAAAGCCTCTAACTTCTGGACAACCGAACAGACATCTAAAACGGAAATACTGAGTAATTCCGTGGCGATGGCTGATACTATCTGGACAGATTTCCTTAGAAATCATATAAACAAGTGGGACCTTAATGTTCCTTTCTTTGTGCTGTTGATATCATGCCATCTTAATATTGCCAAACAAGGTCACATTAAACATGTTCAAAAGTTCTTCTCTTTTGCTACTTTCTTGCAGGTCTTAGCTACTATAGTGTCATACAGAGGGATTGAGAAAGATCAAGAGATGATGGGATATATTACAGCTAATATTAAAGTCCAAATAGAGTTTGATTTAAATGATCAAGATATCATGCTATAAATGTTACATTTTAAGTCCCTAACAAACATTTTTGTGCATACAGGGAAGGGGCTGAATTAAGGACTGATGGAAAGGATATTCCAGCACAATGAGCCTCAAGTTGTAAGCTGCAATTGCTGAGAAGCTATTGGCAAGTGATCAGAGCATGTACTCGAAAGGGAATAGGACATTAAACTCACATATTTTTCTATGAGTATGTTGAGGCAATGTGGAAACACATACAATTTAGCCATGGGAGATTTATCCATAGAGTAATTGTTGTGTTCTGGGATGTGATGACAGCCATGTTATCTAATTTGATGCTGGGAAGCAAACCGCATACATGCAATGGAAAATTTGATGGTCGAAATTGTTTAAAACCGGGGGCAACATCATAAAAGCATTGTTCCCTCTGTTTCTGAGCTGAGTCTGTGTAGTAGAAGCAGTTGAAGTGCCATAAGCCTACAATAATGCTTGATATAAGTGCATTTTATGCCGAACACCATCATTTAGACATCTAAAGAAAACGCCCACTCAACGTTTTCATAAGTTTGCCTCATTTAAGTTGTATGTTTATAAATTAAAGTCAGAAATGAAGAAAATTCCTAAAACCACTTTAAGGTCTGAGACACATTTGTATTTCTTGTAATCAGGATCAACATGTAATATATAAACAAACAGATTTGTCTCCTCCTAAAACCAATTATGAAGATATTCTGTCACTCCGTTAAATCAGAGCACCATCTGCAGGCCTTTAGGTGATTTTTGTTCAAGTTATCACAGAACGGCCCTTTTTTATCATCATTATTATCATAAGATAATGTTTAGTCACTGATTTCCACATTTCAGTATGATCTAAACATATGAAGGAAAACTGTTTGATCACTATTTAAACATAGATAAACAAATAAAACTATAGGCCATGTGTTTTGGGGTGTTTCACAGTTATTCATTTGAACCTGGAGAAGTTTAAGGATTTCTAAATATGAATAACTTGAGTTATGACATGTAAAACAAAAACTTTTCCCAAAACTTCCAATTTGTACAAATTGATATTAAACTTTGGCATCCTTGTGATTTTGAGCCCTTTGTCGAATGGGTAAGATCTCTAAAATATTCCAAATGGAAATCATACTCAAGTGACTCTCACAAAGATTTGTAAGATACGGTTTGAGATTGTAAAAATGTGCAATCTCGATTAAGAGCAACTAATTTACCAACACGGATAAAGCGGACCCGGAGGCAATCATCATTGCGTGTCTCTCTAATATCTTATGGAAAAAACACAGTACCATCTTGACAGTATAATCTCTACATTACTATATATCATTCATGTGCATACTAACACATAATCACAGTGTTTTGTAACTATGGAGGGTGTAAACAGAATTTCATGTCCAGCATCCTGTAGCAGACTTGTCACTGAGGTTGAAAACGTGTTGCGAACACACTGATAATGATGACACAATGCGGATTTCTTAAGATTTTCAAACTACCCGAGGGCACCTTTTGATACCGCTAGATGGCAGTATCTACCTTCCCTTCTCCGCTGGAGCAATGGGGGTGTGAGGGGCGGCGGTCTGTCTGCTGTTTGGATGATTTTTCCATCGCTAATAACATTTTACAACCCTTAATATCTTTTCAATCGTGTATAGTGTCATTGTCTTCCCCAATGGTGTGCATAACAACTCGTTTTGGAATATTTGCCCCACTTTTACAGATGCTCGCGGACACTCCAGCGGTCCGTAGCCCCTCCTGGCACCCTGAGCTCCCCGCCACTCTGGGCATGCAGCCAGCTCCGTTGTGCCCAACTGCCTGTCTTTCTCTTTCTCTTCTTCGTTGCTCCGGGTCCCCCACAGTGTATTCTGCACATACCATTCCAAACCCCCCCCACTCCCTCAATGCTGTGCGCACAAAGCCAAACGGCCCTGAAAAATGCATCCATGTCGCTGTGGCCAGACCTCCCCGTCTGCGTGAGGCGGGGCAGGCGTCACACAGCTCTGGTGTTCCGAGCAGGACAGGTGGACCGAGCCAGTGAAGAAAATCCACATCACCTGTTTGGGACATTCAGAACAACAGCTGACGAAAAGAAAGAGGGGGGGAAGAAAAGGAAGAAGATATTGTGTCAAATCAGGACTGAGGTTTGGCGGTGTCCACCCACCACCTCCACCCCTCTCACTCCCCTCGGATGCGCACTGACTTGCGTACGTTCCCTTTGCGTTTGCTCCCCATTTGTCTCCAATGCCGGTGTGGTGAACAACAGGACACTCTTGGCTGAGCTGCATGGAGGCACAGGGAGGGGCAGGGAGCCCAGGTAAGAGCCATTTTCTCCCCTTTCTTTCCCCTCTGTCACAGCTTTCGAGTACAGAGCTGTTGCTGAGTGTCTTGTCCAGTTCAGGGTGGCTTGTGCTGCAACTAAACTGTGCATTTATTCACATATTCAGACAGTTTGTGTCTGGTGTTGTCTTATTGATGGCTCATAATCTTGAAAATTGTTAAAAGGAGTGAGTAACTTATCTGCATCAGAGGTTACAACTGCTGTGTTTTGGGTTAAACAGCAATATTACAGTACAAAGATCATTTTTTACATTTAGAATTTATGTGTTCTGCCCAATAGCTGTGTTTGCCTGCACTCTTTGGGGTCTACCCAAAAAGCTGGGCTATAATATTCCAGCTTTTAACATACATGATATCAATTGTAGAGCAGTAATGTGGCCCTCATTGCACCATTTCATTGTATCATGATTTTACAACTTTGTGAAAATGTTGAGTAAGGCAGTATTATGTCAGCCTCAAAAGTCCAAGCCATGAAAGCTGATTAAAGATAGTATGTGACAAATTTAAAAAATGTGCATGCAGTTGAGTGTAAAGCGGTGCAAAGCACTTCAGCCACCTCAGGGACTGAACATTCAGCCGCTATCACTCTGTGATACATTGGAGTCAAACACAGTCCCTGAAGCCTCTAAAACTTGCAATTTCAGCAGATGGCTCTTTTTTAATGGGGTACTGAATTTTCCTTCCATGGCCGTCTTCCGTTTGACTTTACATACCCTACTTATTCTCTGTAAACTGGCAGTCAGAATTAGCTGCCAATGAAAAATAGGTGGAATGCCTTGTTATTACGATGGGATTGAATTAGAGTATACATCATTATTGTGATGCATTCAGAACTAGGTCATTCTCTCTGACTTTTACATGTCAAATTGGATTGTGGCAGAAATGTCAACTTAGGTAAATCAGACGTTCCTATATGTCTTGTACAAATATAGAAAAATTAAAAATGATTCTGAACAATGCTTTGATTGACATTAAAATAAATTGTGTTAATTGTTTTTCTTTATATGCCTCATTCTGTGTTCAGTGCCACATCAAGGAAATGTCTATATGTTGATCAAAAATGGATTTGCCTGGTAGCATAAATACCAAATCAAAATCCTAAATTTCAATTCCAGGATTAGTAAAGTGAAATCCATATGTACAGGTTAGTATTGACAGCAAAGTAGTGTTAAGAGAACAAACAGACAGATGACCACGCCTGAGGAGGTGGTTTGTTTTTCATAGCTAGAGTGTCCCAGCACTTGGCCTTGGGGCACCCCATTAGTGAGGTAATGAAGAGCAGATAAATGTCCTTGCACTGACATTATGAAACAATGCACCCTGAGGCAGGATTTAAATATAACCGAGTAAACGAGTCATAATGGTATACTGTAACCACATAAAGCAGGATACAGCACACACAGAACATGAATGGTCAACACTGTCAACTGGTGAAGGGCAAAAGGTTTAGTGAGTTTTTCATTTGTGTCACAGTTTTCAACAGCAATTGATTTATTAATCCAGTAAATTCAATTCAATTCAACTCTTGGCAATAATGACAGTATAAAACATTATAGGCATATTTGTGCTTTTCCCTCCATCTGCCGAGAGTTAGCCTGTTCCCAGACGGCCACAGCACACAGGGGAGACAGGGTCAGACGGATCCTGAAGAGGACAAATACATGAAAGCCAGCTGTGTTTTTCTTTGAAATCATGAGTAACTTGCTGTCACTTGTCACTCCAGCCTTTTTCCTAGACACATCAGCAGGTGGTGGCACGATCAGGCCATCTGTGTAAACTTGTCCTCTATCACACATGAATGATGCCGTGACTTTCTGGAAAGCTCTTTTTGCCTGTCACAGATTGACTGGTCTTACATGAAACAAGAGCACACATGAGCATTCATGAACACATTCAAAATGTGAGTGTGGCGTATTTTAATAAATAACACAATAGCTATTGCTGCTATTTACAAGTGCTTTTCCTCAAAAATAATTATAAAAGTGTATAGATAACTGATGGCTGAATTGATGCATGAAATCACATTTCTGAATATGGTGGTGGAACTGGAAACCAATGCTGTTGGTCTAAATATTGAACAAACATTTCATTATACACAGCAGAGCTAAAGCTATAGTCTTTCAGGTTGTGGGGCTTCTCAATGGGGAAAAGAAATAATCAATGGCTAGTAGCAGTCACTGTGCTTCACTGAGTGAAATCAGAGTCGATCCTGGATGGCCTTTTGCATCACCATAACACAAGGAACATTCTGCCATTAAAAATGTTTTTAGCCATCTGGCAAAGCCCACCACAAACCTGCCGTACTCCCACACTCTTTTTTACCGAGTCTGTATCTTATACATGGCTGCTGCCATCATTTTTCGTAGATATGTATGTGATCTGGGCTTATATGGTTGGTGGTCGGACCACCTTTAATACTGTAGTGCAGCTTTCTTAAGTGGCAGCACTGTGTCTTCTTCCGATTGATTGTGCAGCACTCCTGCACATCTCCTCTTACCTTGTGTAGTCCCCATGCTTTTAGGTGTTTGCAACCTTGATCAGACTTTAACCAGAGTTTGTGTGTCATTCCAAATGTAAAAACATGCTATTTTAGGCACTTACTATTTTCAGACTTTTGTTAATAGCCCGTATGAGAAGAACAGAGTCTTCTGATATTTTTTAACTGTCATATTAATTAACTTGTCATATTCATTCTTACAGCCCCAAAACTTAGATTCGCTTTTCAAAGGAACTGCGGTCACTTTGCACTTTGTAACTTGATACACACATGTTCGTACTAAGTTAAGACCTGAAACCTTTTCACTCAAAAAGCTGTCAAGGAATTAAATGAGTATTTAGGTTCTTTACCAGGGAATCAGTGGTATAGTGGGTCATGAATTGGAAGAGCATACAATCAATCATTAACACTATATACAATTCAATACAATCAGGTTAACACTTAAAATGCTTTCTTCCCGCAATTTCCCTCAATTTGCTGTGATACCTCCAGGAATAATGCAATTTGGAATGTAATGTCGTCTTTTACGATAAGTCAAATATCTATGACCAATCCTATGACTTTTTTGTGTGTGTTTATTCACTCTGTTTCGGGGCCTTCGTGAGGATAGAGCCCAACAAAGATATCCAGAAGCTGCTGAAGCCGCCCAGCTCAGGCGACCTATCTAAAGAGCTGTTCCAACACCCATCAGGGGAGGAAGAGGGCAGTCTGTCGGGACACACTGCTAGCCTGCTGCACATCAGTGAGAAAAGACGTAAGTACCAAGGAAGGAGTACAAGCAAAGCACAGACTTATACTTTCACTGGTTAGTAAACAGTGGTCCAGACTTTGAAATGGAGGGAATTTGTTTTAAAATGTGTCTATCCGATCAGTAGCAGTAGTTTTTCACAAAGGGCGTTTTGTTTTATTGAACAGTAAGTATTTAGTAAGTGGAAACTAATTCTATATTCATTCTAGTCTAATCAGTTAATGCATAATCTATTACAGCAATTTATTAGTCATCTTTCATATTATACAGTCCAAGTACATGCTCAGGTCTTGAATTCACCAAATGACCATTGCCGGTTTTAGGTATTCTGCTCTACATCCTCCATGCAGCAGAGCTTACACTGAAAGGGCTCATTGTGTGTCATTCCGTACAGAGGCTTCCCTGTATGTGCCAAACTCCCATGCCTCTGAAGCACAGGGACCCAAATTGAGGCTACATGAGTGACAAGGCCACCTTTATCTGCTTCACTAACTAAACACTTTTTCAGGGTTACAGCTAAATCCAGCGACTAACGTCCACGTCACTACCATTTAATGTAACCCACTAACTTTCGTATCTTACAGCCAGGTCAGTTAATGGTCTGCGACAAGAGAGGTGAAGGAACAGAGGAAGGCTAAGACTGGCAAAAAGAAAGTACATTAAGAATCTAATTATATCCAAAGTGTTTGCAAATGAATGTGAAAAAGAGATCATTAGCCCCTTTGTCCATTTGTATATCTTTAGGGATTTGTCCCATATCAGCTGTATCCAGACTGATACAACAGATTATCTTGCAGTGCTGCTGTTTTATTTCCTAAATGGGGGACAAATATTGCTCCTGAGTCGTCAGCAGCTTTATTTTTAGACCCAGTGAAAACAGCATACCTTAAAAGAAATGTATGTAAAATATTTTAAAAATCAGAGAAACAGCAACGTGATAGAGCAAGAGTGTGCAATAACCAGGATCTGCTTCAGAATTAGGATGTGGTGGAAAGAGAACCGTCTGTGACTGCTTGTGCAAAATTCTTTCGTAGCAGCAAGTGTGACTCATAAAGACAAATATGTTAATCAAAACCTGTGATATGAGACCAGTAAACCTCATTTCAAATCCACAACCAAACCTTTTATGCTCTCTATCCTTAAAATGTGTCTGTCAGCCATTCAAAATACATATACAATACGATGTAAGAAAAAAAAAATGTAAAAAGCCTTCCTTCCTTTGCATTGACACCATCAGAGACCAGCCATCATCACCGTCTGCTCAGGCTGGACTGCTGGCCTCAGGCATGTCAGAGATAGAAGGGGATTGCCTCTATTGAACATGCGGTGCACATCGTCTCCACTCTCTTTATATCTTCCCCCCAAATGTGAACCCCTCGCCTTAACCATCCTCCCCATCCTTTGTTTCTTCCACTGAATCAGTCTTGTATCTTTTTGCGTGTAGAGAAGGGAAAGTGTGGGACAGCAGAGGAGGCCGTTTTAATTTACGTTAGCTCCCAGCACACAATTGGATTTTTCTTCTTTCTCTCTTTTTGTTGGGGTGTTGTCTCAGCATTAATTATCTGATTTCAGTCCTTCCCACTGATGTCTCAGAGATCCCTCTTTTAGAGATGGAGGCAGTTGTTTCAGCGTCTCCGCGTCAGATTGGAAACATAGCAATCAATAATTCAAGAGGCCAGGGTACGGAAGAGGCAAAGGAAGAGATGGAGATGTGGTTAAAAAAGAAAAGCGTGTCCGAATAGGAATTATGTTGGGATCAATACAAATTAATGAGCGTAACTTGGAGATGAGAGAATATAGTTTCAAGCAGTCCTTTGTTTTGTTTTTCTGCTTAATTTCTCCTCTGTTACTTTTTGTTGTCTTACATTCACATGCTCATGTGTAGCTTCAGTTCTGCCTCTTTCATCATTCCGCCTCTCCTGCTTTTCCCTTCAGTTCCTCCCCCACAATTCTCCCCATGCGTTGTTGCCTTCAGACTCCTCTTATCTCCCAAAAATGCTGTCAGAAAGTCTCTTAACCATAGCCAAGCATCTTCAAGCCAGAGTGAGGTTTGAGTGAGGTTTTTCACCTATGGCTGCATCCTGCTACATCATTTTTTCACCAGACCTCTTATTGAATTGTCTTAAGCATGGGTGTGTCACATTTACTCATTAGTATTCTCCAGTGGTCACCACCTCTGTGTTTTCATCCCTTGTGTCTCCCAGCACTTGATGATGTTCTTAATATATTTGACACATGGCACATTGACGAGTCACAGCCCCGGCAGTGGCGTATAAATCAATACGCAGTCTGTTCGGAGGGAGGACGGAGGGAACGAAGCGCGGCAGACAAAGAGCAGCAGGAGAGTGGGCTCTGCCTCCTCGTTTTGAAGCGGCCTGGAAAACAGCATGGGGACAGCTAAAGCTAATAACAGCTTTCAGCTCGTCATGCAGCCCATCGTTTTCTCCACAAATTCTCACCCGTGAACATCAAGTGATGCGCTTCCCTCAGTCTTGGTTGTGCAGGGTATGGACTGATGTCTGGGCAAATGTGAGCACATGCACGTTTTAGGGACTTCTCCCTTTACAGTAACAGCTGTACCTCCAATGACATTGGTTTTGGTCATACTGAGACAGACAGATACCCTAATACCCTTTATTTACAATAGGTGCGGGATTTAGGAGTCTTTGAGTAGTTTCTACTTTAGCTGAATTAAAATTTCAGGTGTGGCATCCTGTGAGGCTCCTTGGTTGGAATGCTGAGTCAAGCACATTGGGCCGCACCACGTATGCGTGTGACCCCGTTGTGTGCAGCAGTACACAGTCCTGCCCGCTGAAAAATCAGAACAAACAGGTGCAACACACACAGGAGAAAATTTAGATTGCCCCATGTTAAAGAAGCGGCTATTTTTATCTCCGCCAAGCTCTCATTTCAGTTCTTCAGCTACACGCAGGCACCTCGCCGAGATGCTGAAAAGACATGGCCACAGAGGCTGATTCAAGAAATGTACAGCCGGTGGGAATGTCTTAAGTGGGCCTGACCAGAAATACAGTGGATGAATGATGATGATGATGCTAAAAGAGACATCCATTGGTCTAATCACAAAAGAGACTGAGGAGCCGCTTTTATCGGACGTTAAAAATATCTGCCTCTCATTCCCTTGCGTCTTTTAAAAATAATTTTCTTTGCACTGACAGCCATAAAGGACCTCCCTCCACACCGTTTCCTCTCTGTCATGTCTCACAGAGCCTCTGAGCAGCGTGTCATCTTTAGAGGTGCACTTTGACCTCCTGGATCTGACTGAGCTGACTGATATGTCTGATCAAGAACTGGCTGAAGTCTTTGCCGAGTCAGACGACGAAAACCACGAGTCCCCAGCAGGTAAGGCCTTCCAAAACGAAGCGTACACACTGCAGTTAATGAGAAGGATTCTGAATAGAGAATATTATCTTCTAGTGCTAATACATATGAAGGATTTTCTGAAAGATGGCAGAGAAAAAACTAAGATTGAAGAATCCAGGAAGTTTAACAGTATAAGTCGTAAACAGGACACCTAATTTTTCACCACAATAAGGAGAGAATCGGGCTGTCTCTATGCGTGCCCTCTATGCAGCTATAATGTGGGAATGAGCCATCCCTGATAGAACCCAAATAACAGGCATGTTCCCACGTTTATGTGTCTTATGCAGTTTCATATCATTACTGCCCAGCAGGGTCTTCAAAAGGCCTGCTGTGCTGTAACGAGCTGAGACGCCATGTGACTAAAAGCTCCATGGATAAATGAACAATTAAGTGAAATAGTGTAAATATCTGAAGACAGTACTATACCGTCGTTAAGTTACAGATAATAAAGACCATGCTGAGTCTTTAACATGCTGAGTGGAAATTACAGGATGACAATAATATGATAAAATGATTATGTATGACTAATTATTGGAGTGCAGTAAATGGGTTTTACGCATATAAATGACTGGAAAGAAAATAACTTAGATTGAGTTGGGATGTATTAAACGTTTCCGAGGTTTAAGCAGTATGAGGAAGCATACGATGCAGGATGATGCTGTATCCTGTGCACTCCTGTGGTTTAGCACGTGTACTGTACAGAATGCCACCTCAGGCTCTGGAAGGCCACCTCATGAGTGGTGGAGAAGAGGGCTGTCTGTTTACCACAGTAAATAAAAACGGCAAACATTGTTGTAATGTTGATATAACCAAGGGAAAAAAACAATTAGAGTTTTACTGACAGAGAGCAAGAGAAGGCGGAGGACACGTATCCAGGGATTAGTACTCTGAATTATTTATATTTGCTGATAAAATTCACTAAATCCCACCAGACAGATCGTGTGTGAACAGATTTAAAGTCTTATTCTCACAGTCACCCTCAAAACTTTACGGGATGAAGTTCTCCTTATTATCCTTCTGCATACAATTCCCTCTTCAGCAGCAGGATTCTCCCCGTTTCCGCTGTTTAGGCCCAATTAACCAAACTGTGGAACAGCTTATTAAGTGTTTGTTCAGGAGTTATTGTGCCATCTGTGTTGTATGCTGCTGCCTGCAGTGCCACAAGACACTGCTTTGGGTCTTTGTTCAACCCCATTCAAAAAAAGGATGGGGAGCTGTATGAACTAGTAATTACAGATACGGAATGCTGCTTGCATTTTATTCACATGAGAAAATCTAAACATTTTAATCTTGAAAGTGAGACATTTTGTGACTTCATGAAAAATATTTGATCATCACAAATTTGATTGGAGTATGAGAATATGTGTAAAATGATGGGGTTTATACAAAGAGTTACGCTGGATTGGTAGAAACAGATGAACTTAAATGTGTCTTTTAGGTTAACTTTAGATCTCAGCAGAGATACTGTGAGAATTTGAAACTAGCATATCACATTAATTGCACACGCAGCAGTTTTTGACGGTATTTTCACTGGCTGTATTTTCCTGTTGAATGTTGACCCTCTAACAACTACTCTCTGGACCGCCGGGTCGTGCATCAGTTAAATGCTCCACTACGTTGACCACATGGGTGCTGCTTTGTCTCTGTCTGCTGCCTCTGCACAGTTAGCTTCATCACAGCCAACAGAAACTAGTTGATTCCATGGCTGTGTGAAAAAGGGAACAAAAGCCAGCAGCTGGCTGCTCAGTGAGCACAAACAATGAGCCGAAATTCACTATTAAACTTAATTGTGCTCCACAGAACTGTAGAGAAAGGAGATAATTCTTTATCTGCAGGGTCATACCAGCAACTTCTGCTCCCTGACGCAGTATCATTACAGATCTGTCATGATGTGGAAGAATTGTGTGTGACTTTGCAGCACTATCGTCTCAAAGATAATATGAACAGTAAAGTAAAACTCTTATCTTTACATTAAAAGCATTTTAGTGCAAGTGTTATCATGAATCGTAGTGTTTTATTATTCATTATTATGAGGGTTCCATAAAATTTAGAAGATTAATTCAAATACCACAGATGTTCTAATTTTAAAATTCAAGACATCAGTCAATCCAAGCAAACAAACACAAGCCATCTATTTTCTCCGGCTGACCGTCCTGCCACTAGTGAATCACAGGTAAACTATTTAAGATGCTTTTCTTTAGTGGCCTGGAATGAGCTGCTGATCAACTTTAAGCCATGAATAAGGCAAAAAAAAAAGTAAAAAAAAGACAACAGCCACCAAACAACATGAGCAACGTGTTTGAGCTGTAATTATTCAGGGATTGGTTTGTTCATTTTCATCCGACACAGCCTCACCGAGGCGAGTGTTTCTAATTCACTTCTATATTTTTACTCTGAATAAAAATAGCACAGCCATCTGAGAGCGAAGGAGGAACTTTTTAACCTTATGACAAAAACTGTGTCATTTCTGTGCAGTGTATTAATGTGAACTATTCCTAAAGTCACACACAACATAAATACATTCTGTTTTCTCTCTTATTCTATTTTGTTGTGTCTGTGTCTGCTTTATACATTTTTTTAATTTTTAGCGAAGAAGAATGATTCAGAATAAATTTAGCACTGAAACTGCATGAGGAGTTTGTGCAAAGTTATTGACTTATATAGAAATATGTGATTGTTTGGCTTCAGGAAAAAATTACATGTGCTGTGTCAGGGTTTTTTTCTTTGTGGTAATTACTTTTTTGTATGAAAGTCATGATGATATTTCACCTGACAGAGTAACATTTATATAATTAACTATGCAGACTTATCCCTGTCTGCATAATGAAATGGGGAAAAAGGTGGTTCCACTGAGGCTATTTGATGTCTCCAGATGGGATGTGAATTAAACGATATTGGGTTTCACTTTGCACTGTTCAGGTGGGTCTGCTAGCATCGAGCTGCATGGTTTGAGCAAAAGGCTGCATCTGAAACGTTGAGTGCTCAAAGGGGTTGAGACAACGGTTAAGGGGGGGGCAGAAGATGGGTGACTGAGTTCAAGCTAAATGCAGGCTTTTAAATAATTGATTTTCTCCTTCTGGAAACAAGGCCTGTTCCTTCAAAAGCCATTTAAACACTTATTATAATGCATGGAAAGCCTCTTCCTTACATATGCCATGTCCTGTTTGGTTCTCCCTATGCTACCATTATTTTCATTCACCTCCATGGTCTCATACACTTTAGGGAACGAACCATTTATGTCTGTAGTTTGATGTAACATAAGTGTTATTATAAGAGCAGATAATTTGACTATATTTTCAGCAGCTACAAGTCATTGCTCAACGAGCAGATTCTTCACGTTTTTATTTCTGGAGCAGCTCTACAAAAACTGAACTCTGTGCGTTAGGTTGTTTAGGTGGAATCCTTTGTTTACTTTTGGTTGACTACATCCTGAAACAGTCCCGTCTTTGGCAATAGAAATCCCACACAGCGAGAAGAAAACTGCATCCTGATTGATGATGTAGAAGGTTTCTTTTCTAGTACCTAGGACCCAAACCTTACGAGATGTCGCCAGAATTTTAGCTCACTGTAAAGTTTTATCGCACAAAGACTGCAGCAGAAGTTGCTCTCTTTCTTGTTCTATATAGTGGTGGTCATCCTCTGGGAGCAGAAGTCCGTCCATGAAAGCTTTATTGAATGTAAAAGGTCAGGTTCCAGCTGAGCTTGCCGCCTTTAGGACTGTTTCAGGCTTGTAATGACTTTAGTGATCATAATCTTTGGTAAGTACTTTACACACTATGGTGGTGATTGTTCTCAAATTAGAGTGCACAAATCAGACAAATGTTTTCTCTTTGTAAATAACTGAAATATGTAACTACATTTGCTCGTGGACATACTTACATTTATTCAGTCAGCAGAGACCTTTAAACGGAGCAGTGAGGGACTTTATTATCCTGGCTTTGACATGTTGTCTCTGGAATCCGGTGTTCTGCCCGCAGCCTTCCTACTTAAGAAAAATCTCTCTCCTTTAAGCCATAGTGCTCCAATGTGAAGACGGGTTTTGTGTTGGGAATTTACCCTGTGCCTTACAAGTCGGAGAAACTTGAAAAACCAACTAAAATTACATTATGCAACAACATACTCACTGAACACAACATAGGACAGTTTAGCTGGTGGACAAAAGACAGAAAATAAACCACATTTGTTAATGTTGAGGGGAGATACAGTCGTAGTAGTAGTGCTTGTTCCAGTTTGTCTTTTTATTATACATGAGTAAAATGAAAACGCACACCAGAATCGCAAAACTATAAGGGCGCACAGTTCTATAAATATAGTTTCCACTCAAGACAGACATTTATGCGGCCACATAAACACTTCGGCAGGCATTCGTGGCACATGACGCCAAGAGTCTTTCCTTCTGCTCAGCTGGTTGACATCCTTCCTATTATAGTCCAGCAGATTCCAGCAGTTACCGAAAAATGTTTTGGTGGTTCACAAAGGCTTTTTAGAAATGTGGGATACATATCATTGTGATATTGTTTTGGTTTGCCATCGCAGGGTCTAATTACATACGTTTATTTTACAAAATTATAAATCTAATATTTCCGTTTTTTACATTATTCATTGTACGAGTAGTCACTGTGCGTTTGGTCCTCAGGTTCCCACCATCATGCACTGCCTCGGGCCGGGTACATGCGCTCGCCCTCGTGGACGCGTTGCAGCAGAGTCGAGCCACCGAGAGAAAGAAAGCACCACAGTGACTCAGACACCGCAGAGCCTTTAATGAAGCTGGAGAGGCCAAAGCAGCCGTGATGTCTCGTGTGAAACAGCCGGACCAGAGAACAAACCGGGGGCCGGACACACAGCCAGAGTGGGGACACACAGCGGACCGGGAGGCCTCCATCTGCCGCCGCGCTCTCGCAAAAAGCTCCCAGGTGCTGGCAAGGTCAGGCTGAACTCTGGACGCTGTGCTCCGTGCTCTGAGGTCCTCGAGATGTGCAATACTCACTCCCTCCCCCCATCTTCTATTTCTCACACATACAGCGAGCGAACCCAATGCAATCATTGTCTTTTACCTGAAAAGGGTTCTTAATGCACTCCCGGCGACCCGCCGGTTTCATGCTTTGTTTTATGGATAACAGACAGGGTATGAGGTCAACAGAGTAACCACACCTTCCCCCTCACAGCCCCACAGGGTGGGCACAGGGGGAACAGCACCATACATCATGTCGGCAGCGTAATGCTAGACCGTTCCCTGCGGTGCACAGAAAACACTAATCACCCTGAATTGCCAGGACATGGGGTGAGGTGGAAATTAACAAAAAATGGCCAACTTAGAATATCTGAATGCTTTGTAGGACTTACTGTGTGACTTGTAAACAGGGTTTCAGTTGTGAGTTTTAGTTAGCCTCTGTATTCCATCACACCTCCTTCATCCTTACAACCTTCATCCTATTTTAAAAGAACTCCATGAAAATGTTGCACTTCTTTTACTAAAAATTGTACTTCCAGCCCCCCCCCCCCAAGAATTATTGGCATTTGGTGCAGATGACTGAACATGATAAACAAACCAAGTAGCAGCTAAATGTAATACTATGTCCTATTCTGAAACTCTTTCCTCAAATTGTCTTCTTTCTTTCCAACTTTTCTTTTTATTATATATAAAACAGCGGCCGCAGACGCTGCGATGAGAGCAATCAACCTGATCCAAAGGTCTGAGCTTAAAATCCCTCCAGACATATCTTGAAGGGAGAGTTAAATCCCGTCATGGTCAGACGGATTTGTGTGGATGCCAAAAACACGAGCAAGTGCCAAAAGTTTTGTTATGGTGAGTTAACTTTTGATGCAGTATTTCGTATCTTTATCAGCAAAGGAAGAGCTGTTTACTTGATTTATTTGTCACATATTAAGCTTCTCACTAGACCACTAGTGCCAATAATTCTGAATGCTGTGACAGATGAGTAAAAAATAACACTGGGATGGTTGAAGATTGAATAAAAAAAATAAATAAATATGGCTCGTTGTGTGATTTGTGGTGTCAAAAAGGGTTGGTGATGTGATCTCTCATGGTCAAGGTGTCTTTGGGTGAGAAGCTGGACTCCCCATTTCCTCAAATGCAACACACATATGAGCGTTCTTGAAAACTATCAAAAGTTGCTCTGTGTGTGAATATGAATTATTGTCTAAAAACATTTTGGTAACAACTAGGTCAGAAAAGCGCCATTCAAATGCAGTGCACGTATCATTTGTAAATGTTCTTTATCAAATTGTACACACAGCAAACACTTCTTCACGTAGAAAGATAATTGGTTCATCTGGTGTCAGAAGAGCAGTTGCGCAATGCTTTGCTATATCAGGCCTCCAGGACTACTGATGCAGAACATTTTTAATTGTGCAATCAAAGTTAAATAAATGTAATTGGATTGGGAATGTCTCGCAGATGTGACGGCAAACATTAAGGCGGCAATGAAATGTTCTGAAAAGCTGTGAATGAAAACATAAGTCTGGCATTTCTGAAGCGCATTGGAGCACCAGGGAGTAATTTAACTGGAAGAAAACAGACACCAAGTGGAAAGATTGAACTGTAAAAATGTTTAATAGCCCACAAAAGCCAAAGCTTTCTTCAGATCTATTAAAATAAATACATCCAATATGAACATTTCAAACATTTGCATTGAAACAACCGCCTCTGATTGGCAGTTCATTATGATTATTAGGTTGTTTAAAATGAGCCACTGTCAGACTGAAATATTTAAAAAGATCTCACCCTGTTCAGTGTGGTTTGATAAAAATAGGTGGGCCATATTTCATGTCCCTGCTGCTTCCATCAGCTCAGGATGGAAGACCAGACACCGTAAAGGGGCACTTTGTGACCACTAGGTGTCGCAGCGGAGCTCTGAGCCTAAACTAAAGGCATTTAGAAAGCTAACAGATCTCTTTATTTCATAAACTTATTGGCAGATTATTTCTCTGAGTGAGTCTTTTTTTTAACCGAAGAGAACCCCAAATATATACGCACAATGCTTACTGCTGGAACAGGTACAAAATATAAAACAAAAACGTGTATATAGCTAAATATCTACAATCTTCTGTCCAATGTCTCTTTGAGCTTAAAGACTGCATCGGAACGTGGATGGGAGGGTGAAGAAGTTACCATCTGCTACATATTGGCTACTTTCACATTAAAAAAAAACAGTAAAAGTGCACATTTGATAATTTCAGTCATTAAAAACCTGAGTAAGTTATTCCCTCAATGTCTTTTTTCATCACCCTTGCTTTGGTTCCAGTTCTTTAGTCCTTTGGGTAGTGAGGTGCCCTCTTCAATATCCTTCGACTCTTCCACAAACTCCTCGTACGAGCATTTCCCACAAAAGGGACGAGGTCCTAGAAGCTCCATCATGTCAGCCCTGTCGAGCTTCTCTTTATCTAGGAGACGCTTTGCAACCTGCAAGGCAAAAAATAACTGAATTACACACACTTGTTAGCCAACTAAAACTGTCCATTTAATGTTGTGCTGATGTCGGCAGACTTCCAAAATACTTTAAGGGAAGTGGAGTGGTAGGATAACAAAGTATCCCCAATGACTTTTTGTCATATTACTGCTTCAACTTAACATGAACATCCTCCTGATGGTTATGTTAAAGCAATGCAGACATGAGCTCACTCTCTCCGTTCTCATAACCACTCTCTGAGGCAACCAAAATCAGCTCAAACCTTTTCCACCATTTCTTTCTTCGCCACAATGAGCCGGTGCGTTCGCTGGAAGGCAGCTTCTATGAGCAGGCGCACCTCCTGGTCTATAATTCGGGCAGCAGATTCACTGTAAGGCTTCTCAGTTACTGTGTTTCCCTGCTGAGGGAGCTCAAAAGAAACCTGGCCCACTGCCTCATTCATTCCAAACTGCACAACCTATAAATACAAGACAGAAATGATCAGTCCAAGAGGAATCCAGAGAATTGTATCAGAAAATATTTCATTATTCTTTATGTTGTTATTCATCTGATGCTCAAAATGGTTTTGTGCTTTCATTTTTGGGGGAAATCTGGTTTGTTAATACAGGAAAAACAAAACCTTTAGCCTCTTCAAAAGTGGGACAGTTACCTGCGCATATGCTGACTGTGTGACTTTTCTGAGGTCGTCTCGAGCTCCAGTGGTGATTTGATGAAAGAAGACCTGCTCGGCCACCCGACCACCCAACATCATGCACATTCTGTCAAACAGCTGGTCCTGAGTGAACAGGTGCTGCTCTTTAGGTAGACTCTGTGCGTAGCCCAAACCTTTCCCCCGGGGAACAATGGACACCTGGTGGAGTACACTCTAATCAGCTGGTTTATCAGGAGCGCATTTGATTACAGGCAGTAATGAAGTGAAAGTGATTAGAGGAGGACTGTGTGCGAGAGAGAACAGGTCTGATGTGGAGCCGATACCCTCAGCAGTGGATCGGCGTGCCCCAGGAACCAGCCGGCGACGGCGTGTCCGGCCTCATGGTAGGCCACTGTCGTCTTCTCTGGAAGCTGAAGCACCTGAGTCTTTTTCTCCAGACCTGAAAGCAAACAGGATATGTTACCCAAATACCCTGGCTTTCAACCAGATTCAGTAAAAGGAGAAATATGTGACACGTAGTAAAGCACGATCCCTTTGAGTTGCAATAATCCTAGTAATCACTGACAAAAATAGTTAAAAGACATTCAGATTTGAGGATTAACAAGATAAATAGATTAGTTGGAATACATGAAAGCAAACAAATAGTTAGGTGGGTAGATTCTACTGAAGTTATTACACATTAACCTTACCTCCGGTGACTCTGTCAGCGGCCTCCTCAAAGTGACTCGTAAGGACACATTGGTTTAAGTGACGTGCAGCTATCAGAGCAGCTTCATTACAAACACTGGCTATTCCGGCCCCTGAAAGACACAAGCAGAGATCACACATTAGTTAGACGTTACAGAACATCTTAGAACATCAAAAAAGAAGGTCCAGATTTAATTATTTGGGGATTATGTCAATCTGAGCTTTCCCTGAAAAAAAGCACACCTGTTTAGGGAACAAGGGTGCCGAAAAAGCATCAGCAACACGAACAAAATTCTGAGGGACTCCAAATGGTGTGCGTGTGGAAACGGGAACCGTCTTTTCTTACCAGTAAAACCCGGGGTTAGTGCAGCTAACTTCCTGGACAAAGCCTCCACGTCTATGCTGGGATCCAACTTCAAAGGTCTCAGATGCACTTTAAAGATAGACGCCCTCCCTTTCATATCCGGTGGGCCTGTGGAAAAGACGAACAACAGCCTGCTATGACTATTAGGCCTCATATAATCCACAGCATTCAGGGTGAAACTGCCCAGTTTATATAACAGGCTGTATAACGAGCAAAATATTAAGCCACAGAATTTCAGTAAGTGACGAAGAAGTTAATCTCTGTTTGAAATAGCTGCATCTACTCACTCGGGAGGTTAGTGACATTTACAGTGTCTTAAGAAGATATCATCTAAATGTGGTATTAAAAAATACAGGACATCCATTGTATTTGTGATCCTGAGAATAAAAGCGTGCTATTTACACCGGCTCACTTTGCTAACACTTCAAATAAACATGTAATGACACTCTGTCAAGCAACTCCATCTGCAACCGAATGTCTACAAAAGACATCCAAGATTAAAGAAAACAGAGAGACTACAGGTTTCACTCCCTTGTGTTGGCCCCCAGTTATCTTATCCTCCCCTTACAGACAACCAGCCCGCTCATGATGACCCTACGCCACCCACCCAACCACCCCACACCGCTGCCGCCCAGCTAATTAGATCTTAACAGGCAGGAAAACTGACCACTTCAACAAAAGATAAAAGCACGCATAATGCAATGAGCGCTTTTAACTGCATAACAGCTGAGGAAGAGATGCAGGCTTAATTGAGTTGAAAGTCATTTTCTTAAGCCAGAACATGTCATGGTTAGCACTTTATCAGAAGCAGGTTGATCTAACAAAGTTATGTCCAGGTCCATGTGCACATTAGACCAGGGAACTGCATGTGACGACGGCACTCAGCGTCACCATTTACAGAACGAGGTCGGCCGTTCTCACACATTCATGCAGGTTTCTGACCAGTGCCTCTACTTCACCTATGCTTATGTGTCGATCGAAGCGGCCGGGCCTCATCAAAGCCGGATCCAGGATGTCTGCTCGATTGGTGCCAGCCAACACGATGATGTTAGAGCTGCTACTGAACCCTGCACAAACAGAAACATTTCATTAGCAAGCGGCTCGAAAAAACAATTTGCAGGGAAGGGAACAATAAAAGAACAATAATGCCCACCATCCATTTCCACGAGCAACTGGTTCAGGGTATTCTCTTGCTCGCTCGGGCTGCCAAAGTTCCCGCCGTCCCTTTTCCTGCCGACCGCATCGATCTCATCGATGAACAGGATGCAAGGGGCAATTTTGCGAGCCACAGCAAACACATCCCTTATCTATTACAAAAAACAAAGAGAGCCGGAAATTAAGCCGAGAGGAAGCAGAAAGTGTCTGTAATCCACCGCTTGAGCTTCCGCATCCTCTGGGAGTTGGATCGCTGGGTTCAGTACTGACCCTTGCAGGACCCACACCAACAAACACTTCCTGGAAGTCGGAGCCGCTGACGGTGATAAATGGAACGCTGGCCTCTCCTGCCGTGGCCTTAGCCAGCAGAGTCTTCCCAGTTCCGGGCGGACCTGATAACAAAGCACCCTGAGGACATAAGGGGACACTCCTGACTTTCAAACACTTCGGAAAGAACATTTGAAAACTTTCGACAGAATAAAATGGCAGCACATCTCCACTGTAAAAGTGTGGGATAAAAGAGTTGCCACCGGCCCACAAAGAGCGTTTGAAAACACAAACCTTTGGGATTTTGGCTCCGAGGTCGTAATATTGTTGCGGATTCTTAAGGAAGTTGACAATCTCCATAATCTCTAGTTTGGCCTCATCACAGCCTGCGACATCCCTAAAACGAACACCGACGTCGCCTTTGATTATCTTAGCTTTGGATCCAGTCATGCTGAGCGGGTTTCCTTTCCCCATACCGCCCCGCGCTCCTGCCACCGGCCCCTGCCGGCTGGCAAAGAGAAGGAATCCAACCAGCAGCAAGGTGGGAAGAACGCTCGGAAGGACCGACCTGTTAATGGAGCAGAGGGCTTCAATTAGACCAGGACCTCACGAGAGCAAAATGTGCCACGCCTTTAACGTCCGGCTCCACCTCTCACCAGTCACTTTCACTACTGTAGAGCACAGGGACTCTGTGTGAGGAGGCGATTCCCAGTTCCTGCTGAGCCATCTCCAAGTTGTGCTCAAAGGAGTCCACACTGCCAATATTAAACCACAGATAGTTCTGAAACACAAAACCAGTGGGACACCCTTAGCCTGAGCTTCATTCAGAAAACTCAGCAGCTTTACAGTTTGACAGCGGCCCTTTTGAGGAACTAACCACTTTGGATGAGTTGACGCCGTAGGCGGGAAACACTTTGACATACTGCTTGTTGACAACCTCCACGTGGCCCACCTGTGAAGAGAGCACAGGGGTTAAGCTTGCTCTCGTAAAAGGAGGGAAAATAAATACGAGAGCAATTTCAGGAGGCCGACCGCCTCTGCCCCTCACCAAGCCCCTGCTCAAGAAGCGGTGCACGAAATCCCTCCAGGAGATCTGAACTCCAGTTTCTCTGAGCTGAAAGTAGAGAAAAGCCGTGGCCATGCCTGCAGCCCCCACCGCCAGGTTCCTAACCCTCACTTCATCCAACGGAAATTCCTCCTGCTGGACACAAACATGTTTAAAAAATCCAAAGAGATGACCAGTAAACCAGTTGTGCAGTGGAGTTTGTGAAAGCGCACCATGAAGCGTGTCCACCACCACCGGTGACCCTCTTTTTTCCCCCCTCCTCGTCTTTGGTCGCTGTCCTGATTAAAGTCCTCCCTTTCCACTCCAAGTGAGTTTGGCCCTTTGGCGTCTTCCTCTGAACAGCAGCAATCGACCACAGATCAGAAACAATGTACGGTTCTAAGTGCTGCTCCTACAAACGGCACACTTTACTCACCTCCACCTCCCCCGGCAGTGCCCTCCTCGCTCTTTGGGAAAAACTTTTCAAAACCTAGAAATTGACATGGAAAAGAAAATAATGAGTCATAGAACGCCAGCCAAAAAAAAAAGATTTAGGTCACTGCACACTGATTTTTGCTTCATAATACCACATGAAGAATGAGGGACCTTTCGGGGGCTTGTCCGAGCTCAGCGGCCGAGCGAGGGGGAAACCGTGCCGACTGAACCGCCCACATCTCCTCTGGATGAGAGCCGTCTTCTGAGATAAAGATAAAACATGTTAGCTTTTAGCCAATACGACACCTGGGTGAAATGAATTTGCAACAGATCACAATGATATGACTTACAGCACGGATTTAAGAAGTCATTAAAGAGCTAGCAAAATTATCCAAAAAGTCATGAATGAGGGTTTCTGTGTCAAAATGGAGGAATCCATCCCACATTTCCCACCAAATCTTACTCACAGGATTACTCAAATCCCATTATTGGTACACTGACCTGTCTCACACATAACCTAATTTCACAGACATTTCCCAATTACAATGCTATTACTCGCAAACATTTCTAAAGCTGCACAAAGTTATCGTTTATAAAGAGAAATTTAAGTTTTAGTGAAGCTCAAACATTATGCATGCGAGAAAAGATTTCCTTTAGTTATTCATTATTGTGCCTCTCAATTCTGGTCTTTTTTATAACGTTTTTAAATGAAGATTTCTGTAACAGAAATGCAACCAATGATTTATTTTAAAGGGGCTCTCTTCCCCTGTCATGCTTTCTAACTGAGACATACCATCTGCAAAAAAAAGGACATCATGAAACAGGAAATGAACTCATAAACTCCCTCATCAAAGAGCCCCAGCATCCCATGGGGACACAAACAACTGAGGAATAATACACAATGATGTTGTTTTTCGAGGTTCGGGGGGAGTTTGCTGCTGTTCACTCAGGGAAAGCAGATTTCTCACGATGGATTCAGACCAAGGTGCATAGCGCACGCATCTCGGTCAAACAATGGATGTGACGAAAAAGTTTCCACTGTCTATTTTAAGAAACGCATTTCTTACATCACAACACAGAGTTTACGTAATAACCCAAAAAACAATGTCACCGTACCAGCGTCAGAGCCCCACAGGTGGCAAACGCAGAGGGAAAGGTGGACAGGTCTCGGCTCCACGTCCGGACGGTGCGCACTCGGTTCCGGAGAGGCCGGACGCTCAGAGAGAAGAGGCCCATCGGGGTTGTTCGGAAGCGGGCTCAGTGGGACTGATCCTTCCATTCAGGGGGTCCCGTCTGTCCGCAGAGCCGCTGCATGAACACAGTTTGTTCCAAAGCCAGATTGGAACAGCTGGGGGGGCGGGGGGCTGTGATTGGCTGAGCAGCGGCGCATGGATCTGTGAGCGTTCACACGAGGAGGCTGTTACCAAAGCGTTTCGTTTGGAACTTCACTGTACCGACACATGCATGCAACTCGTAGGATTGCGTGTTCTAGTATGATGTTATGTATTTGTACCCAGTAAATGTAAGCCTTCCCATATTTTGTCCTCTATTTTCAGCTTGCATTCAGCCTTTTCCTCTCATTTAGGGAGATCTGTGGAAGTTTTGATCACCATTTGATCATGAGTATGTATTGCCATATAATAAAAAATTTGTGTCCCTGATGATTTAAAAGATATGAAAGCGCAGGCTCCAGATTAAAATGCATTAAAACTTTACTTTATTCATGCACTGGTAAGACATTCAGACACGTGGCATTGCCCCTTCCAACACCAGATATGTCCATTAATTCAACACAAAAATACAGTACATCATGCTGCTGAAAAGTAACACAGCTAAATGATCGTTTTAAAACAAATACTTAAGACCCACAATTCTACAAGTTGCCACTTTGTTTATCTATACTTCTCAAGTTTAGAAATATTTATCATACGTACTTTAAGACTGAGACTGTGGACAACAGCTGTAAATTGACTATTATAGGCACACGACAGCTACCTGCTGCACAGCACTGAACAGAGCTGGATAAAACATGTAGCAAAAGTTTAAAAAAAAAAGTATTTCACAGTTTTAACCAACATGATAAAACAATTAAACTTCCATTTCTGATTTTTTTTTTTTTTCTTCCCGCTGATCCATGCTTTGTATGGAATGACTGAGTATACATCATTATATACTGTATATATGTACACACATATATGTGTGTTAGCTAGTTTCAACAGTTTGTAGTGATAGAGGAACACAGCCATTTTGTCTCACAATTCTAAACCATTATCTATTTCCTAGTATGAAGGACGACAGCTGTCCAAAGGAAAGTTAAAAGCTCCTAAAGCAGGAGAATGCTGTGAGGTACCCTGCACATGGAATGCTGAAAATCTTAATGGCTTTAAAGACTTTAAATCTTAATTCAGATGATAAACAGATCTACAGATTATGACTCCAATCAGTGAGTGAACGGATGAGGGGACACACAAACAAACAAACCATAACATCTTATGTAATAAGCTGATGCTCAGAGATAACAGCCCAATGAAGGGCTGCCCACTGCAACAGCTGACGCACACAACAGAGCGCTGAAAAGCAAGCCTTTGTGTCAATCTACTGAAACCTGGATATGTAATCTTTCCACGTTACCTGATAACCTTATCATATTTGACAATCTTTCAGTTTAGCACTCAGAAGAGTTGGCTGTTTGGATTAATGCAGCACACATTTAATATGCATCTCCTGCATGCATCATCTCTAACTGTACAGTTCCTTTATGGGCGATTTCATGGGAAAAGGCATGCGTGCGGACACATACACACTCACATACACACACATACACAAACATACACACCCAAAACACACACACACACACACACAAACACAATGCACTCTGATCTGACACATACATACGCAGTGTCCAATACTTCATATTCCAGTACGAAATCAAAACTTTGATCAAAATAGACATATATTAATATCCAAGTGTGCTTCTAAATCGTAGCTTTGCCCATGTGGCCAACAAGAGAGAAGAGACACTAAAGCATGAACACAAACCAATGTAAACAAAAAGGATGAGGAGCTCATGTCAAGTAATTTGAACTTGATCAGACTTGCTTGACCATGAGGCTAAATGTAACATCTTTGAAATCAGAGGGTTTTTTTTCTGAAGCTACGTGTCACGCATCTGACACCTCGTCCTGCTTACGCTCCGTCATTCGGGCACAGCGTGGACAGGTCGTGGAGTTGTCGTAGTAACAATCTCTGCAGAGATAAACAGCAAATGCAAAAAAAAAAGCACATTAATCACACAAACTCAAGTAATGAGTTATTTTCTCAGTCAGGGTCATTCTTTTAAGCAAGTTGAAACAGACTCATACAACTTTTTTTCTGTATGCAGTAAACAACATTAAAACAGCAAACTGGGCCTCCCACAGAAGCCTCGCTTCCACATGACTTTATCATAACATCTCAACAATAACCCCTTTGGGAGAAAGTTTCTCTGGAAAATGCCTGATTGGGACTAACCTGTGGAAAACAGCGGAGCAGTCGTGGCACACTGAGGTGTGGCTGTCAAAGGGGAACAGGATGTCTCCCTCCTTACAAAGCTCACACACGAATCCTTTGGCCTGACAGCGCTGCACACACACACAGGTGCAAAATGCCAAAAGGGAAAAAAGGGGGGGTTTATAGTGCCACACTATCATATTTGAATTTAAAATGTCAAAGGTTCTCAAATAATTTCAAATGTAACCAAACATTTCCTCACAGTACGAGAATACATCAAACTATGAACCCACCTCGCAGTCTAGTTTGATGTGCTTAGCAAATGTGGTGTGGATCTCAGTGAGGGAGCAGCTGAGTCTGCCACTTGAGATGTCTATCAAATCCTGCAGTGAGTACATGTCGTCATTCTCAACAAAGTGCTGGCGATCTTGTAGCTGAGGATGAAAAACAGTGAACACGTTTTACAAAAATAGCTCGGTGCACAACAGAGCTCATGCACAAAATCTGAACACAACCGGAACGGAGACAGCTTTTTTTTTTGTATTACCAAAAAAAAAATTCAAAGATCTAATTTCACCAATGTTATTTACACTGGAAAAGTAATTTATTAGCTCAAATATTTTTGCAACGGCTTGTAGAATTCTTCATACAATAATAAAAAGGGCAGTATCATGTCATGTCATTTCATGACTTCCCCACTCCGACCACTAGGTGGTACTGTTGCATGGTGCTGTGATGGTGAGCTTATCGGACCGTAATGCTTTTTTTGTTTTTGTTTTTTCTTTGTACGTTTTAAAGAACAGTACATAGTTACTTGTAATAGTAGGCGAGCCTCCATTGCCTCCTTGCAGGTAATAAAATATGGCTTCATTAGAAGAATGTCTTGACGAAGTTTCTGTAAAAGACAGCCAAACGTGAACACAAACATGCGGAATTGTCACACTGTTTATAACCAAGCAATGCTTAGTGTTACTGTTTTGACTAACACTAAGCTGAATTGGTAAGATAAATAGTCTAACACTGAGTACAACAATAGGTCAGAGATAGGGAACTCCCTTCAGACATTGATAGCTTTACTCCAGCTGGTACAAACTTTTGGAGCGTCTGCGAAGTATTTGAAAGCACCCACCCTGATCTCGACCAGTTCCTCCACAAAGTTGAATAGCAGCGGGTTAATTTCTTTTAGCTTCATCACAGGCCGGGACAACATCAGAGCCAGGTAGCGCATAGAGGACCGACAAACCTGAGGAACACACACACTGTCAGCTAACCAACTGGTCACATCCTCAGAAGCCCTGTCATGGTTGGCTCCTGATGTGAACAGCTCAAATAAGTCAAGGGGAGCAACCCTCCCTGCTGACCTGGGTTAAAGAGGGTTAAAGACCTGGCTTTGACAAACAGACATTTCTTTTAGATGATGGAATTCATCCTCATTTGGCTGGGTTGAACCAACGTCAGTCTGACTCCTCTCGACTGCTTTTCTACAAACCTACAAGCGCTCATTGTTTTTAGTCATAGATGGCGCATTTTGCCTCGTTGTGTAATGCTCCTCATGACCGGCCAGTTGAGTTGATTGGTGGGGTGCCAGGAGCTTATTTGATGTTTCTGTAAGGTAATTCTGTACACTCTTAATGCCTTGCAGTAAAATGTACAAAATCATTCTAACACCGTGAGACAGTTTTACGTCTCAGTGTCTTTGACCTGTCTATTAACCCCAAACACTCATTATCTGCCTCAGGTCCTCTCAGCCAGTCTTCAGTATTGACTTATAAAGATGAATGGGTCCTAGCATGAAATTCTCTCCATCTGCAGCTGTTTGCACAGTACTAAGTAAATTGCCTATTCAGCTGGGCCTAAATTCATTAACCTACTAGTGCAAATTAAATGTATACATGTGAGCGTGCTACTTCCTAACTGCTATCAACACTGCCTGTGTTAATGTAGTCCTAAATGAAGTCTCAGAGGAAATTCACTATCACTGTTTCAAATTAAAGTAGGGCAAAGAAATCAAGAGCTACAGAAAGTTAAAGTCGCCCTTTTTGAAGTGTAATGCTTTTTAGTTTGGATAGTCACCTAATGTTGTTCATAAGATTTGTTGCATTTCTTTGTAATTTAGCTGAATACGGATAATTAATCAGGTAAATTCTGTTGAACTGGAAAAGGTCAAACATGACCAGTGAACAGTGAGACAGTAAAGTGGACCATTTATCATTAATTTAATTTTTAAAATCTCTGGTGCTGCTGTCAACATAACAAAACCTCTAAGCCACATACTGTGCAGGTCCTCTAGTTTATACACAATCTCAGGTCTAAGAATATATATCTGAACTCGAGGGGTGATACATAACACTGAGGCCACTGATATTTGAATGTAAAAAAGGTTCTTAATAACATCCCAATTTGTTACATTAATTTTATAATTATCAGCAAAGTTCACCTTAAAACATGCCAGCCTAAATTTGAAAGAGGCTCCTTTTGCTCTGGACTGTCTTGTTCTACTTTCTTTGTACTAACGGAACAATGGCACACACCACCTCAGGTTCTTGTCTGCAAAATCAAAACACTGTTCAGCCAGAAGTAGCCCCTCCATAACAGACTCACATGAGACAACAGGCATGTGCACTGGCACAGAGTGGTCAGTGCACAACATGAGCTGCTCCTAAATCCTACTTCCTGTGAGATGCAGTTACTTCCAGGGAGGATTTTCCTGTAGCTCTTGTAATACCTTACGAGGTTCGAACTCCCAGTTGTGGATGACGCGGGCTGGGATGATGGCCGAGTCGTTCCAGTGGCACGTGCTGCAGTAGTACTGGCCAGTGTAGTCACATTGTCTGGCCTCGCTCGGTACACCCCCTGAGACAAAAATGGGCAGACTAAAGTCAGGCTATAAGGGAAATATGTCAAATCCCCTCTCCACCACCGCAGCACAGTCAGAGCAGTTCACTTTTTTTTCCGTTTCTGCCACACTCACTCAGAGATATAGGTGTGCGACACTCTGCGCAGCGGTAATCTTGCCGATCCAGTCCAATCTCTGGACAGATGCTGAGTTCATACTCCGACTGGTGGCTGACCTTTGACCTGACACAGGGCTTAGTGATCAGGTTCATGCACCGACTATGGCAACGGTAATAGCACCCTGAAAACAGAAAGCGATAACTGAAAAGCATGACGTGATAACATAGAAAAACAGCTACTCACCACTACCAAAATGACTATCTTTAAAAGGACCAATGGTCAACTTTAGAGACATTTTGGGCAATTTGGGCATCCTCAGGTTAAAGCGGGCATGCTCTTCTTCAGAGTGTGAGTCTGTGGCCGTCAGCTTTGTGCTGGAAATGACTGTAGTAAATACTGTCTCAATAAAACTAACCCTTGTTCGGCTTCAAACACACAACACTGTCACCGGTGAACACCCATTCGTCATGTGGTGATCGCTTGCACAGATGGAATGATCTTATCATACGCAGTGTATCGTGTTTGGCGTTACGTTGTCATCTCTGGCCTGGGATGGTCACGCAGCAGCAAAAAGTGAATCTAGACCAAAAACTGCAGCTAATGTAGTTTTAACGGAAGCAGCAGATAATCTTACTGACAGTGGACATAGGTACACATCCCTGATGTTGACATGAAGTCACCATCAGGTTGTGCCAGAGAAATTTTTCAAACTATAAATCACCATGAAATCACACGATTAGCAACATTTTGTCAGACTGTGACAACAACCTCAGCTCTGTTGGCAAATTATATCATACTTGTCAGTTTGCCACTTGTAAGAAAAGTGTTGAAAACCAGGTTTCCAGCTTTATCATCTCCTGTTTAGTAAAACTTACTTTGGGAGAGCGCTGAATAAGAGGACACACTGGATAAAATCTAACTGTGTTAATTCTCCCATTCCACCCCACACTGCTGCCCTCCATTTATTCCAAATGAAATGTCATCATCCGCCGTCAGTCGTTTACTGGGCCACAGCGGATCAAACAGCTGGTTGTGCCCTTTGTTTTCCTGTTGCTGTTGTGAGCCGCTGCAGCAGAGCTCCACTGCTGGCATCGCCCGGGATCCGAACTGTAGCAAACTGGTCAGCTGCGCTACAGAAGAAAATTCTGTCTCCAGAGTTCATCAAGCCAGACAAGATTAGACTTATAATTTGTCAGGAGAGAGCCCAAATGGGAGCTCTGCGTCAGTGCTATGTAAGGCTGTGACGTCTGAACACAACACAGGGCTATTCAGCTTCAGGTCCAAAATAGCTCTGATGCTTCTTTAAAAGACAAACAATCCAAATGCTTTCCCAGCGCTTTTTAAAGTTGCCATTGATAAAACATCCCAGTGTGTAGTGTGCCTCACCTGTGCAGGTGTACCAGGTCTGGATGAGGCCCCAGATGATGGCGCTACACTTGTCACAGGTCTGTTTCACACTCTTGCTCTTCTCCTTGGAAAAGCGGTGCTCAAGTAGGATTCTTAGATTTGGCTCATCTTCCTCTGGGTCCTTCACAGATTGAAAGGTGCAGGAAAGCACAATGTCAGACACGGCATTCAACTGTTTCACACAGAACCACTCAAACAGACAGAGGAATGCTTCACAAAAAGGAATGTGAATCCATCTGGCTGAAGCTGACTAATCAGATTTTTCTTTGATAGTGTCCGTTTGCGATGTAATTCAGAGTAGCAGCCTGGATCCAAGTAAAGTCCCCTCGCTGCAGGACTGTACCCCTGACCTGTGTTGTAACATGTCTTCTCTGTTCAAATTAACCAACGTGGGAAATTTGCCAGCAAGCCACCAGCACAGCTTTATCAGAGATATCAGAGATTTTGTTAAAGGTGGAAAAACAGTTGACAACAGCACAGGGACAAGATACACACACACACACACACACACACACACACACACACACACACACACA
>JABUIW010000020.1:8812453-8824999 GCA_013363375.1 Menidia beryllina | reverse complement strand
ACACACACACACACACACACACACACACACACACACACACACACACATAGGGGCATATAGCTTTCAACTAGATTGATTAGGACAGGAATGTAATTCTATTTCTTATCTTCACATCAGAGTACAAGTATGAACTTTTCAAACCACAAGAATGTCCGCAATGCCCTCTCTTATTTAACTCATAAAGCGCAGCAGCGTACAGGCCAAAAGTGCAACTAGTTTTTCGCAGACTTATCACCTTGATGAATTAACAACATATCGGGATTCCTTAAATCTTTCTAATAATCATGCTCGTCCTCATGGGACACCCACAACATCTTTCCCTCTATAACCTTTCCAACCATTAATCAAATAAACATTGACAAATGCTCTTGGATGTGACTTTACCTCAGAAAAAGCTTATGGGCTCATTTAAAGAGTGAGACGTTTATCAAAAGGTTTAGTCTGGTGACTTTTTCATTAATATCGTTCCATCCACTACCTTAAGTTCCTGCAGTTTGAGGCGGAGGTGGATGAGTTTCACCACCGTGTCCTTTTGTCTCTCGGAATGCTCTGGAAGCTCCAGGATCAGCTTCTTACACTCCTCGATGGCCAGTTTCAGCTGTTCAATATCCGATGCCACAAAAGAGCCCTGAACGGCAGTTTGGGAGGAATAGCAAAAGACAAGAGGCAACTTGTGTTTTTCATAAAAAAGGGATATTCTGATTTGAAGGACGGCAGGACAAATGTGTCACTCACCACAGGCCTTGAGAAGTGGTCCTCAGCTAGACCAAGATCCATGGTCCGGTCCAAACTGTGGGTTCTGGTCCCTGAAAACAGCTCAGGCATTGCTTCTAGGAAGACGGAAACAAAAGTGAGCAAAAATTGCTCACAATGACACGGCTTTTATAGTCATTCGTATCGATTTAAGACGCAGTAGTTTCCCTACACTCGAGATCTTAGAGGAGCACAAAATGGAAAAGCAACTGGTAATTGTTCAGCCAGCTCCAGCAATGTGTAACAAATCCACCTGACAGACATCCACCTACCCTGTCATTAAAGCTGCTTTTCACTGCGCCTGAATGAACTTTGAAACCAAACTGGGTTACTCTGGTGCCGCGCAGCAGCGTATATTCTGCGAGTTCCTCAGAAATGAAAGGGAACCTGATAAAGCTGTTGTATACCAGTATACCAGTATAAAATATACCAGTAAAGACAAAAAGACAAACGCTGAAATAAAGTAACTCCAGGAGGAAATGTTTGCTTAAAGCAGCTGTTTGGGTCGGTCATTTTCAAGCAGCAGCTCATGTTAGCTTAGGTGATCAACTACTTTAGACTGTCTGAGACTGGCGTCTTCTGGTTCTATCACACAGGCTCATATGTGAGTGAAAAATAAAGCAAATCTCTATGAGCAATAATTTTTTTCTGATAGTTAGACATACTTTAAATATTTCCTCAGAAAAAACAAAGCTTTTCCTAAAAACATATTTTTGGCTTTTGTTTCAAAATGAGACATAAGAATACTGAAAGGGAAAATATGGCAGGTGAAAAGGACAAAGCACTAAACTACATCAGAATAGAAGGCACAAAGCAGCACCTCACTTCTAGCCTAGGAAAAACCAGCACACTCTACAAGGAGCTGGACTGGACTTTACTTTTTCCATTTCATTCTAGATCAAAAGTTTAATCTTTGCCCACTTAAAAAGAAAACAAATGCAGACAAATGGTGTTACCTGCATACACGTCAGAGCAAAACATGTTAATTCAGTTTTCAGTGCCGGGTTGAAAGAAAATTAAGCAGGAATCAGCACAGTCGGCAGTCTGTAGGGCTTCTTTGTATTGTGTTTGTAACCCGCACCCCCCCAAAAAAGTCTTGGATTCTTAAATGCTAAAAATAAAAGGAAGTGACACTAAAGTTCAGCTCAGACTTTTGCTTCTCATTTGCTCTTGCTCAGCAACAGGACTTCCCACTTCCTGTTCCACGAGCTTAAAGGACTGTCACAACAATCCAGTGTTCTTCTTTTTCTTCAAACAGGAGGTTCTGTTTGTATCAACAAGTTAAAGATAATGAAATAAAATTAAAAAGGAAATCAGGTTTGCGTGCAGGGGAGCAAAAGGACATTTAGGGACATTTAGGTCAAGCAAAAGTGTTTTGTGTTATTTAAAAGAATCTATTTATTGCATCCCACTAAAATGTCATCACCCAGTTTTTTAACCAAAAATTATCCTTTCTGATGTCAGTCCAGACTCTGGAACATTTGATCATTTTTACTCAACTGATGCTAATAAAACTGATAGATTTTTGTCACAATTGACTAAATTTGTGATATTTCCACAAATGGAAAACTGATATCTGCCAAATCATACAGGTTAAAGTAAAAAAATGGTAAAAATAATGAGAATTACCTTTTTGACTATACAGAAAAAAGCCACAAATTACTGAACATGGAACAAGTTTTCTGCATTTCAGGAAGAGGTAGAGCTTAGTAGCTCCTGTGTTAAAATATCTATATATATGTGTAATAATCTGTTAAAAGAAGTTTATAATCTGCTTACTCTTTTGCAATAGTTATGATCAACTTTGGCAACTTTACCATGTTTGGGGGGAGTCTTGCCACCTTGAGGACCATCCTCTTCCTCTCCACGATCGAAGGGGTTGAGGCGAGTTTGGCGGAAAAGTGCAAGTCTCTCATCATACTCCATTTCATTGGCTACATCTAAGCAGGAAAAACACATCAATGTCAACCTGCTTTGTAACCGTTTATTGAGATGTGCTTTCTCATTCAGGCTCCACATAAAGTCCCCTCGGCTTCAGGATCTAAGAGCTGAAGAAGAGGCCTAACCCTAGCCCTTCAGCGGCTAAACACCTCAAAGAGAATCAATTCATCTAACAGTTTACCTAATGTCAGCATCATTGACAACCTTCCTCCACATCCTGCTTCATGGGCATCCATGCAGGTACTTTTTTATGTTGGTCATCCAAATTTATACTTGGTTTCAAATATGCATTTTCTAAACAATCCAAGAAAACCCCGTACCCTCTCTGAAACACCAGAGTCTTCACACATTTGACATGACAAATATTTTGACAACTTCTCACATACTTAATATCTCTGTCTTAACCAGATAATTGTTTATGGTGACTAATTTCACTCTGAATGAAGCGTCTGAATAAATGCCAAGAGGGTTGGAACCTGCTGTTGCATGCGATCAAAGTGCAGACTGACTGAGCAGGGTAAAATGAAATGACCTGTGATCTATGATACTGTAGATCTGAAACAGCCAAAACAATAACCCCTCAAAAAAAAAAAAACCTGCTTCTTATATCCTACAGTCTTTACCTTTGATTGCGTGTAATATTTAAAGGTAAATGAGAGTGTAATCAGCTAATAGGAGTTTATCATTATTAATCCTTTTTTCATTTCTCTACTTATATCCTGGATGGATGTTTTGCACTCTTCCCTGTATTTTCTTATTTATACATTTACAATATTTTCTATTAAAAATTCATTGCGCCAGTAATGTCAATTAAAGTGCACCTTTTTTTTGTTTTTTCTGTCCTTTTTTTCTACATAACATTGTGTCAGACGGACGGGTAGTTGGGATGCAACCAGCTGGAAATGCTGACCTGACAGTGGTTCGGTGAAAGCTTCATTTTCACGTGCTAAATGAGCTAAACAACACGAACCGTGCTGCTGAACTTGCCATGCAAAAGGTCACAAACGTGCTGGATCCAGTTCAATATCGCAGGGAAGATGTCAACAACTAGCTAAAGCTAGCGAGCTAAGCAGCGTTGAATCGGGCTTTCGATGTTTTGTTTTGATGCTAGCCGGCTGGCGTAGCGCGTTATCAGCTTACCCCGTTTCTCACTGGAGAATTATCAGCCGTCCGGCAGCTTTTAAAGGTAGTGTTTGCTCAACCCCTTGGGGCTGACATGGACAGTTTCCCCGTGTTGTTTAGCCCCTGTCATCGGCAACGTTTCAGGGCTAAATAGGTGTCACGTCAGAGTTTGTCAAAGACATCCATTTCCGGCTGTTATTTCAGAATGAAAACGCCGAACCACGATCACGAGATATTGGATGGTATTTTTTAGATAAAACTGAAGTGGAAATGGACAATACGATGAAATATGTGTCTCAACTAGTGGATAGTGGATTTATGTCGTTCCTGTTTAACACTGTGCTAAAATGCCTGCGGATTCATGCTTTTATTTGACAATTTTACATGCCTCTTCCTGTTAGACCTTCTTGTTTCCCGACATTAAAAGGTCATGATTAAACATCCCTGATTCACTGGATGTTTCCCACATCACCTGACAATGTCTACTGAAAACTGTTAGAAGGATGCAATCATCTTAAAAAAAAAACTATGATGAATTTTTATTTAATCTGTGTGGCTCTGAGATGGACAGGCGACCTGTCCAGGGTGTACCCTGCCTCTCCCCCAATGTTAGCTGGGATAAGCAGACCTAAAACATTGCTTTATTTCCATCTCATTTGATTAGGAGACCTTTTTCTTTTGATTTAAAGCTGTTGGTCTTCAATTGGGGTCCCATCACAGATTTTTTTTTTAGCAAAGATTCCCATGGAGGTCCATCAAATAGCTTTATTAACTTTGAATTATTTTTCACTGTGAAGATAAAAGCAGATGACCAGGTCATGAAAGAGCTGTGAATCAGATGAATGGTCTCTTGCAGACATTCTGGCTGCAGCTGAGGAGATGGTATTGGACTGTAAGTTGAAGATAGTGCCATTGCCAAGTTGTCTTCAAAGTGTTCCTCGCTTGTAAAAAACCTTAGAAAAAAGCATTTGCTAAATTAATGCATGGAAATATATAAGAGCTTTGCTAACGATACACTTTAAATCAAAAGCAAAACCTTGATAAGATGTGATTACTTTAAATAAACTGTGAACACTTGACACTGCAAGTATTTTTAGAAATGTTAGTTATATTGTTTAAATGCTTTCATAAGCAGCCGATGGTCTTTTGAAGAGAGAATTTGAGCAACATGATTCAGTTATGGTGGTTTTGCCAAGAAAAAGCTTTTGGAAAAACATGGCTTACACAAGTTTAGTTGTTCCTGGAAATTGTGATCATGTGGGGATCACATTGGAGCTTAGATTTAGAACATTACACAAAGTATTAAAAAAACGAGAGCAATTACATGGAAAATTCAACACGTAGTCAACATCAATTTCTCATAATTTTCCTTCATCAAGAGAAATGTAATTTGCAAAGGCTTCTGAGACTAAATAATTAATGTAGAAGTCACACTGGTGATCGCCAATTGTATAATTACGGTTGTTGTTGTTCCCTCTACTCACTGAAATGCAAACATTAGATATGGAAAGACAACATAAAGCACCAGGGATTCAGCTTCCCTGACTGGGAAACTGTATCCTCCTTATACTGTAATTCTTTTAATAAACATCTCATTAATCATTCGGTATGGCAGGCACTCAGGGATTCTAAATATTTTGTCTTCTGCTGCTCGTCCTATTTTTGTATGCGTCATTCTCCAATTCTATAGTTAACTGAATTTTTTTTTAATGAACTTAAATGTCCCAGAATACACTCTCCATTCAACAGCCTCCAGCATCTATGTTAAAACAAAATAAATGTACACAAAACTGTTTCCGTCTTACGATTTCTTCTGCCCATGTCAAAAATATTTAATGTATAACCTTTAATCTTTGCATAACTCAAGAGTGCTATCGAGCCAAAATCTTTCTATTAATTCAGATTTTCTTTTTAATTTTCTTACATCTTATGCAACTGACTGAAAGTGAGACTGAGGTCCTTTCAAAACAGGTAATTACTACATAGGATTTGAGAAATTCATCTGATGCTTCAGTTGATGCTTCACTGCTCACTGAAGCCTCATCAGAAATTAAGGGTGCCCCTTTTCAACCATAAATCCAAAATTAGTTTTGTTTTCTGCTTGATCACTCACTCCATTTCACTTGCGTCAGAGTAAATAAATCGCTTGCTTTTAGATTTTTTAACAGAACTGTGTTGTGTGGCTGAGTGAGGCAAGATGCCATAACCCTGCCTCACTGTAAACATGCCGTTCCCTACAAATCATACAGACACACTTTTGTCCTCCTTTGATGTAATTAGCTGTAATTAAAGTCAAGTGGCAGGTCTCCATCATGTCTGTGGCTGGGCCCTATGCGTATCTGGACACTAGTGCAATTTTCATCATTTGGCCTCTGTAAACCACCATAATGGATTCGACATGATGGAATCATTATGAAACACTGAACTTAGATTTTAATTGAAGGCGTTAGATTTTAATTGAGGTATGTAATGAGGCAACTGTGCACTGAACAGTGGTGGTCATGCATCACTTGCATTAAGGATGTCAGAGATTTGAGGCACTGAATGTGCGTTTGTTAGCGGGATGTGGTTCAAAGAGGTGGAAGAGGGCCATGTCGCACCAATACACAGAAAAGGCCAAAGATGAAGAGGGCTTTCACCGAAAATATTAACTATTTAAAGAACACAAATGCCTGGAGACATTTTCTTTTATTTAAGAAAAGCCCAGCAATTTGCACAGATAAATTCAAGAGGAACTTTTACCATGCTGTGAGAAGAAGAGTCTGAAAAAGGAAAAACAGGACTTCAAACCTGAAGCATCCTCCTGCAAGAAATATGATTTTGATTAAGGACATTCTTGAGCATCCCCTGCAATGTTGTATGAAAGTTTGCAGTACGGTTATTATGGACCCAGAGGTCAGGAATTTCTCCAGGAACTACTTCTAGACGAGTCAGGATGCCAAGATCATCAATTTCAACAAATCAACATATGAAAAGTTAAACACAAATAAAACGGAAAATTAATAATAAATAATACCATTTCATAATACAAATATCCCACTCTTAAATAAATTGTATTGGCAAGTTATGCTCTTTTTCCTTTTAAATGACACAAATATAAGTTTTTATTTATACAGAATATATCTCAACAACACCCTTTAAAAAGCATTACGATAACATCAGAAATCTACATCATCATTTTTTAACGAGTGATTTGATTTAATTTCATCTTTGAAAACTGGAAAATGATTTATATTTGTGCCGAATGGAAAACCCCCTCTGTTCAATGCTGTTATTTACAGCAAGGCAACTAAAGTTGATCATGAGTTTAAAAATGGAGCATTTTTAAAACGCCCCTGTTGTATTGTTTATCAATGGACCTATTGTCTTTAGAGAGCTAATGTTATCTTGATTTTTTTTTTAAACAGGAAACACTCAGTTCTGCTTGTAAATGCACTTAGGTTCAAAGACGTTTAGTTAAGTTAAAATGTGATTTCTGGAGATATTTGGAATGTAATGAATTGAAACGTTCACGTATGAGACCATTTGCGGCAGTCATAATTTCATCAACTTTACGTACATTTCCTCAATTGGCACCTAGAAATGGCATCACAGTCATATATATCTTGAATGAAGACTTTATCGTGGACATTTAGTCTCAAAATAGGCTAATTGTAAAAACATGATGACTGTGCGTACGGCATGCAGTATCCAAAATTAAATCGCATTATGGATAATGTCGATATTATGTAAGATGTACAGTTTGTCTCTGTGACTGGATAAAGTTAGGCCTGTTTAAAGCAATTATTTATAGGTGTTTCTCATTGAACTTCCACTATGTGAAACTGTGTTTAAATTCCCACAATGTAAGTTGGACTGAGAAGAAAGAGCCAAAGAAAAATATCATCTCATTGGTAAGTTATCTCTTTTTTTTTGCAAACATAATTAAAAAGTTCAGTGTATTTACATTAAAGGAGTCTCTGGAGAGACTTGGGATACAGACACATGAAACATGCAGGTTAGCCTGCCGCTCAAACTATGAAACCTACCCAAACCCAGTCTCTTATGTCTCAACCAGTTACAGGGAGAATGAGGTCTGAACCAAACTAAAAGAAAAAGTATTTGTTACTCTGACAAAATCACTTGCTTTAAATCCTTTACTTAAACATGTTGCTGGTTTATGGGTTGCACAACTTGTTTCCATCCACAATTTTTCCATACCCACCTCGTTTGGCTTAGGGTCACAGGGTCAGCTGCCATGGGCAAAAGACATGGTAAGCCTCCGAGCATCCATCACAGGACCAACATACAAGCATTTACACACTCATATGTGTGACCTGAAATATTTTTGATCAGGAGGGACATCATTGATATCCTTGGGGAGAACATAATAAAGACGCAAACAGAAATGACCTGGTTTGGGTTTGAAGAGAACACTTCCTGGTTGTGAGATAACTGTCACACTTAACAAAATTTTCAAAGTAATTCAACAAAGATCTACGGCTTTCAGCCTGTTATGACACATATAAGACAGAGTGAGCAAAGTAGGGAGAGAATAGTTGTACAAACAGACATCGGATCCTGCAATTTCTTTTAAAATATATATCTTTGAAGTGAGAAAAAAGGATTCTATAAGGGCTATGTCTCTGTTTTTTGTTTGAAATTTCTCATACTGAATAATTCATACTGTTTAGATTCAGTTAAACACAGCTACAGGTGCTGGTAAAATACCACTATTCAATTTCCTCTATGGATATTCAGCAATATTAGGAATAATTTTTCATTTGCAATTTAAATTTATGAGCTATAAATGAGTACCGGTAACTACTGACGTTTTTTACCAGTGCTAGTGACTTCACATCCAGAGAAAGCAATGCATACTTTCATGATCCAGAGAAAGGGTTGAAATTCCAACATTCTTTTGAGATAGTATAAATTTAGAAAAAATAACATTTCAGTGACTCACAGGTATGATTCCCATCAACTGAAAACTCTGAAAACCTATAGTATAAAGGAATAAAATAATAGTGCTGCAATGCATCCTGTCTGGTAGATTTAACAGTGTTAAACCTCCTGATGTGCACGAAGGAAAAAAAGTAAATTTTTGAATTACTACCCCCTCTCCAATCCTATAAATCATATTTCGAAATACTGAAGTTGAATGTAGTTTAAATGAAAACAAGCAAAGACACAAGGTAGACACGTTTACTCAGAATCATTTGCTCATAATCTTTAATGTTGGTAAGATTATTTTTATTCAGCAAATATCAAACAGCAACATTGCACTTTTGAAGTTTTCTGTAAAAAAAAAAGAAAAAGAAAAAAAAGACCCGCTGTAAAGAAGACAATGCAAAGAAGTCCCAGAATAGACATACAGTAGAAGAAAGCAGCAAGAGGTTGTGATTGAGAAGAGAAAAAGAAAGAAAACATTCATCTCTATTGGTAAGTGCATGAAAATTAGGCTAGGGATAAAAACTTTTTTCAATTACGTGTCTCTCATTTCAATCTCAATATGTGCAACAGCACCTCAAAAGTAGATTATGTTTTCATTTATTATTTTCTCAGACGCTTTTGACAGTGAAAATTACGTTTTTCCATTTCTTATTTTCCCTAAAGAAGGGATATAAAACGCAGGTGCGAAATCTGGAAATGATAAACAAAATAAAATTATGAAATAATAAGCCCTAATAAAGTGGAAAACTACATTGCCAGGGTCTATAATTCTATATCAATCCCACTGCTATGGTCCATATCAGTCAGGATCTTATCAGAAGTTCCCCACAAGCCACGTGACTACGAGTAGCAGCTGTCTGACCCACGCAGTCGAACCAGACAGGCTCCAAAACCTCAAACCGCCACCAATTTGTTCATTTCCGAGAACCACGTTGCCAAAAATAAGAGCCAAACTTTGATATGCTGCTTCCATGAACGTCCATGAACGTCCCATGCCACGCGCCCCGGGCAGCGGGCCTTCATGTGATCGTTTTTTCTTATCACTGTTTGTCTTAACTCATTCCTACATTTATTTTGGGGTTACCAGTTCCCACGCAACATTCACCAAGCACACAGGAAGTGTTTTTTTCCTGCTTCTGCTATATCTGATGGCTGGTTTAATAAATGAGCGGTTCTTGGAAAGGCCATTCGAGTTATTCTTTAGCACCTCTAAGAATATGACTCATGCAATGATCATTCGGCTGATTTTTTTCTTTTTGTGTGCACCCATTCTTCATTAAATTATTAAACAGATATAAAACGACCCTTGGAATAAGAATAGTGAATTCATCTCTTTTTGGTGCACTCATTACTATTTGTCTTTCATAACTCTTAAAGCCTTGAATAGCAAAGCTCGCTTAAATCGAGTCTGTTCCGCTTTCATTTGCTCTTTATGATAGAGGTAATAGAGTTAATAGCGTTCAAAGACAGAGAATACATTTACATAGAGACAATTCATTAAGGTTTACAGAAAAAAAAGCGAACCAATCATGAGCAGACCTGCAGCTGGAATTCAGTCCACCCTGACTAACAGCGTGGGGATCCCTCCGAGATGAGAAAGCTTTATAGTCGATTAAATTGTTCAGCTGTTGGCCAGTCTGTTGATCTGTGACCCAATGGTTCAATAAATATACTAAAATCTATAGGATGCGAGTTCCTTGCGGACGCCAGGTTTTCTTCTCTTTTTTTCTTTAGTTGTTGCTATAATTGAGAGATTTGAGTTGCAGTCACGCTTGGGCATCACCCGTCAGGTATTCATTCATCAAGATTTACTTCAGCCACAACAGGCTGCATGACAGTTTAGACTGTGGATGGACTATCTAATTTTCTCCCTAAACTGCGCACGCCGTCACGGGCCGAAGCACCAGGCGCACAGAACCAGCTCCTGCAGGGTTTTACGCAGCTCCTGGCTCCGGTACGCGTAGATGAGCGGATCTATGAGAGAGTTACAGATGATCAGGATGAGGAAAAGGTTAAAGTTTCGGAAGAAGCAGTTGCAGAAGGTACTGGTGGGGCAGGCGAGGATGAGGATGAGGTGGAGGAAGAAAGGCCCCCAGCACACGATGAAGACCCCGAGGAGGATCGTGAGGGTGATGGCCCCCTTCATGCTCGTGGACTGGCGCCTGCTTTTGTGGAAGGCCGTGATGCGCCTGGAGTGCACGTGCGCCAGGACGAACATGTGCAGGTACAGCACGGCGTTGAACACCAGGGTGGTGCAGAAGAAGGTCACGAGGCACACGATGACGGCGTTGTCGGTGTGGTAGACGATGAAGAGGATGCTGGAGGTGATGCTGGCCAGCCACACCACCACGATGATGACGACGGCGCGCTGGGTGGTCATCAGGCTGTGGTAGCGCAGCGCGTAAAAGATGGTGACGTACCGGTCCGCGGCGATGGTGCACAGGAACGAGAGGGAGGACACCACGGAGCTGCAGATCATCACGTCGATGACGTTGTCCAGGTGGCGCAGCATGCCCGGGTGCACGTCCAGGAGGCCGTGGTCGTTGAGGAGCATGAACACGGTCTCCATGACGTTGCTGACGCTCACGAGCATGTCGGACACGGCCAGGCAGCAGATGAAGTAGTACATGGGCGAGTGCAGGTTGCGGTTCTTCATGATGGCCAGGATCACCATGATGTTCTCGATGAGGCTGATGAGGCCCAGCGTTAGGAACAGCTCCTGCGGGATGCGGATCTGGACGCAGCCGAAGTTTCGCTCTCCGGCGGTGGAGTTGGTCTCGTTGTCCTCCGGCAAGTCGCTGAGCGGGCTGAACTCCATGTGGAGGACGGAGGAGTAATGGAAGGAGCCGTTGGCCATTTCCATGCCAGGACTCGTGTTATTCCGCCTGATAATTTAATAAATTTACAAGATAACTTTGGGAGTCTATCAGGATGCGCCTAGCCGGTTGAAAACCTTTCATCCGCTCATCAGGACATCAGCTGTTCCATTTGCCTCCCAGCAGAGTGAAAAAACAAACTGCTCACCCAAACACGTGTGACAATGGGAAACCCATCAAGGCACCGATTGTTCAATATCCAAAAAACAGCTCTATAGGTTTTTGAGCTACTTTTTTCTCCTGCAATTAACCAAACGACTCTGTCTTTTGATGCGTAAAGTCAGAGGAACGCGCTGTGATCTGGAGAGCTGACGCTGTATAGTCCTCGGGAAAAATGCTTCTCAAATCACCAAAGTCCTCCTCTGTCTATTCGATGCAGCTTGGCTGAAACAGTTCATCGTTTTAAGTCTCATCGTTTTTAAGACCCCATCATCTCCAAACTCTGCGAGCAGCCCGGTGACAGCCCACACACCTCGAGCCTGTCCGGTGTCCTGGAAATTAGAGAGTGGATAGCTGGAGAAACTGAGAGAGATGCTGAGTGACTTCATCAGACTCCTCCTCTTCTACAGACTTGGGTTTGGGTTTTTGTCTCAGGACCACGCGAACAAAGGTGAACGATGGAAAAGACACACCTTAAACACAATGACGCCACAGTGCCTTACATACAGAACCTAACTTTAAGTTTGACATTTTTAACTAAATATGAGCACACGAAAAGTTTAATCGATTTACCCCCCCCCCCCTCTCTAACGTCTAATCTTTCTTCACCATTTTTTAGATTAAGATCAAATGCAATAGAAAAGAATGACTTGAGTCTTATGTGCTGCGAAATTCCACAATATGTTCCTCGACAATGAAAGTTGGAAATAGTTCCTTAATAATAATAATAATAATAATAATAATAATAATAATAATAATAATA
>JABUIW010000020.1:8665506-8812443 GCA_013363375.1 Menidia beryllina | reverse complement strand
AATAATAATAATAATAATAATAATAATAATAATAATAATAATAATAACAATAATAATGATGATGATAATAATAAGATACAAATAATAAATATCATAATACAAAACAGAGTATGATTTCAAGTTTTTCATGCCAGCAAAGAAGAAATTGTTACCTGCTATGAGAAATCCCCTCCTAAAGAAACTCAAGTTTGTACGATTTAGTCTGGCATGCAAAGCAGTGTGAATGTGTCAACAGATAAAGGTAAAAGCAGCTGAAAAAACAACCCTGGTTAAAGCGTTTTGAAACTCTCTGAATATTTAGGTTGTGGCTTGCAGAGCTGAACATTTCTGATTGGTTACGCTGTCCAAGTGCTTTTAGTTTTCTTGGATTGATGAACAACAATCCTAAAATCTGTCATCTCAGATCTTGTTGCTCAAATTTAGACGAGTGTGGCAAGAAAATAGTTGAAATCAGAGAAACATATATCATTTATTGCTGTGCTCAAAAGCACAAATGAGATCAGATCCTGTCAGAATGTCAGATCCTGTCAGAACAGTAAATAAATTACTGGTATGAAAAAGGGCCGAGAACTTACAGAGTGCTGTCTGGTCAGCTGGTGTGAGCGCCACAATGAAAAAGCAGCGAAATGAGAAAAATAGATGGCTAATCTTTTTGAAATGGCACTGTAGCTTTGTTCTGAGGCACAACAATTGACTAAAAGATGTGCTACGGACAGTTTAGACATCATGTTTCTGAAGTGAATTTCTCCATTTGCTGGTTGTTTAATCAAGTGGGACAAAGAGCTGTAACCACTGAAGACAGAGGAGGAGGCTCAGGTTAAACTAACACAGATGGGATTTACAGCAATGAACATTCATCTCCAACTTTCTCACAGTCTCGTGCCTCTAGGGCACAAAAACTCTCCAAACTCTGTAAATGGATAAAATGGTCAGATATTGAGCTGAAAAAGAAAGATTTGTTTAAAGTGTTCAGTGTTCCGTTTTGCTAGTTGATCCTTGCAGTGCATAAAGAGAGACATTATGACATAATAAAAAAAAAACGGATAAAGACAGAAAAAAAAAACTGGTCCATGAAGGTTGCATCCATTACACAAGCTTACAAAAACAAGCTACGATACGTAACAGGAGGGCTAAAGTGTAACACCGTGACAAAGCCATTTATGCACGGTCTTTGATTGGCTGCGGAGAGACAAACATTGAGTGAGTATGCATCATAAAGTCTTACAAACGTTGTCAAAAGCATGAATGCAATTCCAGATCTGAATTTGTCTACTTTGACTTCTTGAACTTGAGTCATGTGTTGTTGACACTTTGGTCATTCATGAGTTTAAGACCCTATGACATTTTTATGTTTGCAACTCAAACAGAAAATAGCTTCATAACAGACCGCAGTCTCACATTCATATTTCAAAATTAGCAGTGACACTGACTTATGAAAACATACATTTATACTGCATGTGGGTACCCGCTTAGGTTTTTTCGGCTTTGACAACTGTAATTTCTCATCTAATGGAAAACTGCTTCTGTAAAAAATCTGCTTGCCTTTATCTGTCAGCTTTCGCACACAGTTGTACTTATTTTTAATGTTTAGAATTGAGGGCAAAGAAAAATAATATAGTGGAATGCATCAATGTGCAAAGAACTTCTCTAGATTTGGAAAAAACTTGAAGATCTATTTATTTCCCCTTAATAGTAGTTTCATGTAGATATTTTCGCACTCTCAATTTTAAATATATTAGATTCCTCTATTGGCCTACACTCTGAACACAGTGAAGAAGTTAATGTAACTGAAAAATAGCTTGAGTTTGGAGTTGTGTAACTGTTGAAGATTAAACTGCCACCACTAAATTGGAAGTGTGTTTGGACAAAGCATTGATCTCAGAGCTGGTGTGTGAATGCATGAGATAGGGGGTAAAAAAAAAAGCTGAAAGCACTGGTTAACCTGTAAAACATCCATCCATTTTTGTTAAAGTGCCATGTGGTGTCAACTAGACTAAAAGCTGAATGATCACAGCTGTTTCACGTGTAAAGACTTTATCTCCAGTGCTTAATGCTAAAATTTGTTTTAGTAAGCTCCTGACCACCTGATTAGATAAATAAACTTGTCCACTTATTTTAACTGTGTTATCAGCAGCTAACAAAAAGAAGCTAGTTGAATCTTTGCATCCGCTTTCTTTAGCTCCATTCTGAGATGCACTGGTTCAACATTGGAATTTTAATTACTTATGCAGTTGTGATAACGCAGCATTGAAAAAAAAAAAAAAAGGAGTCAGATCAGACTCCCTCTGAGCCTACACAGCTCTGTCTCTATGTGAAAGCCTGTCCATACAGCAGAGTGATCACATGGAAGGTTCTTCCAGCCCTCAGCTATAGCTCCAGGTGAACGAGAACAACGGCTTCTTTTGGCCACCGAGAGCAGCCACCCGCATCATGTGGCTCACCGAGCAACTAAGTTAACTGTATGGCAGCTCCAGTAGCAGGGAGTCCACAGAGTTTATGTCCTCAGTTTCAATGAGAAGCCGTTAGTGTTACATAAATTGCATTTTCATTTAATTGCATGTGTGACTGAAAAGGCAAAGAATAATCACAATAAGACGGCAATAAATCTGTGACTGCTGCGTTAATGAATTAAGTTAAGATGTGAAACCCTTGTGGCAATATGTCTGACAGTAGGATACGATGAGCGTTTTGTATCTGCCCAGTTTAATTACACAAGGATGTCGGTCAAGGTCTCAGAAAACGATCATCTGAAAAACAAGATTGAAACTGTGGGAGGAGGGCAGTGAAAAACTGAGTGTGGGGTTTATTAAGGACTAAGATATTCCAGTTAAAGCATCAGGTCTGAGATTCTGTGGATTAGTTATCATCCTGACAGGTCACGGGAATCTGGGCGAGAATAATTTCAATAAATGATCCAAACAACCTTTAGAATACAAAACAAATTCTTGAACAGTGAATTTCACTTAATGGAAAGCAGCTACTGGACTGCCAGGAAATTTAAGCCGATTTTATGTTCAGTTTTATTGGGTAGAACAGGCCAGACAATAATCAAATGCTGTCATTCTAACTCAAACTGAAACAGAGCAAGAGTGGGGAAGAACATACTGGAGCAGCCATGAAGCAAAAGTTGTGCAGTGAATAAAATGTATATTCAACGGATATACAGAAATACTTGGATTTCATGCATTCTTTTAGCCAAGGTCTGAATAGACTTACCTACTTTCTTTGTTTGTTTTTCCACGAGAATGATTCCAATAGATCCTCTTCAGGCTTCGTTAGAGAAAGAATTAGCAGCTATACATTGCATACATGTGAGGTCCAAAATCGGACACTGACAGAAGTTTAGTTATTTCAGCCATTTATCAAAGCATGTTCAAAATGCTGTCATAATAATTTAAACTTAATGCTCGGACTTGGTTTGTATTTGAGTGTATTTTTTATCCAAATTCTAGGAAATGATAGATCTCTTAAATCAATACCTGCCACTTTCTCTTTCTCTCTTTTCCCCAAAGAGGGAGCAATGTTCACATACTAGTGACTGAAAGCTCCATGAGATATTCCCTCCATAATACATCATCAAATACACAGGTAAAACGTCTGGAGTTAATTTCCTTTTGCTGTGAACATCTGGTCAAAAATTCCCCCAATGGAAGTAAAAATAGACCATCACTATGCTTCACAAAAACCAAGAACTCCGTTAGAGAGATGGGCCCATTACACAGGTCTGCTCAAGAACTCAAAGGCCTGAACGTCCACAGAGGACAGGGAATCGTTCACAAGGTGCAAACCTTTAGCCATCCTCAAAAACAGGAAGGCCACATAGAGTGACAAAAAAAAGATAAATATTAAGAGAAGCTGGTAGAGTTCTGGAAAAGGAGTATTTAGACAGATAAGAATGAAAGGAAGAAGTAAACTTTACGGATGACTTGGAACAGCTCATCATCCAAGAAAATGACGTCATTTGTATGATGTGTTGATGGCGATGTCATGGCCGCCAGGGCTTCTAGCGGCACAGGGTCGCACGAGTTTATTGATGGTTATGATGAAAGACAGAAGAAGACAGAAGAATTCTTTCACTTAGCTGTATCAATCTTCTGTCGAGATTCAGCCAAATGCAACAGAGGACAGGGCGGCGCTTCACAGGACGGACGGACAACGACCCAAAACCTTCTATGAAAGCCATCCTTTTGACTTTTCTTTGTTAATGGCAAAACTGTGGAATTTTTTGCAAAAGACAAACCTTAATCTAGATTTTCACTAAACCGAGCCCTGATTTTGCTAGCTGAAGACAAACCTTAAGGAAGGTAGAGCTACAAACAACCAACGAGTGACAGCTGCAACAGAGGCCTGAAGAGCATCACAAGGTGGAAGGCCGGCCTTCGGTTTGTCCGGCAGCTCCCAAATCCTCAACAGTAGCATTAAAAAGGAACATTTTAATCACGGTAATGCTGATAGGTTCATCTACTTTTGAGCCCCTGAAATCAAGAGTTTATTAAACATGGTTGCAAGTTCCCCCCCACTCTATTCCCCATCAAATAAACCTTCAAGTCTCCCTGCAGCGCATCTCTTCTGTTCCACGTCAGATCCAGTGTGGTGGCCTGAGGAGCTCAAATCGGAAATCTGCGTCACTGTTCAGATATCTCTGCGCCCAAATCAAATTTCAAAGAAATCGTTAAGGGTGTTATTGAGCACGAAACAGACATTATATCACCCTCACCTGCTTCTCATATAGATGTCTTTAATACCACGGTAAGATTTGTACAAGAAGATTATTATAACAGATTATTGTCCTTGGGTTGGTCAGGTTGAATTTAGATAACAGGTCATTATTAAGTACATGTGACTTTATGCTAAAAAGCTGGTCAAAGAGACAGGGTGGCTTTAAGGAATTTACAGGGAAATACTCAATTTTTTAAAAATGTATTAAAAACATCCAAATGAATGTCCCTTTCTCCAGATACTTTGAAGTTTTTGTCCAGACAACCATCTGTGTCTGGCTCACCACACCGCTTTGCTTTATGACTGTGCGATATTTTGGCGTGCTCCTGATGTGTACTTAGGAACTCACATTAAGAGCAGTAGCCCAAAATTAGTCAAATCCTCTCTTTATTCAACTTGTTTTATGTGACAGGAGCTGTTTACAGGAGATTCGCTAAATGGCAATGTGCAAAAATATTTGTATTACAATAGTGCCAGATTTGAGTGTTTATGCAGAACCTCTTTCCACTTTAATAGCTTGAACTTTAAATCAGAGTTGATATTCATTAACTGTGTCAGGACAGAGGGGGGGGGGGGTGTCCAGTATGTTCAAATGATAATACCCTGGAGGTGCTGAAACTGAAACCATTGACCTTAGTGGCTCCATTGGTTAAATTAACAATCCATTTTCTTACATTGTAAGAGAGAACCCCATCTTTATAATCATCTGGATTGCCCCAAAGCTAAAACCGCGTAGCTTGAAATTTTGGTTAAATTAAAAACAAAATTGCTCAGCCGTCCCCCTCCATTATGATGAGGGGGATATTCTTTTTTAAGTTTGTCCTGCGTCTCCATTCTTCTTCAACCCATCCTCTCTCAGTCCCATTCGTCCTCATCTCTGTAAGGATTGTCGTCTCTTGGGGGCTCCTGAAACCGGATGTTAGCCAGCATGTCCCTCATCGCCACCATAAGGCGATTTACTTCCTGGTTCAGCTCCTGGCCGGCTCGAGCCACCTCCATGTCGTCCTCCAGCCTCGGTCCACCCTTTAAAAGTGAAAGACGTGTCAAACTACAAAGTCCTACTGTCTCTCCCTTTTCAGTTGCAGTACTTGGCCTTGAAGAACAGCTTTCTAAATTTAATTTCCCTAACCATGTCACATGCCTACTTCATTTAGGTTGTTCTTTGACGCTGCTAATGAATGCGGGATAGTCCCAGGCTTATGTGCTCAGCTTCTTTCAGATCGTCTTCTGCATTTGAAACAAATTCTCCAACAAATACCAGTGGTTAAACATTTTCACTTAAGCAAAATATCCTGCCAGAGCCACATCTGAAATAGTATGGAACTATTAAAGCAAATAACCAACTTGACAATATATCTGTCTTAGTCTTAACTATGTTTCCTTTATCCATGCTGAATCTCTTCCTCTCTATATGGGGGATAATATGATCCGGATGGAAAAATGCCATGGGCACATCTGTTTCCATTAAGCGTACACAGCTGACCCACAAGATGTTCAGATCAGTATGTGTGGGTGCACCTTATACATACACTATATTGCCAAAAGTATTTGCTCACCTGCCTTGACTCACATATGAGCTTAAGTGACATCCCGTTCCTAATCCATAGGGTTCAATATGACGTCGGTCCACCCTTTGCAGCTAGAACAGCTTCAACTCTTCTGGGAAGGCTGTCCACAAGGTTTAGGAGTGTGTTTATGGGAATTTTTGACCATTCTTCCAGAAGCGCATTTGTGAGGTCGCACACTGATGTTGGACGAGAAGGCCTGGCTCTCAGTCTCCGCTCTAATTCATCCCAAAGGTGTTCTATCGGGTTGAGGTCAGGACTCTGTGCAGGCCAGTCAAGTTCATCCACACCAGACTCTGTCATCCATGTCTTTATGGACCTTGCTTTGTGCACTGGTGCACAGTCATGTTGGAAGAGGAAGGGGCCAGCTCCAAACTGTTCCCACAAAGTTGGGAGCATGGAATTGTCCAAAATGTCTTGGTATGCTGAAGCATTCAGAGTTCCTTTCACTGGAACTAAGGGGCCAAGCCCAGCTCCTGAAAAACAACCCCACACCATAATCCCCCCTCCACCAAACTTTACACTTGGCACAATGCAGTCAGACAAGTACCGTTCTCCTGGCAACCGCCAAACCCAGACCCGTCCATCAGATTGCCAGATGGAGAAGCGCGATTCGTCACTCCAGAGAACGCGTCTCCACTGCTCTAGAGTCCAGTGGCGGCGTGCTTTACACCACCGCATCCGACGCTTTGCATTGCACTTGGTGATGTATGGCTTGGATGCAGCTGCTCGACCATGGAAACCCATTCCATGAAGCTCTCTGCGCACTGTTCTTGAGCTAATCTGAAGGCCACATGAAGTTTGGAGGTCTGTAGTGATTGACTCTGCAGAAAGTTGGCGACCTCTTCGCACTATGCGCGTCAGCATCCGCTGACCCCGCTCCGTCAGTTTACGTGGCCTACCACTTCGTGGCTGAGTTGCTGTCGTTCCCAAACACTTCCATTTTCTTATAATACAGCTGACAGTTGACTGTGGAATATTTAGGAGCGAGGAAATTTCACGACTGGATTTGTTGCACAGGTGGCATCCTATCACAGTTCCACGCTGGAATTCACTGAGCTCCTGAGAGCGACCCATCCTTTCACAAATGTTTGTAAAAACAGTCTGCATGCCTAGGTGCTTGAATTTATACACCTGTGGCCATGGAAGTGATTGGAACACCTGATTCCGATAATTTGGATGGGTGAGCAAATACTTTTGGCAATATAGTGTATGTTTGAGTGGGGTTGGAGCGCTGCCAGTGGACTACAGGAGAAATAAGGAGACCAAACGCATTCGAAAATCCTGAGTACACGCAGTTCCAAATGGGGCATTTAAGCATCGTAATGTTGATGAACTTTGGCCTCGACAAAATTCCGGGTCATTCCACTCCTCAGATCCCTCAACGGCACAAAAAGGGTTCGGGATACTTATGTATGGTGGTCATTCTTACAAGTACATTTTCTTTTAATTCACCTGCCGCCTGTCTGTTTGTTTGGATAGTTGGACTCCCATGTGCCTCACTGCTCTAGCTGAAAGTCAAATAATTTAAATCCTGCTCCAGATTTATGTTTGTCACCATATGATCTCAAAATATGCTTGTTCTGAACTACAGCATGTTCTCATATGTTGGATAACATAAATCAGGTACGGCTAGTTGCTAACCCATTTATTCAGGGATCTGACATAGAAATTCAGACAGAAACATTCATTTCATTGTGAAACTAGCAGAACACCTTCCCACCTATATATCATCGATCTCAGTGGAACTAGAACATGCAGCCTTAAATCTGGTGACTGAGTTTATTAAATGCAAGCTCAAGAGACCATTCTATTCTTTTCTTGTTTATTATGTTATCGTCATAAATTATGTCAAACTAAACCCATTCACCACTTGGCTTGATAAACTAACCTTGTAAATAAAACATAAAAAGCTCTGTTATTGTAAAGGAGGCAGCAAAGTCCAGCAACTTTACAACTTTCGACTGTAAAGGTTCTTACTGTTCTTCACAGACTAACAGGACAGCCCTGAACAGAATATACTGCAAGGTCACATGCTTTCTTAAAATAGTTTTCAACTGCATTCCCTTTAGGCCAACCATGAGTTTATGTAAAAAACATGTGTTTAGAGATTTTCCCAGAGCTATAAGGTACCTTGGTGTTTTCATTTGATTTGTAGAATACTGCATATGCGTGTGTGTATTCATGGTACTTTTGTAACTTTTAAGCAGTAAACTTGTTTTTTGGTGAGATGCATCAGTTCTCTGAGTTTGGATGTGACAGAAAACAGTCAGAGAAGGAGGAAATGTATGCCCATTGAAAGATAAAGTTGGGTAGAATTCAGAATACTACTGGGAAATAATCCAAGCATTGAGCGAGAAATCACTAACTGGGCTGAAAACAAGCATTCATTAGCTTTTTCCCCCCTTTTTTTTTCCTCTTAACTGTGGTACTATAAATGTTTGTAAGGCATCTATATTCTCTCCAGCTTCCTCATTTTTGGCTTTGACTGAAGTTCAATTGAAAAGGATGTATCAATGAATCACTTCACATTCATTGTTGCAGCAGTTCACAGTCGATGCAGAGACTGAACACAGAGTGCACGGAGTAACAGAGTTTGTTAAGACACAAACGGCTTGTTTGTGGGCCTTACAGCTGCTAATCACATGGTGCGTCTCCACATGCACAGCATGGGTTCTTAATAAGTATTTTCCATTATTCAACAGCAATCATAAAAAAATAAAATTAAAAAAAGCTTTGCACAGTTTGCTCCTTATCTTTAAGAAGGAAAGAATTCACAAGCTCCAACCAAAATGTGAACATTGTATTTACACATCTCATCTATGTTAAGACATGGTGGTATGCAAATATAAGAACAAAATATTATTGTATTCTTTTTAGACGCATGTTTAATGCAAATGCACACAAGCAAAAATCTGAACTGTGATAACCGGTTCACACCCCTCACCTGCAAGTTGAAGTTAGGCAGCAGCGATCGGAAAAACAGGGACAATGTGCTCTCATTGGATGCACCCACATGCTGCCTGTTCAGGAGGAATCGCACACAAAACAAAAACAGACGGTTGTGTTAGTTCAGCTTTGGCAATGAGCCATGGTCATTCAGTAAAAAGTGGAATAGAACAAAAACGGACGGATCCAGCATCACCTCTCTGGACGGGTATACGATAAGACAGAATCCAGAGGAGGAAGAGGGTCAAAGCCCATCATAGCCTGAGTGGTTACCTCCTGAGTGTTACACAAACGCACAGGTTAGGGACATCATAGGAGTGACAGATTAGAAATACCTGACCATCAAATAGCTCACAATACAGTACTACTTCACAAAGTTTTTGGTAGAAGCCTCACCAATATTTATTAAACTTCGACACATATTGAGTTCAACTTGTCTGAAGCAGAGTGTCTAAAGACTTTACTGCCTTCAAGTCAGATCGATTCTGGGTTAAGCTGAATAAAATGAAATTGAGGAGCTGGAGGGTGAGGGCCTTTCCAAAGAATTCTGTTTAATTATTGTCTTGGATACAAAGTTTGGAAGAAAAAAAAAAGTCATATGCAGTCACATTCATCAAGGATTGAATTTATTTTCACTTTTGGCATCACCATCCGTTCAAATTGGATCCACAGAGGGTTTTGGTTGCATGAAATCTGATTTTTCAAATCAGGACAAATTGAAACATTGTGGCATGCACTCCAGAGAAAATTAAGATCTCTATCGGCTTCTCATATTGAGAGCTGGCATTTTTCAAAATCCTTCTGGCAGCCATGCAATATTTTGACTCCTGAAGGGTGTGTCAAGGACACTGGAAAGGTCTGGTGCTGAACAGGTTTTCTGCATCATCACCTTCATGAGGTGGCATTGGACATTCGGGGACTGCCGAAAACCTGTGACAAGTGTTTTTACAGTTTGAGAGTTTAAAACTGTTCGTTCACGGTGACTTGCATTGGGCTTGCGATATTCTACACTTCATCGTCTGAGGTCTGAAAATATGTCATATAAAAACGTGTGTATAAATCAAACGGTCCAAAATAAAAGAAAAATAATAAAAAAGTGTGCTGGTGATTTCTTACAAGAGGCAGACTTGAGGTGGCCTCTTTGATCTCAGAGAGGAGGACATGACGATGGATGTTCCTTGGTGCACTCTGGTACCTCTGCTTTCTCCTGCAGCAACATGATGAAGATGAAGGGAGATATTTCTCAGTATGGAGAAACATGAGGTAGAAAGGTAAAGCACAGTTCACTGGTGAATTAATTCCCGCTATACCTGTTAAGCACAACACACACCTGCCCAAACGTTGCTCATTCTTTGCAAGATAAACAGTGTGAGCTGAGCTTTGCTTAAAGATTCATCGTGCCGGCTCGTCAGATAGTGGAACACATACTTGTTCTGACAGTCTTCCACATGAGGGTCTTTGGCGTCGACTCTGCGCAGCACCTCCTTCACAGACTCCTCCAACCAAAGCATGACGGCTGCTTCCCTCCACAGATTGTAAGTTCTCCCCACGTACAGAGCTGTCAGCTCAGCCAGGGCAGGTGGCTGCCTGGAGAGACAGAGTGATGAACACTAAAGTTAGCGCAAGAGAGGAAAACACCACCGAAAAACAAACACGGGGGGAACAAAATGCAGACCAAAAAGATAATCTGATTAGTCGTGGCTATAAAATATAGAAAGATAAAAGTAAACCATAATATACTGATGGAGTTACGAGATTATGCAAAAATGCTAGGTTTGTGCTACACTTGACAAAACAAAGTGTACACGCATTACCCAATCTGAGACTTTGGGCCGAAGAAGCTATGGGAGGTGACTACAGCGTCCGGCTGCACAGTGCACAGCTCCAGTAAAGGCATCAGCACTGCAGGAAATAATTGAACAGAAAATAAACTGGAGAATATTTCAAAGACGACGTCCTTGTATATTTGTCTTTAATATGCGAGGAGGAGTCCAAGGGGACAAATGTCTAAATATCTCTTCTGAGCATCTTACCTCCGGGGAACATAATGAGAGCGTTCTGGAGGATCTGGCTTGCCTCTTGTCTTAGTTTGTCACTTTCTTTCAGCTCCAGATCTTCCTGCTGACTGAGATGGAAATGACAAAGTGCCGTGGAAAAGGCAAAGTTTGGCAGCTGAGACAGATTCCTGTGCTCCTGAAAAGGAATGAGAAATCATTTCCTTGGCAAATGTCAGAATAGGAGCCAAAAAATACACACATAATGCACATAAGCCGCACACGTTACCTCCCAGTCCTGATACAGCTGAAGGAGAGACTTGTACTCTCTGGAACGCAGTGATAGAAAGTCAATGAGCAGGAGCATGCAAAGTGGGTCAGAGTCCGGGTCCAAACTGTGACAGACAAAACCAGAAGAAAATAATTACTGGAAGCACTCTACTTAAAAGGCAAGTCATGAGAATCTTTTAATGCACGATTTATCGCAGAGGATAGGACATAATAAAAGAACTGAAACCTTTAATTGATTACTTCTTCAGTGAATTTACTCTGGCATAACACACTTCACATAAATGATGTCATCATGACTGTTTCTAGAAAAAAAAATGAACTGATTGAATAACTAACAACCAGCCAAGCTATAAGAGTAAACCTTAGAGGCCTATCTCCCTTCTGACCTCATGTATAGTTTTATCATATAGGATGCTCAACCTGTTAAACTGGAAATAGACTTCAGGGCGGTGATCACCCCTGTGTTTATTATACAGATTTATAACATAATTCATTTTTGCCAAAAAAGGTAACAGAAACACTTTAACAAATTTGAAAAAAAATGTTAAAAATGACTTGAAATGCAATTAATGACTTTTTAAAATAAAAGGAAATAAAGAGGTCAGGCCTCAGGTCTTCATCTTTGTTTGAGTAACAAAATAAGTCACAAGAAAGCAGGGAGAATCAGAACTCCACCGCTGGACTGTCTGCTTTCAGGGTAAATGTTGGCTCTCTGACAGCAGAAATTCCTCAAACGTCACTTCTGGATGGAGAGGGACAAACTGTCTTTCTCAGTTCCACTCTGTCACTTTAAAGAACCGGTATGCATCGGTTATGAAGCTCGGCAGCTTAAGCCTGATCAGACTCAAGATAGCCACTGCCTATTATACGGAGCTCTAAAACTTGGACATGCCAATGGCAGTGGTGTGTGGGGACAGCTTTTACATAAGAGGTGGACTGGTTCTACTACCACTACACAGGAAGTGTCCTTACGTAATAACATACAAACACACAGATTGTTTTTGGCTTGAGATTGCAAATCCAAATAATTTCATCACAGTTATCTCATGTGTCACGGACATTACTTCAAGATTTCTATGAAAAAAAATCTGAATAGTCCTCACTCGTGCCCACAAAAATATCCCCTCAAAAGGTTTCTGCTGTCAGAATAAAAACAGAATTCAGGTAAATTCACAGTAAAGATAAATTTGCAAAGAGAAAATAAAAACTAAAAACAGTCTTAAAAGATGACTTTGTGAGTTGGACTGAAACCTTTTACACCACTGCTTTAGTAATGATTAGGACCACGGATACAAGTCGTCAAAAACAAGTCTCTCCCTTTACCTTCTAAAGATAACACCCAGAACAGGAAATGAAGAAGAAAAGATTTATATTGTGAGGAGTGAAACTGAAATGCAGAATCACAGCAGATTTGTCAACATGACAGCAAGAAGCTGAATTTTCTGTAGCGATATCAAGGTCACTCCCCAAACACCTGCCTCATTGATCACTGAGAAAATCTAATTTACCAGAGACGGCTGTGAGTGAACACTCCAGCTAATGTGCTAATGTTGGGCAGATATGCGTCTGCCGAGTCCTCGGCAGCTTGGCTCTAAGGTTAACAACGTGACGTTTTAGCATTTAACTTTATCCACACATGCAGCTTAACTAAAATGTTTGCAGGAGATGTTTGGGACATCGAGTCTGAGCAGTTAAGTATTGTAGCACATACCTCATTTATAACTTCCCTCACCTGATCTGGTATCCGGGTGTTGTGCAGACATGCACTCACTTACTTTGATTATGTTAAATCAGTCATATTTGGCCCGGCGGTGAACAAGAGATTTTGAGTGGAATGTGACAAATCAGAATGTAGATTTATTTCTAGTTTATTTTTAAAGTAGAATTTTTATTTTTAACGGACTTTGAAGAATATCTCGCATGTCTAAATATTTTATTCACTAATGACGTTACTGAGGGACAGTAAAGACTTAGCTTGGCAGGCAATCCAAGAGATTTTACATCAAAAACAAAAACATAATGACACCCCAACCAGAACAGTAAATGCTTTTCCTTGGGTAAATGTATAGTAGTGTTCAGAGATAATGGGAGCATAAAAGATAACATATTCATCTGAAAACATAGATGCATTGTTTTATCAATCTTTTTCATTCTTTGTACCTGAGGATCAGTTTGCAGTACTCCAAAGCGGTCCGAGGGCATCCTCTCTTCTCCAGAAACATCATGTGCTTGTAAAGGGCCAAATAAAATGCTCTGCAAACAAGGATGATCAAATTACTGGCTTGCTGCGTCCATAAAATATAATTTGAGTTTGAAACAATAATCTTGGGTCAAACTGATGCTTCGCAACAGCAAGATGTTATGAAGTGTGTAACAAAAGTTAACGAAGGGAAAACAACACGACAAACCTGTTTTCTGGTCTCAAATAATCCAGCCGGCATGCCCCCGATGTCAAGCTGAATAAGGGGTGAAAAGCGCACTCAAAGCTGTACAAGGCCCTTTCTGTACAAAAAAAAAACAAACAAAAACATCTTTATTTTTCATCATCAACACTAACAATGCAAAACATTATCTAATATATTATTCTAGATCATCAATATATTGTGTTCATTGGAGAAAAAAAGGATAAGAAAGCTATGCAGATGGGCTGTGCAGGAATAAACCTGAATTACGAGTCAAGTCACCAGTAAGGCTTCACATCCTAAAAGTCACTGTCTTACTTCTGTTCAATGTTAAAGTTTGGCTGATGGCGTGTAATTTAATTATCCCGGGAAGAAGACAAACGCCCTTTGTTAAATTATCCCTCAGGTCCTCCACATAGACTATTTTAGATAACTGGTTAAGTACAGCGCCTGTGATGATAAACGTGGCGTTGTGCCTCGCATGAAGCATGAACTCGGACTTGTTAACAGTGGCCGTTTTGTTGATTCAATATGCACAAAAGTGTTCAGCCCTGAAATTATTTAGCCTGACACGCTGACTGAAAACAAACACAAAAAAAAGGTTTTCTTGCACAACTCTTGGCTAAAAATACAATCAGTGTCATATCAAATTTAAGACAACATAAACTCTTGAATTGAACTGCCCTGACCACCGTCTCTCCCTGTGATGATAAAATAAAAGTTTCACTTTAAATGTTTACCATCAGTGTGCAAAGCGATTGAAACACTAAAGGATAAAACCAACCAACGTACAGTATTTGATGGCTCTTCAAAACGATGATGAAGAACAGACCTACGCTTAACAGGAAATTAATGTCTAAAGGAGGACTGTATTATTTCATGTCTGTGCCAAAATCTGTTGTCTGTAAAAAGGGCCAAATTTGGAACAGAGGGAGCTTGTGTATTAAGTCAACTAAAATAGAAACGCCTGGCTGGCTGCGCCATCTAGTTTGCTTCCGTTTCAGCCGGGAAATTGTTACATGGAGATCATACAAGCAGCTTCACAGCAAACCTTGTCCAAGTGGGATATTTTGATAAACAACCAAACCAAGTTTAAATAAATGATCATCTCACACTTTCACTCCATTTGCCTGTGAGCTATATGCGTAATTTGCGATATAGAGGTTAGTCAGTGGATTTCCTAGAAAATTCCTCCTTAAAAGCAGTGCTTGATGAATGGATTTTGCCCACAAATGTATGTCCTAATTTCATCAAATGAGTGGAGTCCCCAAGCCTCACCAATGAGATCCCTGGCCATCTCTTGATCCTCCTGTATTCGGCAGACATCTGAAAGCTGGAGCAGGGAATCGATGTGGTATGGGTTGAGTTGAAGCAGGGCCTGGGGTGAAATAGGAGGCACTCAATGGTCAATTTGATGAAGCCTGAACAAGACAGACCTTTATAACTTAATAAATCATCATGTGCAGTGTACTTTGACAGCGTGCCCTCATACTACAAGCAGTTGTGTCTGTCTGCAGTCAGTTGTGTGTGGCACACCTATGTGGAGCATGGGGTAATTTTAACACCTTATATCTGGACTAGGTGGTGGGCAGATTCTTTCTTTTTATAATCATCATTTCAAAGGCTAAAAAGGATTTTAAAAAAACATTTTTAAAAAACTGATCAGCTCAAGATTTGAGCGTCTCAGGTGGAAAAACATTTGCTGAGTTGCATATGATGAAAGTCTTCTATTTATACAAATATGCTCTCGGTTAAAATGCACACTTGAGGCAGGATTGTGTTAAAAATATCATCTTCCTTTTGATCAAATAAAAGAGCATGATTATAAATCAAAACTTTGAGAAAAGTATTTAACCGGCAGCTCTTCCCAGCATGACTGTGGTTTCACATTATGCAACATGGAAGCAGACTACACAAGACTGCTGATGGAACTGATACCTGCTGCCTTGAGATAGCTGTAAATAGATCAGCAGAGTAAAAGGTCCTCAGTGCACCTGTATGCTGTGGCATACATAGAGGAGAAAACTCGGTAATATTCTCCCTGTCAGGCCACAAGTCACAAAATACATTTCTGTATTTAAATCGAAACGCAAATCAACTGACTCAAACTCATTTCACACAGACAGAACAAAGACAAAACACATCTAATTTGAATAAGATAAGGTTTTCACTGGTGATGGATACTTTCTTTGCACTTTGGCAAAGAGACTACACAGACCCTTCACCACAGCCTTCTTCTACCAATTCCGGTAGTTTTACATCTGCACCACAAAAAGGCTGTTTCATATTTACTCTATTGTATACAACAATGACAACTCTAGGGGAAAAAAAGCTAAATCTAACTTATCTGCCATGTGTAAAAACTGGAGTTTCTAAATAGTGAAAAGGAGACACGTAGAAAAACATTACACAAAGAAGAAAGTCTATAGATCTTTTTTTTTAAAGCATTTTCAAAGAGGATTTTAAAATTCTCATGTTGAGGACAGATTTCCACAACAAGGTACACATCAGCTGGACACAGCAGAGGAGAGGGATTTTTACCACTATGTTGTTGGGATCCATGGACTCGACAGCATCCAGGAACTTGAACTGTACTTGTTGGTAATCCCGACTGTGCTCAAATGTAAAATACTGAACACCATCCTTAGACTCCAGTAAGCTCATAGCAATTCCTGACGAGACACCCAGCAGAAGCAGTAAAAGAACAAAGAAAAAAACAGAATAAATGCAGATTCATATTCAAATCACACCAACACAGTTGAAAAGTAAGAGCATAGAACAGATACCAATCAGCCGTGGAAAACTAAGTCAATAACCCTGTTATACACATCCTCTGACCTCAGATATTTGATTTAGACCAGCTGAGATTTTTGGTTACAGAATTAAGCATTCTAGTTATATGGAGATGTATCTAATTCTTAAATCAGTGACACGCTATTGGTGATTATTCATGAGAATGCTATTTAGGGCACATGTATCAGGAAAGAAGCGTTTGAGTGAGGATGTGCATACCAGAAATACTCTGTGCATTTCAAACAAACCCCAAGTGATATTTGGGGCAGTTTGTAATCTACTTATTTTCCAAAACCCAGACCCAGTATGGATCTATCAAAAAGATACACGTAGTGTGTTCACATGGAGGCTGGTCTTTACAGAAACATTTCCCCACAAGCTTTCAGGGTGTCTCGCACTACCTTAGAGAAAGAATTCTAGATTTAAAAAGAAATAATAATTTAATGTAGAGAAAAGTCTACCTGGGCGGCTGAAGCGAGGCCAGCTTTCCTTCGGACTGGTCATCCAAGTGCTGCGGTGAAACTGTCTGTTTCTCTGTCGAGGTCTGGTTTAAAAGAGAGGGAGCATTTATCATATACTAGTGTCTGCAATTACACTTTTAAACAAAACCAAACACTTGATTTTTGTCTCCTTACCTTTGATCCCCTAAAACGGCTCGAGCCCCAAAATATCTCTTTAATTCCGTTTCTGGATTGAGATTCCTAACGAGTTTAACACACAAAGGCACGATTACATTTTAGTAAGAACCAGGAACCAACATGAAGACCACAAAGGCATGTATCTTTAATATACAACATACAAATTAGGATCCACACGTTTTAACAGGGGGTTGTTGAAAAGTGATGACAAAATGGCTCGTTAGAACCACATCTGGACAGTTAACTGAGCCACAGCTGTGATTGAGAGGTGCATGGGGGGTGGGTGGGGTGTCACTGGTGAAAACAGATGCTTATTCAATGAACCTGCAATGATGTCTGGGTCTGGGTTACCAAAAGGTCCAGTATTTCAACTTGTGTAAGCTAAACGCCACCGTGTGGTGGTTTTAAGAATTACAGGAGGGGTCATTACAGACAAACAGGGCTCCCCCAAAGACCCCCAATGATAAAATCAAAGCAAAGGAACACCGAAACTTGATCAAATGCAACTCAATCATATCCTTTAACATACCTGGTGTTACTCAATAAGGAAAACCGCAAAAAAAAAAAAAAAAACATCTGTTCAAACATCAACTCATTTAATGTTGGTTCCACGTTTAAATGCTTTTGCTACTGAATTACAATGAATTGATCACTCAGGGGTGAGCTGCTTATTTATTTGTGTGTGGAACAGATTAATTCTGCCTGCAATTCTGATATGTAATCTTCTTATGATGAATGCCTGATTGAGCCCACTGCAATGACTACTTCTCCAACTAGTTAAACTCACCGATGCTCCACCTGAAGCACAGATCTTCTGTCGGAACCTCCACAATCCTCACTTTGTAGACCCAGGCCGTTAGACTGTTCCAAGTTCTCCAACAATAAATCAATATTATCTGCTGCAGCCTCCTTAGATTCAATGTAGATAAAGAAAAACACAGTGAACACATTGTGAAAGCACTTAACAGCTGATTATTTGCCAAGAGGAGCAAAGGTTTCATATAAGGACAGTCAAGTGAATGACCCAAAAAAATGACCATCTGTACAATTATTTTTCGTTTTTCTAAACTTAACTTACAAACTTACCTGTCCATTTTCTGGTGATGCTTTGTTCTTCTTCTTTTTCTTCTTCTTCTTAGCTCTGTCACTAGTCTGACAAAGAAAAGAGATATTAAGAAACATTCCCATTTAGACCAGTACAATTCACATCAGACATACTTTTACCTTAGTGGACAGTTCTTCATCCTTTTGATCAACTTTCTCAGAGTCTCTGTTGTGATTTTTGCCTGCACCCTTTCTTTTATTTTTGTCAGTATTTTCAGCCTCTTCATCAGGTGAAAGTTTCTCCACCTCATTTTCTGCATCACATATCTAGAAAAGATTTAGTGATTAGAAACAGAACCGAGAGTAAGGTGAACAGCGCAAAGTATGCTTAAAGTAAGTACATTAAATTACAGTCTTTAACAACGTAATAATGGCATGACTTGGTTTAAGTACATTATCTACAGGGTTAACTTGAAATATTAAATTACTCTCCGACAGTAAAAAAAGAAAAAAGAAAATGCAAAGGAGAATAGTGAAGCAGAAGATTAAATCTTTTGCAAACCAGGTAAATGTCATTGGTAGTGCAGTCATCGGTAATGCTGGTTTGAGCACAAAATTCCCCAGTGGACGTCAAAATGTTTACATCCTCGATTAAAACGTGACAACACTCTCCAACATGTTCCTCACTTCAATGTAGCTTAGAATAAGGATTCTTATAAAAACTAACAAATCTATACTGTATTCTTGAAGATGTTAATTTTCCATAGTGAGACAATGTAAATTCATTTTAAGTTATTATTTTATGCATGCCATCTATGTTTATTTAAACTACAAGAAAATAAAAGTTATAGATACATTATTATCATACGTGTATTTGGATAATAACTATACTGAGTCAAATGTGTTGGTTTACATTTAATTGGATTTCATATGTTGCATCTTTAACCTTTATATGCATGTTCAATATATATGGTTTGGTTGTCTACTTGCTTTCCCCTTTGGATTTGACGTCTTTATAACTGGGACGAGGATATTGTCATACCTCCATGATCCACGTTTAGTTTACATGAGCGAGAGTTTTCATTTTCAGATTTGTAAACAATTCATCAGCCAGCAATGTAGACTTTCTCTGTCAGATTTCTTATGGTTAATGACCCAATGGAAATTTCTAACGACGCATGAATCTTGTTAGTTAACAATGTAGCAGAGATAAATAAGGTTAGAAAGGAGCTAACGCCATAGGGTTAGCCTTTTTTAGCAGTTGAGCTACAGAGAGCAGCTGTAATGGTGACCAGGAGGAGCAGCACATTCATGTAACTGAATAAACTACGTGGACATGGTTGACTCACCAGTTCATAAATGTTACTGAAGTTTTTCTGAGCCTTGTTTTTCTTTCCTTTTCTGCTGCCGTCGTTGCTGTCAGGTAGCAGAGAAACATTAGCGGTGTCCAGTGCCTCAGCCTCTGCCTCAGCCTCAGCCTGCTCCTCCGGGCTGTCACCCAAACTTAGATCCCCGAGGTCCAAGGCCTCCTGACCCCGCTGTTTCCCTCTGAGCCTTCGCAGAGCCCGGGTAGACATTATCCGCCGCCTAGGTGCAAGTCTACACACAGTTATTATTCTTATTATTTTAGCTTAAAACAGCTTTCTCTTTAGCTACCAAACACAACACGGCAATGAAATGACGGTGAATTTAATTGGCTTCCTTTTCTTCTTCTTTTAAACGTTTTACCGGCACTAAGTGTTATCCTGCCATCTAGAGGAGAGAAGAAAATAGCACCCCTTAAGATCAACTTGTATCAACGTAAATGTTCCTAGAAGTATGGAGTTAGGTGACTGACATTAGTCGTTTCCTAAACATTAAGTGACAAAGAGAAAAAATCAAGTGGTTAATATAAAAAATATGATTATAAAAAGTTCAGTAGTTGGCTCTACAATCTTAAAACAATTTACAAAAACTGACGGCGCAGATGGAGGATTGTAGGTGAACAGTTTTTGATAAAAGTTAAATAACAAAAAAACTGTTATGAGAAATAAATAGAAAAGTCATGAATAGTCATATTTGCTATTCATTCATTTGTACTATTGTCAACTAAATTGTGCTTAGATTATTGGTATACATTCATAAATTGCGATCCAAAAGCAAGTCTTGTGGATATTTGTTTACTGGGGTTTATTCAAGGCAGATTTCATACAATTTCTACAATTCTACAGTTTCTACAATTTTAATACTTGTTCTACTGTTCTCTGATTTTGTTATTAGTTTTTATCCATGTCCACCCAGAAAACAAATGGATGAATAATGTTATCTAGATGTGTATAACTTTATAATCCATTTTATTTCTATTTAATTAAAGACTTTTTTAAAAACTCTACTGAAAGAAACATAATTTCTTAGGTGGCATAGTACATTTGGACCTAATGTTTTGAAATCATGTGTTGATATAATCAGAAGAAATTCAAATGAGAGGTAATGGTCTTGTTTGTATAGTATTTTCTTTAAATATTTGACATTATTTAAAGAAATTGCCAATAATAAAATCCTTTTGGATCTTTGATTTCCTCAACCTGTAATATTTCTTATGTTGTAGTTGGAGGTAAACAAAATATGTAAAATAAATTGTGAATGAGTATCCATTTATGTTTATGCATTCAGCAGATCTTTTTTTAAATCCAAAGTGACAATTAGAAACAAAACAGGCAACCTGGAAATACAGCTTATTCTGTTTTCTTTTAATTGACCTGATATGATCGTGGGTCATAGAGTGGACTGTAATGTTTATGACTTCAGGATAATCCTATTTGCCTGATATCAGGCTGAACTGTTGTCACATTCACTCTGTAGAGTGGAAAGTTTTATTGGTCTGGACCCAGGAAAGATTATGTCAGAACATAGAGCCTTACTGACTGAATTAATTTCCCTACTTCAACACATCTGAATCTGGTCAGGGTTCCATAATCAGGCTTGTGCAGAGCCAGAATCAGGTGTGAAGCAGGGAAACCTCTAAAACCTGCAGGATACCGGCCCTCGAGGACCAGAGTTGGAGACCCATGCCTTGCACTATCTGCAGTTCTCTCATGCAGCAGTGGGTGGCAGAATTGATCCAAACAAAAGTGACGAGCATGAAAGCTAGATTGCAAAGAAAAGTTCTATGGTTGAAAATAGACAGATTCGAGAGAACTGAAGAATTCTGAATCATTTTGTGTGAAAGACCTTAGGATGAGAAAGGAAAGTGAAAAAGAATAAGGTATTGTGTAATTTAACTAAATGAGGAAGAGCTACTACATTTCTGTGGTTCCCCATCAGATTGCAAATAACTAACTGATAAAGAGTGACATCCTGGAAAAAGCAAAGACGAGATGAGGAAAAAAGGACAAAACTAAAGAAATGACAACATTGCGCTATAGTTGTCCGTCAAGCCACCGGGTGACTTAACACTTATAAGCAGACAATTGATGGCAAAATAACAAAAATGTGTAACGAAGAGTAAAAGCTTTTGAAAGGAGGAAGGGAAATTCTAAGGCATTGAAATTCAATCTGTTTGCGAAACGAGGAAGTTGCAAATGCCATTTCTTTACAAAAGCAAAGGAGAGGATACTAAATGTAAGTTCAAACCTGAAGAAAACCAATAACACCTCAAATAAAGTAACACATTTATTTACAACCAAACACAAAAATGCCAATTTCATCCTATCAAAGAGTATGCCTTCATGAAAGATAAAAATATGTAAAGGGTTAGGATTACAGTTTATAATAATTTAATGATATATTTGATTTTAAGACCTATGCATGGACGAAAAAACCTTAAATATGTGGTGTCTGGGACAGCTAACATGTATTGTTTCAAATGTTTTCCAGAGCTGTAAACCACAACCTACACGCAGTCCTAAACACTGAGAGCATTTGTTCATGCTTGCAATTCAGCAGCATCGATACATTTTACAATATCCTTCTGTGATATCTTTATATAGATGTTAAAATAAAAAATACAACATTTACTTAATTAATTTTCCTCTCAATTCTCTTGCTATATGAGGTAAGAAAGTGCATACGCAACATGTTGCCCCTTCCAGAGCTCCACTGAACTTCGTGAAAACTCTTTGCCTGAACGTCGTCACAGGATTAGCTGATGTCCCACAGTGACTGCTTTGTAAAGGTCAGTGGATGCAGGGATTCGGGCTCTGGAATGGCTACTCATCAGCAGTTACAGACATAGGGTTGTCGTAGGCTGCTGCCTCCAGGTCCTTTGCATTCTTCCTGCGATAATCCGCAGGAGGTCGTGGTGGTGGGTTTTGTGGAGGATTCTTGATACTCTCTCCAACCGGCTTACGCACTTCCTTGCGTGGAAGAATTGGCTCCCAGTGTTCACCTCTGATAGCTGCCTAGAAAGCAAATAGATGTCAGTAATGGACTAATTTGAGCATCGCAGTAAATGGTTATACTACAGGGATTTAAGTTACATGCTCACATGTTTGATTAAACTAAGCTGTGACACGTAGAATCTTGGTTACCACATTTAGAGCCGTTCAAGGATTTAGTCACACTTCTGACTGGTGGAGTTTCATAACTATGAGGCCATGTCTCAAGATAGGTAACAGCATGAAAATATCTCTTCCTTGTTAGCATTTCCTTGTTTCTTTTAACTGGTGACTTCCCACACCAGACAGACAACTTTATCAACGTTGGCAATGATTTACTGGCTTGACAGAGAAGCTACGTGACTGAAACTATCCACTTACTGCAAGATAGATGAGGCTGGCAATGCCTAGACACACACACCCAAGGACAGTAGCAAGCATAAAACCTCCAGGTACACAGATTCTAAGAAAGAAAAAAGGGGATTTAAATACAAAAGACAGTAATGTCGCAAGCCTTTTGTTGCATAGACGGGTTGTGAGTGAGAGGAATGCTGTTCAGCATAAGGAAGGTCACAAAGGCAATTGACTCTCCTGAGCGGTTCTCAATACAATAAGGGAAATTCTTGAGTAACAACATGGCCAAATAAACTCACGCAGCATGTAAAAATGCCCTGACATAGTAGTTCCTCGTCAGGGGACCAAAGGCCTTCACGCACACGGTGAAGCAGTACTGACCCCTGGAAGAAAAAAAGACAGCACAATTTACAGGTGGTCACCACTGAACTTCACTATTAGAGTATGATCCCTCCAAGTAGCAAAAAGATGTGAGTGCTTACGATCTTTCCACGCTTGTGCCCTTGGCCCTCTTGCCTCTGGGATACTCAAGCAGGCACACAAACACCCCAGCAGCACTTCACATTGGTCAAGGCTGTTTTACAGTACCATCAATAGCATAATGGATCTTTAAAGACAACTAAGTGGGAATGTGTGAGTAAACTGACAAAAGAAAAAACTTATAATACGCAATCAATGCGCTCATATAATTGTGACAACGGTAAGAAGGAGCCATTTGATCCAGAGTACTAATACCACCACATTAATAAGAGTCATTGGGAAGTCATTACAATAATTCAAGTAGTATTTTGGCAGAAAACATGGCCAGGACTGGATGCTAATTTGACAAGGGTTTCATACTCCTCGTCAAATTAATTACTATAGCTTCTAACACTGTAAATATATGTGGAGCTCATAATCATATTGGCTTACATTTACTTGGCTATTTCCTTGATTTATCAATTCTCTCCAAACACACCTTTTTTTTGACAGAAGATCCTATAAAAGTTGGACAATGGCAAAGGCAGGAGCTATCATTAAAAAATGTTGACGTTAAAAACTTTTGGCCTCATGTTAAACACATTTTTGCTTCATGTCAGGTGTAAAAGGATACACTGCATAAGCAGCGAACTGCCAGCCTCTGAACTGCCCGGCCACCCCGACAATACCTCCAGTAAGGAGAACTGAAAGAAGGAAACAGGAAGGTAAAAATTAAAACAAAGCACCTTCTGTGTGATGGCAAGCCCATCTTAAACTACCTGAGCATTCAGTCTAATGTTTTTAGTCATCTCAATGCACAGAAATAACAGTATAGTTACACATCGACTTCTTATGCACTCTTCAGGATAGTTATCCATTATCAATAACGAAAAACAAAAGAAAAACTGCTTTATTTATTCACACAGTGACAAAAGTGTGTCTACTCACTGAGCCCTGCAGCCAGAGCCTGCTCGTTGGCCCACATTGCCCACTCAATCTTCCCCATCGCGTCCTCCTTCACAGCCGCTGAACAGGGAGCCGAAACTAGGCCGACGAAGACGCGCAAACTATGTGATCCCGACAAGGAAGACGCGGCGTTTACGAGACGTGAGGCGCACCAGATGTGCAGCTGGTGGGCAGGGCTTCTGTCAGCCAGTCCCCCTTTCAGGCGTCATTTCCGAACAAATGATGCGCGCAGACAGGAGCGGTCAGCTCTCGCCCCGTTTACCGGACAGGTGCAGCGATAAGGAGAGACCACGCCCCTTTTATGACGCAAAGGTCTAAATCCACAGGTGTATGGGATGTTTTTTTCAACGTTTGGACTGCCACTTCCCCAAATTCAGTCATTTAAAGTTGGCATTCCGTCTCAGATAATAATTTCACTTTAAGAACAAGTTAACAAGATCTGAATCTGATATTTTAAAACAAATCACACAACATTAATTAGAAGAAAATACATCTTTATTTATCACTACAAAGTAGAATTGACATTTTGTTGATTTGAAATAGAGTTAATCAAAAGCTATCAGTGTCCATACTAAATGCACATGAATACATCTGAATCATTCTCTCATCAAAACCAAAGAGCAGAAGGTCAGAGCCAGTGGGGATTGGTGTGAGAGGCTTGCTGGTGGAGTACACTTTTAGTTTCAATGTGACAGTCCAGCCAATTGTAGTTTAGAGGAACGTGGAAAGCTGAACAAGATCATACTTGTGTAATAATGGATGATTGCTCGGGACGCATCGGCACAATTTGGTAAAACCCGGCCAGACACGATCTTCCACCTGGATAGGAAGCGTGCCAGTTGATGCCATGAAGCTCTACTCATATGTGACTAATGCTTATTGCATAAAGGGCACGTTCTCATCAGAACCTTTCAGTAGGGGTTTCGCACAGTTTTCTTTGGTAACCCATCTGGTGACAGCAAATGCTGAGCAGAGTCCTCCACAACACAAGGGCCTGGTCCAGCCTTTAAGAAGCAAGAAAAACAGAAAAAGTTTATGTCACTGAAAAAGGGTCATGCTCTCTGTGACTGTAGGTTAACTGTTTTAGTTTATTACTATTATTATTGTTGAGAATGTGTGTACCTTGGTACTAATAATGTAGTTTATTCCATTTGGCATGGGCTCCAAACCAATTCCCTGTTTCAGCTCCTCAGACAGACCAGCACGTTTCACTGGAAGACCCTTAATGAAGCTGCAGATAAGGAGGAAACACAAAACAATGCAAAAGAAACCTACTAACAGTTTAATTCCATCAGTCACTGCTGTTTTGTAGTTGTGTACAGCGGACCAGAGAGTACTTTTTACTGGGCATACTCTCCCTTCTTTTCTGAGGACTTCTAAAACTGTGATATCTTCTTTTAACCACAATAAAAACATTGAAGGCCTGGGTTACACACAGCATGTTGGTCTGTGAGCCAAAACACAAAATCCCTCTTTAGTGAATCAAATGATCTAACCACAGCAGCAGTTCTGCAACAAACTTCTCCATTCTTAGGGTCACAGTTAAGAAGGCAACTGTTGAGGATAGTACTTCCTCTTCCGATTAGATTCTCAGGTTCACTGTCACAATCAACTTATTTTAAAATGAAAATGTCTCCTTTGGTTAAAAAAAAAGATTATTGTTGTCCTCTTGGAAAAGTGCACTTCCCCATGGCCTATTTTTCTTATCAACTATGGTTAGACAGGCAACTCTCCGAAGATTCCTCATGGATGCAATCCCCTCACTCAGTTATGAAGACTTACAAAGAGGCTCCTGTTACTCATGATGTGCTTTGGACTCAACTGAATTATCAAATGTGGAACCAGTACTGTAAATACAGAGAGCTGTCATGTTCAGGTCGTGACCTACAAACATTGAGAGAGGGATTTCTGAATCCATTAGATTAATATTTTATAATAAACATGACTCATGTATAACATTTGTATGGCACTGCCATTTTGTGTTACTCTTCGAGGACGATGAAGTACACAGGGACTTGAGGTTAAGTGTCGTTTCTGCTAACGTACTCTTCTTTATTGGCTTCTGGGGGGAAGTAATGCTGAACCACCCGGACAAACTCTGGAACGTGCTGCTGTAAAGTGAAGATCACGGCATTGGGCCCTGCGTCAAAGCTGTAGGCAGCCTACAAGAGAGCAAACGGGCTGTGAAAGAGGTATAAAAAGATGCGCTTTCCTGTTCCCCTTTTCGAAAACCACCTCGCAGGTTTCACAAGTTCCTTACTCAATCTGAAAAATTCAGCCGCTTCACATCAGGCAAATTTGTTTCAAGAGGAAAGGGAGAGGCCCAGATACAGAGAAGAGATGCTTAAAGAGGCCTGTTTTATAATATTTTTTCAAGCTTTGACGTAAACCAGTGCTTGAGGAATTGTCTAACATCAGCAAACTTATACTGGAATTCATTTAGACTTTGAGCTGACTTTATTTCTTATCGTGTTTGCTTTCTGTTACTATGAGAAATGCCATGGTAGCATGTGCATGAAATGCTACTTAAACTATAAGTTGTACTTAAAAGAAATCTCACCCTTGTCTCCCCGTAATGTCTGTTATAACGATGCACTAAGTGGATGACCTGCTGAGACACACTGTTCAGGTAGAAGATAGGAGGGTATGTGTCAAGGCAGGTAGCGTGAAACTGGTTGCTGTCCTTCATGGTTAGCTCAGCAAACGCAGGAAAGTCCTTTCTTCGCACCGCTTCAATCATCTCGACCATCCGGCCTGGGACGACAGACTCAGCACGGTGCTACATACAAAAATGACAAATTTGTAGTGAACCCATTTCATTAAGCATTTTAGCCTACAGTGTAAGAACACAGGCGAATCACCATGTGGAGTACCTTTAATAGACGGCTTGTTTGCACACTGGTTTGCATCCCAGAGGTGCTGCCTATTGGCTTCCGCTTAGCACTGGCCTGTGACAAAAACAATCATTAAATCAAACTATACACTTCTACATCATCGAAGATACTTTATCTGGATGCCACGTTTACCAGTACATTACCGGCTTACACAAAAACTCATCCTGTCACACATCCGACCTACCACCAGCACCAAGATCCTCAGCTCAGGCCAGTGAGTCTCTGGCTCCACCTGCTGGGCTACACTGTCTTTCCCATCATCTCTGGTACCCATGATCCACTGGACAAAGCCACCGTACATGCTCCTGCATGCACTGCCTGAACCTTGACGCGCAATCCCCGACAGGTCTCCATCCACCCCAAACGCTTGAGCTAGACTATACACTTCAAGGAGGTAAGAATAGAACAGATCATTGAACACCTGTAGAAGAAAACTAACAATATTATATAGAGACTGGTTGGTATTTCTAATATTAGATATTAGGAAGTTTTCTTTAAATCAAATGTTTGGCCTTGATTTCATAGCAGATTGTGAGCAGTGCACAACCCACACACACATACACAGTACACTCACCGAGACAAGCGAATCCAGCCGCTGAAGAGGCAAGTCCAGCAGCAGTCGGAAAGTTGTTAACAGAGCAAATGTGAACCTTGTGGGACAAACCAGTAGAATGGGTCGAATCGGGGTCGCCATCATTATGCCTCTTTCGGGCTAATCGTCGAACTGAATACAGAAAAAGATGAGACATTTTCACCTGCCGCTTATGTCTTTTGCAGGGTATCATATTAAAGAAAAAAATGAAGAAACACGAATTACTCTCTCTCAGGCAGGACTGTAATCTGGGATGTGCTATGTCCTCCTCCTTGCCATTCAGCCATAATCGATCTTCCTGAAATGATCTGCTGGTTGCAACTGTTGTGGTAGTTTTCAGCTAGACAGAGGAAAAAATCCAAGGCATGTCTCAATGCAAATGTACTTTTATACTCAAAATCATCCCAATAATTTAAAGCTCTTTATTGATGTTATCAGGAATATTTTTTTGTGGCCCAAGGTAAACCTTTTAAAATCTTACATTTTTTATAAATTATCTTCTCTCATGGCCATTCATGTCAACTGAACTGCTAGGAAGGCATGATTTGGAGTCATTCCATACTTTAGTTTATTAGGTCTTCGTAAGTACTATAATAAACCCAACAGAGGGAAGCTGACAGGTTTCATAAACAGACAAATAAACAACAGGTATCCTAAAGTACCTGATCTTGATGCAGTGTGACGCTCAAGGACGAGTTAATAGGTAGAATCAAGTCTTCATTTCTCTTCCCCCCTAAAAAAGATGGTATACACAGTGCACGACTTAATTTATTTCTGAGACATTAAGACAGTACAATTTTAAGTCTGCGTACACATGTACTGTCAGGATCTAGTACTTCTAGTCTCCTAATACTAAAAACATGGCTAACTTTAACACGAACCGAGGCGATACTTACAGTATTTAATGACAGCTATATTCACAGGAGCTGTGCATGTAACTATATGTGGTTTGTCCATGTTATCTTCTGGCATACCTCAGTTTGATTTCAGTGCGAATAACACCATTTATGCAAACTTATGACCCTTCTGCAGCAAGTCTTGTCGTGGTAAACGGTTTTATTAACGCTAAGTCAAGCACACTACCGTTTCCTGGTGGGTTCACCCGATTGGCTTATGATGAACATGTGGCTATTCTCAACACCAATCAGAGTATAGCAGTTTTGACGACACAGTCTTAACAGCCAATGAAAAATCATCTGACCACGGTCGTGCTAGATCTGGGTCGTGCCAAAGTAGGACAATAATAGTCATCCACAAGTTTGATTCACTGTGTAACTAACGTGGATAATTAAAACCAGTAATACTTAGGTATTTATTGAGAAAGAACAATCTCAATCCCTTTAACTGTTTGTTAAATTGAGCGAAAGGAGAGCAAAATGGAATTATTTTAAAATAAAAATTCGGGTACTGTAATAATTCACTATCCTACATGCTCTTCAGAGGCAGATAAGAGTCTGCTCAGCTTCATTCGTCTGGCAACAATATTAATGAAAAAGTTACAAATGAATTGACTGTACATTATTACACAGTGATAAACTTCAGAATTACCATGACCCTTTCTTATTTTACAATGCAACTTTATACATTTGTATTAATAGAAACGCTTGGTTGATGAGTGGTATGGAAGACCCAGGACACGCTGGAGGGACTATGTTTCTCGGCTGGCCTGGGAACATCTATGGATCCACTAACAGAAGTGTGGGTTTTCCTGTTTTGGCTGTTGCCCCGGTGACCCGACTCCGAATAAGCAACGGACGATGGATGGATGGATGGATATTCTATGTATTCTTCATACATATTTTCCTTGTGTACATTTCTTAACGCAGGACTCACATCAACAATTTTCACACAAAATCTAGCTACTGGGGACACATTAAGTAGAACCATATACTTACTCCTTATCTATAAGTTTCTTGGGTTACGTCCAACCTCTTTGGTAGCATTGCTCCTCACTATAGTGTTTGTAAAAACAAAGGTTTGGTCTCACAACAATCTTGGCATCAAATTGTTAAAGGAAAACAAAGAAATAATAAACAGATAACTTCTCAGTACTTTATTATATTTCAATAGAATTGGACACATTTGGCAATCTGTTAACTGTAGTTTCTGAGATCAGAATCAAAATGTGAAATAAAATCTATCCACAGATAAATCCAAGTTACAACACGGATGAGGTCAGAGTTTACAGATTTTTGTGAAACTAAAGGATACGGGAATTTGCATAAATGTTTCCGTGAAAACGTTTCAAAGGGGATCAACGTCGAAACTTATAGAAAAAATGCACTACAAATATCTTAGGAGAATAACAAAAATCTGGGTTTAAGGCCTTTTTTATTTAATTTTTTTATGTAAACCTTTGAAATACATGTCAGGAACATTAGAGCCTATGGGATGGTAGCCCTGAATAAAAAAAGAAAGAAAATGTATTCACAGAAGAGTGCAGATACAAAGCACCTACTTTCCATTTCCTCTAACTTCTTTTTGCAGAATAGACATGGTAACCGTGGTTTGGGTAAAAAAAAAAGACTACCTGTTGCGAAGGACTGAAAGAGTCAAACAGTGCCATCAGCTATCAGGAACACAACAACACAAGCCGTACACATTTGTAGCAACTTGATTGAGATTAGATTGCAAAAGAAACCCTTCCTTGGACACTGTGTGCTTTCTAGCTCCCGCCACATGCCAAAATATCAGCCAAAAGTCCTTGTTCTTCCATTATGGTGTGTCCATTTCAAAGACATACTGAAGCTAGCGTGATCCAAGCAAAATGATAAGAAGAAGTGCTCACTAGTCAAAGATCCTGCCAGTAAAACATGAACTCTTAGGAAATTCCAGGGCTGCTGTTCAAAGTCAGTAATCATCCTCATCATCTGAGTCCATCACCCTCCGTCTGTTGAACTGTCAGCCAGACACAGAGTATTAAATATTTATTATAAAAAATGCCAGGAAATCAAAATAATCACACAGGACGGGTGACTTACTGTGACAGTCATCTTTTTCTCCGTTTGTTGACTGACTTTTTCTAAGATCTCAATTAAGCCTGATTCGGTAATCTGAAAAAAGAAAAAGAAAGCACTTTTTTCTGTCATCTAGAAGAACCCTTCGCAACATACAGTCTCTAGGTCTTTAGTGCTACGTGTCTGTTACCTTTCCTCCCAACTTTCCGAATCGAGCCATTTGAATAAGATAGTTTTCGACTGCATTTGCCTTCTCTGGCTTCACCAATGCAAGATTGCTCACTGAAAGAAGAAAATGAGAGAAGCTTGTTCATTTCCAATTGAGATTTCAGTGGCACTCTGAGATTTAATGATGTATTATAAACATACTTACATCTAGCACGGGCAGACTGGTCTAGAACCTGAGCCAATATTGAGTTCCTCATTTCTGTTTCTCTGTAAAAAGAGAGGCACAAAATAATCCCAATCACTGAGACAAAGGACACAGAGTGTGTGGAGTATTATCTCAGCATTCAAGGCATCAGAACAAACAGCTGTTCTGTAACAGAAAACCTCTATATTCTATGAGAATCATTTTGAGGAGTATTCAATTATAATATTTCTATAATTTATTTAAAAAAATACTATATATCAGCCAGAATATGCTCACTCTTTAGATAATATAACTGTTATTTACCTTTGTTTGGCCTCCTCTCCTTGCTGATTATTTGAGGCATCCTGAACAAGTACAACAGACAACAGAGTCCAGTGTTAGAGGTTATTATTGATAAAACACAGAATGTCATCCAACTGCTCAAAAAGCTATAGTAATAGCAAAAAAATTCAAAACATGCTCAATAACTCTAAATTGTTCAATAGTATTCTGTCTCCAATCATTTGCATCTTTTTTTAAAACCTGGATTTAGAACCCTAAAACCCATCCAACCTCTGATTCACAACCGTTCCTGAACATGGAGGGTGCTACTTTATCCATTTTAAGTCGATTTTAAGATGCCTTAAAGGATTAGTGAATTAATTATTTCTTGTAAAGAAACATTAAACATTCGATTTTGGGTCAGGTTTATCAATGGAAAAGCAATCCATGTCTGTTGTCAAAATCAAAGTGAAGGATGGTGAATAGTAAAAAAAAACAACCGGGACAGACATTATATTAAAGGGTTACCAATTTTATCTACGTTTCATATACGAAAAAAAGAAAAAGTATTGGGATTTATTTTTCATCAATGAGGGAATGGTCCTCCAAAACCAACCAGGATCCTACACAAACCTTTTTAAAAGGATGCCCTCGATTTGCACACTACAAAGGAATATCATCACATACCTTACATTATATCAAACGTTATAATTTGATTAAAAAACCAAATATTTATTATCTGAGATACATATTCGCCCACCCAGCCCACTATACTGCTTTTGTCAGATGAGCTCTATGTTACAGCGTTTCTATTTTCTGGTTCCAGTTGTCAGGGGGAGTTGTGGGTTGGGGGCTTAACATAACACTGGTGGGCAACACAAAGGGCTGATGGAGGCCACTGATTTGGCAGATATGTGAACCTACGCAGTAACTAATACAGTTCACAGACATTGTACTTTGATGAGAAACAGCCTGGGTGTTGGTGCTTGAATTAGCCTCACAAGCTAGCAGCATACAGAGCAGCTCCTTATAAGGCGGCCGCGGACACGCTCCCTCGCCCAGGTTTAGCTCTTACCCCCTGCTTTGCCTGCAGCTCCGCCATTCTCTGCCGCCTTATCGCCTCCAATTCTTCATCTGCCATTGCTTATTCCTGTAATGTAGACCTAATAGCCTTAAATGAGGCGGAGAACCGTACTAAAATGCACACAATTTTTCTAAAGGAGCTAAGGCCCAAACTAGCCCAAGGAAAAGCAATGGAGCCCGAAAATACGATCCACAAATCAGAGGAAAGCAAACGAGCCCAGAGTCAGGATGAGAACACAGGCGTCTACGGTGGCCGGGAGGTGCAAACCAACACAACAAATTCTGAGACTTAAAAAAAAAAAAAAAAGCTTTAGACACATTTATATCTCAGAAAACAAATTAACAAAACCCAAAACACTTTTACCCCTCCCGAAATTAAATGGCATAAAATTAATTTAATTGGGGGCATTTACCTCAGTGGGACTAATTTCACATAGTCATTAAAAATGGAGGGACATCACTTTCAGTTACCCCATGCCTGTGAGAGAAGAACCACAGCACATCTATAAGGTCCCGAAATTAAGGGTTAGGTTTTAAGAGATATACAAAAGAGGCAATACTTTGAAATCTGGTGTAGCTTCTTTTATTCTCATGAAATATCAAATCAGCCAATCTGTGACTCCACTGGGCGTATTAATGAATGACCTTTAAACATTTGCCACTTCCTTTCTTCAGTGAGGTACAACTGCAGGAAAAAGGGAGACTCATCCCAATTGGTCTTTAGCTCCCTCTGTATGTAGTGTAAGAGAAGCGACTCAGAAGCAGTGGGATGTGGTACTTTTGGCCTGGTTCATTTATTGTGAACACAATCTGCAATAAAAACAACAGATAAGAAAGGTCAGCCACTGCAGAATTCAATTGATAGCCAAAATTGTTACCAGCATGAATTGTGCATGATTTTTTTGGCTTGGATGCAAACTTGCTCATATAGCTAGAAAACAGTGACAACAAAAAAGGAAAATATATAAGCAACGTGACTCAGAAAAACAGCTAGATATGGCAATTCTTTCCTCACCTCAACATAGGGATAAAAGGAAGTCTCCCCCTTACTTGCCCAGTACTGAGCAGTCTCAAAATGTATTTTGTATACACCCGATGTAAATTGCTGGGGTGTGATCAGTCCTGGGCATCGTCCATCATCATTGGTCATCCTATTGAGAAAACAGAATTTTGTAGATCTTTTTATTTATCATGATATGGATTTTATAGAAGTATATTCATTCTTTAATAGTGAGTACGATAAAATTCATTACCCAGTGGTTATCAATTGCCAGACTTCAGTGGAAGGCTCTAGTCGATAAAGTATAAGCGGCATGTTTGACCCTGGTACACCCAAAGCAGTGTTGAGAACATGGGTGGTCAGAGGACTTGGTGAGGCTGCCATGCTTTTGATCTATAAAGAAAAGAGGTGCATCTCAATTAATGTTATGTTATTTGAACATAAATCCAGTTACAATTTCTAAAGACAGTTGCCATATAATTTAGTTTCATACAATAATGCTGAAAAAATTGGTTAAAAATGGGAAAAGGGAGTATTTTTCCTATATTTGTTCACTTGGATGATTACATGTTAACTTTAACAACATGTAAAAGTTTTTTATTTTATTTCATCCCTTATTCAACAAAGCCAAAACCTAAAAAAAAAGGTATTTTGTCAAACTATTAACATTGGAATCACCTCGAAAGGAAGAGTTGTAATATTTAGAAAATAAATTACATGATAATTAATTACTCCTCACTGCATGTGAATAGAAACTCAATCCAACATGCATACAAAGATTTGTTCCCTCTCCATTTAAATCATTAAAAAGAGTTAAGTTAGCAGGTTTAGTAAAAACATTTCTTTCCACATACCTTTTCTCCTTTCAAAATGTGACCCTGCAGCTGCTGCAGTCTGAACACACTCATCTTCAGTGACGATTTTAAATAAAAACTAGGTCAGAAGCTTTCACCAAGAAATGTCATTTTACGGCTCATTTACCCGGCATGAGATTTTTAACTCACATTCCCCACGTGAAGTTCTGCACACTGTACTATTCAGCATTATTCAAAGTTTTCATGCTTGTGCTTATCTTTTGGTCAACATTGGGTCGGTTGTGCAAGAGCGCTTTTTTCACTTTGTTTTCAGAACTTTGAACTTTGTAGGAGGACTTCCTTTGAGGCAGAGATGAAGATCAGCATGATTAATCGCATCAAACATGACAAGGTCTATAGTTTTTTATGTAAGTCTGCGTGACTTCAGGACCCTAATCCAGCTTGCCAAGGCACTTTAACCCTTTAAAGCCTGATCCAAGAAAGAATTGGGAGATTTTTATTATTTTTTGGCTGAAGTCTTTATTTGGCCCTGAAACAAAATATAAAAAAAACACTTTTCAAAATATTAATCATTTATTACCGTGTGATAAGTCAAAATTATTGTGGTGTAGTCCTCTGCGGGCTGATATAACGTATATCTGATTATCTACAATAGATGTCTCAGATGTAAATAAAATGAACTTTTTTCCTCTCTGTTTACTGTCATTGCACAGTGAACAACACAAAATTATAAGGAACGTCTGCCAGATACTCAGAGTTAAAAATATATTGGAAAAAGGGGAAGAAGGACAAACTTGCTCTTCAATTCTGCAGCAACAAAAAAAAAAACAGGCAACCAATATAAGTAGTCATGAGACAGTTAGCTGTATTTCCAGTCTGGACCTAATGACCTTAGATGTGCCCTTTGCTGTGGTTCTTCCCTCACAGGCATGGGCTAACTGAAAGTGGTGTCCCTCCTTTTTTAATAACTATGTGAAATTAGCCCCACTGACGTAAACTAGAAGGGTGAGAGCCTGTTAAAAATACATACTGCTTTATTCAACTTTTTTTGGTTCTTTTTCTTGTAACAAGGCCACACATTGACTAGGCAATATTTTGTCAGCTTCCTCAAGTTTCTTTACTCATATAATTCATACAATTGAATTGAGATAAGGGTTTTATTTTAATAGTTTTCTAGTCTGTTTAATTTTTTAATTATTATTGTTATTATCATCATTGTTACGAAACAAGTATGTATCCTTCACAGGAAGACCCATCACTTCCACTGTTATCCTCTTTTTGTCTCCTCCTTTTATAATAAAAACCCAACACTATCAGCTTTATGCTCAATATGAAAATACTTTACTACAGAGACAATGAGTATTTTCACTTGGCTTATCTTGACAATGCAAACAGGAACCCGCGACACCATAGGAATTATATAATTACAACATTACTCTCCTGTAAAAAAATGAACAAATGAGAAGTACTAAAGCAATCTTAAATCAGACAGTTAAACAATTACAGTAAAGTATACAATAATACGCAATATTACACACTGACCTGGGCCTTTGCACATCTTCCAGTGCAAAAACATAGAAGAAGAGAATTGTCACATTACTCTAATGTCTAATCTAAAAACAGGAAACATTTTTCTCACCTGAAAAACTCCTCGGATAAATTCCTAACTCTTTGAGGCTCACAGTTTCTTAAAAAAAAAACTCCCAAATATCTCATTAGGGATTCCTTTCAGAAACAGTGAATTTTTACTTTTATGGACATATGCATATTATTCCAGCATGACCACATTCTGCAAATGACTGCAATTATTCATTGAGTAAATTAAATTGGAAGGATATTTAAATGATAAGACTTGAACTCGATGTAAAAAAATGAAAGACTCTTTTTTTTTAAGGAATGTCACTTCCAAGGAGCATTAAAAAAATGTTAATGAGTCATTATAGATTTTTCTTTTTGCAGGAAAGACATAATTCAGCAAAGGTCATTTAAAGATCTCCAGTAACAGTAAACAGATGTATTTTTTTTAAAGATGCTTCACACTTCCTCCAAAAGGCTTCTTCAGTTCTCACTCAGGTTCTATGGACTACCGCAACCTGGAATATGCACCAACTCTTAAGAAAAAACAAAGCAGGAAGCCATTTCACAGAGATTTCAAACTCAGATTGTTGTTGATCATAATGTTCTTACTCCCAACTTTCTACATAGAAACACTTTGGTCAGGAGCCCATTGTTTTGCTTTCCAGGGCCGGTAATCATTACAGAATGCATCAGCATGGCAATGTGGAAAACAGCATGGGGAAGATTTCCTATCTAAATTTTGTTTATTATGTGCTTCAAACAAAAACAACAAAACAAACTCAAATGTTAAATCAGAGCAGAGTTTAAAGCGGTGAAGATTTTTACTTTTACACTGGGACATTTTAACACATTGTGGAAAATTGCTGTTTATGCAAATCCACTCTTTCAGTCAGAGACATAGATTAGGTTAAAGTAAGGAGGTAAAATTCATCACATTGCTTTCAGTTGTTCTTAAGAATTGCTGTCTGAATCAAATGTATCTTCTTCTCAATATCTCAAGCCAACCTGACAAATTCCTGTCAGTTAGAATTATCTCTGTTTGGTGTTTCCGAGTAAGCTGCATTGGTGTATCTGAGAGAAACCAAGCTGATGGGATAAAAGTAAATGTGATCTGATATGCCCAGACTACGTGACGCTCTCTGGTGTTTGGTGAAGGTTCATATTCTCTTCCTCCATGTTTGGCACTTGATCCAAATCTTCGACGCTTTCTCATATTCCTCCCTCATATTTCCTCTTCAGGGTCAGAGCTGTGGTTGCTCATCTGTGACAGACCAGCAGACATGCAGACAGAGAGGCAGGGTGGGGAGAGGAAAACAAAGAAGAGTTTCATTATCTGCCAGCTCAGAGTGAGTCAGTGAAATTTCCTTCTGAGAGTATAACTCGATTTCATAGAAACAGAGGATTGTACTCTGTTCATGCGTCTCATAGACTGAAGAGTAGTTCTCAGCGTGTGGCATTAAACAATTCCTTCTGAGGAAAATGTGATTCCATCACTCCGTTTTACTTACAGAGTAAATAAACAGGCAAGATTATGAATATGATAAGAAACAGGTGGTCTCATGACAAAAATTGAAAAACAAAATGAAATCCCTGTGGCACTCTCTTGCTCTTTTTTGTTTCTTTTAAAGAAAAGAAATGTCTGCTGAGGCGCAAATACCGTGTGCTGGTCGTCATCGTGCACCCTCAGGTCGGGACTCTCCCTGTGGATCCTGTGGCGGGAAGTGGGTGGGGAAAGGGAACAGAGGGATTGCTCGGGGCTGCTTGCGGACACGGCATACGGTGAGCCGACTGGACTGTCCTCTCTCAGGGGAGACCCTGAAACATGTGCATTCATTCATTTAAGAAGCTGAAATCCTAGTTTGCCATCAACAAGAAGAAAGTACATGTTGTCTATATTTTCTTGGAGTGGTGATAGAACACAGGTGGAAGTGACAGGGTGAAGAACAGATGTGGAGATAGTGGGAGTGAAGTGTTCAACAGCTGGGAAACGCAGCGATGGACACTGGAATCAAGTGGATCCAGAGACTAATTAAAATGAAGATGAGAGCTATTACTGCCCAAGGTCATTCCGAGTAGATTCAATAGCACATACGAGGCAAAGATATGTATTAAAGTATTTTCCCTGCAGCTAAATCCTTTGGGTGCGGCCCCTTCATTCTTTCAAGTGCTCTGTTCAAGTGTATATTCTTTCAGAAGTTATGGTAATGGCGTCAAGGTTATTGCAGTGTCTTCAGTCAAGAACATTTTTAGTGAAGCAGTAAATGAGGATTTGGAGCATAGATGAGAGTGTTCTTCACCATCTGAGTGATATTAAACGCCTTTCGGTTTACTATCAGTTTAATTAAGGCTGCAGTAAAATCTCTTTCAAGCAGCCGGACAATAAACCTTGTCCTCTTCGTTCCTGACCTGCTGCCATGGACCTACACGTAGGATGCCCACATGAGGGCAGTAACATCACTCAGTCCAACAGCAGGTGCAGTGAGCTGCTGTTGCGCTGCTGCACGTGTTTCCTGTCTTCTGACATTTACCTGAACGGCGATGCTTGTTCCTGGTGTAGTATTAGCTATAAACACCAGATCAACTTGCCTCCTGTCTGTCTGACATTGATCTGACTTTAACATCAAAATAATTTGATCCTAACTGGGGAAAAATTGTTTTTTTTTCAAATACAACAAAGAGTGGCTCCACCCATGCAGTTAGTAAATTCCTGTCCCCCAGTTTTCCCGAAGCACACGTTCTGTATCACATTGCTTGGAGCTGTGAGTGGAGGGGCCAGTCAAGCAAGCACCTTTGAAACTGGCACATCAGTGACAATCTGCCTTTAAATTATTTTGATGTCTGAAAGACTCTCCATCGTTTGATCGTGCACTCCCTCTGCTGTCTTTCTGAATGAGCGGCGCACCTTTTTGGTCATTCCTCTGTGTGTCCATCCTGTCAAGACTGTCAAGCAGCCCATCGATCTGTGTCTTTATCAGAGTCAGCTCCTTTTTAATCACCTGCAACTCCTCCATCCCCACTGCAGTGAAAAGGGAGAGAGTATATAAATCACACTTGGAATAAAAGAGCCTATAAATATATCTAAAGAAAGTTTTTAATGTGACCAGCATCTTGAAACTATGGAACAATACAAATCTCAATTTCCTTCTTCAGAATTTATGATCTCATTTGGTGTGAGAGTTCAGTATTATGGCTAATAACCAAAAAGAATGGGTAAAGATATCCAGACTCCTAAGGGTGATTTAACATGTATGTTGTTGAAAGAGATTAGACAGGAATGTGCTTCATATTATGTCATCTGCTGAGTGGGCTAATGGTTAGATATCAGAGTTTATTTGTGTTTTAATTATATCAAGATTTTTTCAGGTCTTCCTGAGGGATCTCTTATCATATCCTTTTAGCATACATTTTCATGTAAATTCTTTTGCAACCGCATGTAGGTGTAATACATGCATTAAGGTAATATTCATATTTTCTTAAATAATAGCAGTTTAGCTATCAGCCTGATGTTTTTAAATCCTACATTTAAGTGCTAATTCTTAACCAAATTAGGTTAGAATCTACAGCAGACACAGAGAACATTGTTGACTAATAATAATTCATTTTGATTTTCAATTACGTCCTCTTGAGGAGGTTCAATGTGCAGCATCACTTAACTCTTAAAGAGAGAAAAGAGAAATTTGTCCACTTAATCTGATGTATGATAGATTTGGACACCAGGTACAGGGTTAATTGTGTTTTTGATTTGGGGATTATTTCCCGACTTTTTGTTTTTACTAAGGCAGCATCAGATACAGCATGGCTTCAGAAAGGGAAGAATACCAAGCTTTGGTTAAAAGTGCCTCAGAATGACAACCAAGATATTTTGTGTTTTTCCTTTGTTTTAAGCAGCAGTTTTAAGCATCTTAGGTCTAATCCCCGTGGCTGCCCATTCACGTCACTCACACTTGGCTGTGTTTGAACTGGTGGAGTGGGCTCTGGAGCTTTTGGAGTGAGTTCTCTCTCGGCCTCGTCTGTGCCCCGAGGAGTAAGAGGTGGAACGGGATCTCTTGGCCAGGCTGGGTCCCAGAGGTAGAGGAGAGTTGGAAGCTGGCACACGCTGGTAGTCATACACCCTGCAGATTAAGCAGAGACAGTTCTGAAATAACTAGCAGACAATTGTGCCTGTCTTGGATTTGTATAAAGAAAAAATTGCTCTGCATCACAAGAAGTTGGAACGGTGCTGTTAGGAACATACCGGAGAAAATGACTAAACTGAGCACATGGATTGACAACAGAGATGGCTGCTCTGCAGAAAATTTGAATGGCCTTCTATCTCTAGACAAAGTGCAAAGCTATTGAGGTTTGATCCCTCAGGTGGATTTCTTTTAAACAAAAAATGGCTCACAGGTTGCTTATACAAGTTTCTTGAAAAAAGGAAAATAAGAAAGTTGCTCTTCATGTGATCGCATTCATTTTTCGTTAGTCTTTTATTCTTCATAAATGAAGAGTGTGTGGGAGAAACTTGGGAAGTTTTCCTATTGCCTCTTCCCCATGTCTGTATCTGTCACTGAATGTAATTGGTTCTGTCAGGACCAATCAATAGCTCCCCGCCAGGCTAGTGGTGCTGGTGACAGGGGCTGTATCACAATCAACCTCTACAGTGGTTACAGAAATGACACTTTGTGCATGGCAGTTTCTGTAGAAATAGAAATCAGGCAGTGATTTAAAAGGAGAACTACCTCAACAACCGTTGCCCCACTGGCCAGGTGAAATGCAACAACAGGATCAAAAACAACCAGCCATTTAACGATTGACTTTACTCGAGTTAAAAAAAATAGATAACAAATTAACAATGAGAAAAACAGAAGCACACTGTGAACTCATTTCAGTCCAAGGCATCTGTTAGAGATCTCAATTACATACAATCTGGAAATGTCTGGTTCAAAGATCGGCAGGGGAGTGCAACGCTCCTGTGCCGTAGATTGCAAGCCTGGATCAAGGCGACAAGCTGTGAGCTGCAAGGACTTAAGAGTTCCACCTTAATGTAGAATTACTGACTGAGCCGTTATGCAGTCATTCAAACGCAGCATGGTATCCTTAAAAGTTTTTATGTTGATGTCTCTTTGTTCTATACCGCAAAGCCTCTTCACTCTAAAATGCACAGATGATCCACAGTACACATACAAACCACAAAGTCACCATTTGTGTGCGAGCTCAGAGGCTCTGAGACACGGGGACCAAAGACTTATTGGAGTTTAAGGTCTTTTAGAGAGGTTTGTAGGGGCAGACATACAATGTGATGTTACACCAGCTTTGAAAAGCCATCCCAGAGAACTGAATCTCTGACAATGAGAGCCGGCAGACGAGCAGGGATTACAGAAAAGTGTGTGAGTGTGTGTTTGAGACAGTGTTTGTCTCTGTGGATTAGACCTCAGCGGAAAGCAGCTTTGTCAGCTAGAGCTGTTATCTGAGTGCCGAAGACACTTTACTTTTGTATTTAAACAAAAGCACTGTGGACAGAAACACTAATTTATCTTTTCCCCACATACTGATGAACACAAACAGCAAACTAAGATACACGGAGACACTCAACGGCCTCCAGCCCAGGAGTTTCTCCACACAGACACATGTGCTTTAAGTGGTGACCAGCTGCATGGGGAGAGAGTCATACCTTGTGTTCAAAAGAAATTTAAAATGATCCATGATACAAAAAAAAGAGCACTTTCTTTGAAACGTGTGAAAAATCAAACGAAATGAATAAATTCAGCTCTACATCAATATCTCTGACTGTGTCCTATATCGTTTCCCTCATCTTACTCAGATGTGCTGAGTAAAGCGATTATTAGTTAAACCTTGGGGAGGTTGAAGATCCCAGAGCAATTTCAGTGGCTGACCGATAATACGGAGCTACAGTGAGTGAGGCTCCGCTAACTGCTTTGTCCACCTGACTACTGCACTTACGCTGCAGACTAACTGCTGAGCCGAGAGTTCAAGAGGGGTCCCCAACAGTACACTTGCTTTCAGGGTTTTTAGAGCTGCACTTATAGGCTGCTGGAAACTTTTCCAGGCAGCAAGTCTGGTCTGCAGGTTTTCCGCCTCGCCTCTATTTCCCCCGGTTTAAAGACGGAAATGTAAAAAAGGCACATACAGAGTTTCTATTAAAACCCAATGACAGACCCCAGCCAAACAGCTGCAGTGGGACTTAAATGGACTAATGTCTGGCACGAAGTAAAAGTACCTGCATTAGCACCTGACACAGACGGTAATAGAAAGTGTCTGATAACATTATGGAGCAGATCCCGACGGTGGAAGTCGCAACGGGAGGTGAGTTTTTGTCAGAAGTTATCGGTCCTCATGTAAATGAGAGCCAAGGCAGCTGCCCCTGTGGCACAGGTTCCGAATACAAAATGCACCACTCCAAAAAAAGAATCTGTGGTTGGTGTCTCTCTCCAAACTGTGGTAACAAATATCCAAGCGGTCTTCACACAGCTGTCACAGGCTGCCTTTCAGGGACGGGACGTGCCAAAGCCTTTGCGAGTTGTGCTGCAAATGGATGCAAACATTTGCAAGTACATTGCGTCTTGCCAGCCCAGACCCTCAGCAGAGCATGACATAACCACAAGATTGTGAAAAATGTGTGTGTCAAAGGACAATGGACATGACTTTGAAAATAATGTTTTCCAATTGGATTTCTGGTTCCTGTCGAGCATGGTTTATAGGTTTAACAGTAGGATTTTTCAAAAGGGGCAAAATCTTATCCTAAATCCAAAAGATACCTGGACTCAAGCATTACGTTAACCACGTAGTTTGTAAAATGTGTAACACAGACAAAGAGACCTTTTTTTAAAGGATGGTGGTAAACAAATGAACTGGCTGTTCCACATGGCAGTTGTGAGGTGTCATCTTGAACCTTTTCCATCTTTTTCGCCTTTTAAATTTGAAAAGATGAAATTAGGATTTGATTAAATGGTGTTACACTACTTTTTCTGTAATTTAGTGTTCCTTACCATGAAAATGGGCATAAAACACAATTGATACAAACCAAAAGATTAGGTTCTTCTTGGCTTGTCAGTAAATTTGGGTTAGCCTTACCATTTTTGTAGATATTATTTTTTACCCTGTGACAACTTAATTCATTTAAATTATGCCTTGTAATATTTGAAAAAGCTAAATTAACATATGAAAATTTTACCATGCAAAATATGGCTATAAAAAGTGTATATATATATATATATATATATATATATATATTTCTAATAACTAAAACATTCAGAGTGCTAAGACCTGAAGTGTAAATTGCAAAAAGCTCATTTTAATATTTTTAGTGGCACTTACACATGCAGATTTTAAACTGTTAACACATTTGAGCTTTGTTAGGTAAACAAATAATCAAATAAAATTGGAGAAGAGGGGTCATTAAAAAAGAGGGAACTCAATGTCTAAGGTCAAAGGACAAAGCAGCTCTGCATTTAAATGAGTAAATGAATCTCACATATCGCTACCTACAAAAAACCCCAACATCTAAACCCACCTGATTACATAGCATCCAAAATAAAAACATTTATCATTCTTGCAACAGGATTCTAAAATATCTGAACCAATCCATGATGCAGATAGTTGTGGTAGCTAAACTTCTTGCTGAATACCAACTCTTCATGGTTTTGTGGCCAAAATGTTGTTTTTCTCTCAAAACCACTTTTAATGTTGATGTGACCCTCATGATGGAGAATCAAATTTTACAATACATTTACAACTGTGTGTGAATGTGCAAATCTAGTTTTGCGTGTCACTGTTGATGGAGGTTCTGGCTGCTCTGTGGTGAGAGACAACACTAAACAAAGAGAGTGACTGACAGCTCTGAGGCTGACAGCATGGAGGAGGGAGAAGAATCCTCTTTAGCTTCCTCCTGTAGGCTCCTGTGACACAAAGACTAGCAATCAGGTATGTGAGCTGCCGGGGCTTTGCTTTCTGACAGTACCTGTCATAGTAGTCATCGTGATAGCTGTCGTAGTCCAGGTCGAACTCAGATCTGTAAGAGAAGCGGAGAAAGAGTCAGAGGTAGTGATGGGTAAAGGACATGCAAAACTTTATGTGGGGCTTTCACCATCCCAGCAAATATTCCAGTATAAAGATACACAATATACATTTGTGTGAGTCCGAACACAGTTGTGTGGTACAACCAGTTCATGTGGAAAGAATACAGTTCTCATGATCTCCAGCCAGCTAGAAAAAACATTGGATTTGTTCTGCGGCAGCATCCAGGTGGAAAATCATGGAAATTGGATCGTGCTCTACCTTTACCACCCACTGAACAATTCGTGTGAGCTTGCTGGGGTGAGCTATTGGGCATGTGTGTGAACGGGGCAGAAGGAGTCAGAGGTGACTGATGTGACAGTGCACGTATATGCCGGCCGCTGGTTGGTGAGCGGTAGGAGACCAGGGGGAGCTGAGGGAGGAAAAAGCAACACTAAGCTGCAGCCAGATCACGTTCTGGTGTGTCAGACCTCAGCATTCCTCCTTAATCCCCGCAATGAGTCCCTAATAATCCCTGCATGTGCTTTACCCTCAGTCTGTCACTTTGTCTCGCTGAGTCACTCCCGTCTGCTGGTCTCTGTCACTCTGTAGTTCATTTGTCATCTCTTCTCTCTGTTAAAATGACCCCATTGTCAGCAATAATCAGAATTTGTCTTGAGGTTCAGTACATCAATTCATTAATGTCAAATCAGTTCACCATAAACTTTGAAACCCACTCTAAAGATTTAAAACAGTGGCCTGCTGCAGACATATTGATGCTGGTAATAAATAAAGACAAGAACTAAGAAGTAATGAGGGCCAGAAAATAGAAAAAATGAATTGAAAACAAAACAAAACATTAAAAGGCTGCAAGGAACAGCCAACTGATGCCACTAGCAGGATGCCATTGTTGGGAGCAATAAAAAGAAAGACAAACCAACCAGAAACCCACATTATTCAGATGATAACAGCAAAGGAGCAAACATGTATAAAGCTAACAAAACCAGAAACACGCTTCAGGGCTCTTTTTTCCCCAGAAAACAGGAAGATAACAGACCAGCGTAGAGAAAACATCTCTGAACAATAATCACTCAACACCATATTATACAGAAGACGAGAAAGCAGCAAAAGAGCTCTATGTTTTGTTTTTTCTGTTATGTCCAGTATTGTTAATATCAGTACTGTGTATGCCGTAGTAGTCACTTCAAACGTCACATAAAAAGACTGAGAGCACTAATTATTAGCTTGAATTACAAATTAAAGGAGGGTTTGGGGATTACTTTTCTTTGTGAAGTACCTGTGGCTGTTAATCTTAAATACAGATGACAGCAGGTCAGAGTGGAGACATAGAAACTGAATATGGAAGAAGTCCTGTAATACAAGCCAAAACCACCCCTCAAGTTTCATCAAGCAATTGCTCAACTGAGGTAAATGTAACAGTTTAGCACGAGACAGTTATTTACTTTACCAGAACATTGATGTGACAAGTAAGACCAACTATCTAGCGTTTGCTTTAGCCTCCAAGAAATAACTATGACCGTATTTAGATGGTGAAAAATATCCGGCCTCTCCAAACTAAGGAAACTCTGACTGCTGTCTATACAGCCAAGGCTAGCATGACTCATTTGCACTTAACACGTGTTTCTGGCTAACTTTATATGACAAAACATATTTTAAGAGCGTAACCTCCCATCTGTTTGTGCACATCTCAGGAGGGTGGTGATTCTCCTGGCTGCACAAAGCTGCTTTCTAAGAGTGAATGTTTTTGTCAAGATAAACATCAGGGGACTGAAGGGAATATCCTTACATCGTTACAAACACACTCACATTTGCGCACACATGCAAGTAAACACAGAGAGAGGGAAAGTAAAAAACCCTCACGGCCTGTGTGTGTTCTTGTGTGGATGTGGAGTGTTGTTTTGCTGTGGACTGTAATCACATCTCCTCCAGCACCGCTCTCACCAACTCTTTTCCTGCTCACGCCAGCTGGTTTTGAGAGCTCGGGGGACAGAGAACTTCAAAAATAATTAATAAAAGGAGTTTATTTATTAGCTAAACAAAAAGGCTGTATATAAATTCAGTTAAATTCAAAGACTGCTTTCTTTGGTCCTGGTTGAAACAGAACGCCTGTGTTTGTTTTGGCTCATTCTGCCAGACAACCTGAAAAAATCTTTGACATTAGAGAAAATTAAGAGGGCATATCTGATAAAAGTGCCTTTTGCATACTGCAGCAGCTAAATGCTCCTATAAGAAAGAGTGGAGAAACCCAGAGACGAGCAGCCCCCTGGTTTCTCAGCTGGGTTGACCTTTCTCTTCGCTGAGTGAATCAAGCAAGAGGAGAGAAAATAACAGCAATTCACCAAAACCCTCAGTGAGGAGGAGCTGAGATGCTGCTCGGTTGCTTTCTCTTGGCTTTTTTTTATGGCATTCATTCTTTTTTCTTTGTACAGAGTTTGACGATCGCTGTAACAGAATTGTTTTCTATTTAATAATTCCTTTGTAAGAAAAAAAACAAGCTGATGTATTTGTCATTTATAATTCCTTATAGCACCTTGTTGTAACGTTGCATTTGGAAGTATTTAAATTCGCTTGCACACTATTATAAAAGATGTGTTCGATTAAGTAACATCTGTTTACAAGCAATTTAATACTCCTAGCTTCTTTGTCTCCATTTCAGCATATGGGAGAAATTGCAATGATTGCTCAATGGATTCCTAAGCCCAAAAGCCAGAAATTATTTTGTGTGGGACAAACTTTGGAACTGTAGTGATCACAGCAGTGTTGAGACACTCCAATGGGGAACAGAGCACAATAGAGCGATTTGCTAAACAAACACTTCAGTCACGAGAGAACATTTAAGTGTGACCAATGTTAAAAGTAACACAAAATTGTCTTGAATTCAATTTGAGCTGCATGAAAAAAATAGACTTGAAATGTAGTTTCTTGTGGCAAATTTAAAGAATTTGAGATCAAAATGTGCTTTTGTTTTTTTTTGTTACAAGAAAATCCTTTCGATGGAATGGGAGGGTTAGGTGTATCAGTAAGGAATGGTCCAGTTATTAAGTATTGGCATCATTGGTATCAACACATCAACGTAACTTAGCAGTGATTCATTAGAAGTTCAACCTGGAGATGGGTTATACAGTAGAATGCAACAATTTAGCAATTCAAACAGTGCAGAGGTTACTTAACCCGTGTATGTTACATAACAAATATTTCACCCTTCATTTCGTAATGACGACTGGGTCATTGAAATGTCACCATGGTACAGTATCTACAAGCCGATGTTTTTTCCTGCGATTTAGCCCAGATACATCTGCGACAGGTAAGTGCAGCCCATTAAACTGCAATTATATGCAAAGAGAGCAGCCGAGCTCCTCAGCCGGAAGAGAGAGCAGCAGATGGACAGCAGGGTCACTAAAGGCTAATTAATTTCTTTTCATAATTTCTCAAGTGCCAAAGCAACCCATTAGACGCGGCTGGTTATAAATCATCCCAGCTGCGGCTGTGTGTGTGTGTGTGTTTGTTTTGGGCGCTCTGGGTAAAGTGGAGTTTGACTCTGTGAACAAAGTATCCCAGAGATTTCCTGCAACATGCACCCGCAGACACCAGAAAAACTAAGTTGCACTAGTTTACAGCCTTGACAGATTCAATTTAAATTCAGTGACAGTAAATCAATGAATCATATTTTTCATGTTCATGATTTCTTATTTGAGGGGACATGTTTGGGGATAAGTAATCGTTTCTTTCTTTGTGTTAAACTTCTCTGTCAGCATAAAAAGAATCAAGGGTTCTTCTATTTGAAATTTGGACTGGTAAACTGATACTGCAGACCAAAAGAAGCAGCACGCATGATTACGCTCTACCTTGAAAAATAACTAATACATGTTTGGTAACACTTTATCACATAACTCCATGAAGCAAAAAAAAAAAGAGAAAAGATAAAAATATCTAACTGCTTCAATGAAAACATATATTGTGCATATTGTTGCCCTCATAACGCAACGGTCATTTATTTAAATTAGCATGTAAAATCAGTCTTCATAGTAATCTTCATCTTTGAAATTCCAAAATAACCTCAAAGGGTTTCCGCACCAGGTACAGCTGCAGGGTTTAGGTGCGAGAGCCTGCAGTGTGTTGTTACAACAGTGTAATTAGAAATGTCAAATAAAGATGCTTACACTAGGCAGTGTCTTGATAACAGGGTGTGGACCAGTTACAGGATGACAGTGTCAGGCTCCTCTTAGGGTTTCATTATAATCACACCTAACCCTGTCATGTGGCCAGATTTATGTGCGAGTGCAGTCAAATGTGAAGCCGATCATTTTTTGGACAATGATTTCTGACTTGCATAATTTGGTTCTGCAACAAAGCAGCGTATTTTAACAATGCAATGACACTGTGTTACAAACTGTAAAGCCCAGACTGTCTCTGTTAGTCTATCTCACGAACACGTTCGACTTAAGAGGATAAAAAGGTCACGCACTTTCCTTTAAAAATAGAGTTCATGATTTTGTGTTGTCATTAGAAATATTCCAGATGCATTTGTCAGATATGGAGCAGTGAGGTGCAGTTTGTTCCTCTGAGAAACCACAGAGAGAAGATTATTTCAACAGTGATCTGAGATTGGAAACAACTCTCAACAGATCACTGATCAGTAAGCACTGTGAGGGGCCTTTGTACATTTTTAATTAGTTTGGTCTGCGTCCAAGTTAATACTACTCAAGGGAGACCAAACATTTGCTATCTCTGTTTATGGAAGTGTCCTCCACTTTTATCAAATGACCTCATTTAAAAGGCAATCTAACTAAAAAGGTAAATCAAAACATTTTGTCCCGTGTTTCATCCTACTTTTTTTCATCCCATTCCTTTTATGTAAATGAGAGCATTGCAGACGAAATACCTGTTTTCTCTGAGCTTCCTTCTGGGATGATAGAAAGGAGACCATCATATTTGAGTGGTACGTGGAGAAAAATGTTCGCAGTGACTGATTCTAAAATGATAATTTAGAAATACAAGAATTCCTGAATGCTCAGAGAAATGTAAACAAATCTTCTCAAGAGTCACAAGATGATTCACCTCACCAAAATTCTATCAAAACAGAAATCTCAATGCCAAAGTGCTGAAAATAGTACCGTTAAAAACCTCCATTTCCAAAGGAAATGCTCAAATGGAAATTTACTGTTTGAATAACACATCTGTGCTTTGGAAGTAAAATGATTAAGAGAACTTGGTTTCCAATTTTAAGCATTTGACCGTCTCTTTTTATGCCTTTGTCCCAGCTCAGACAAATAGTTCTCCAATAATTTGTGATAGAAAGGCAAAGGTAAAACAGGCTTTTGTCACTGTTTGAGTCCAATAAAATGTGAACAAAAGCAGTTAAGTGGAGAGATTCTCTGACCATAGAGTGGAAAAAGTTTCATATTGGCACAACCAAAATTGCAACAGAGTTCCATAATAATAAATTAACCACTGACATTATGTCCAAATCTAGCTTGGTAAAAAATGAGAACAAAACTGATCTTTTTAATGGAAAGGAGGCTGCAACCAGATTAAATGTGTGTAATATGTGTAAAACAAATTGATTTTTTTCTCTAAGACCATGAAAAAATGAGAGAATGATGGGAATGTACATGGACTGACAATTAGAAGAGAGAGAGAGAAAGAAAAAGAAAATAAAGGGAGCACATTGGATGTTGAGGGTGAGCATGATCAAGATTAGTGCAGAGAGGCTTTGATGGGGGAGGAGGGGAAGATGAAGGCAGAGCTGGCAGCTCGTTCGCCCTCTCAGACACTCTCTAAGGACGGACGCAGAGCTAATCTACTCCCTCTTTCCCTCTCATTTAATCACTGTCGCTGTTTGTCTCTTCATTCCACTCACATTCACGGTTTATTCCTCTCAGCTGCTCCTGTTTCTTGTAAAATGTGTCAGAGACTCTCCAGGCAACCTGTGTTAAATACAGACTTTACGAAGCAGCTCAATATACATGTGTATAGAGCTACAGAATGCTATACAAGTGTATTTCATAGTATATCTGATGAATAACATGATGTGTATGATATAAAAAAAAAGAGAGCAATCATCTGTAATCATTGTGTTTATGTTATAAATGCCAGCTCTCTGCTCTCAACGGGCATTTAATCAGTTTGTCTACCTTTCACAAATGTCTGGGTGTTATCTGTCAAACCAGCAAGCATGACTGCTTCTCTGCAATGTAGCCTTTGACTTGAACACGACTTCCCTTGCTTTTGCGCCCGATTAATCTGTAAAAGTACTCTCACCCAGTTGTATCGTGGTGAACTATCGTGGCAATATCGTGTATTTGATTGCGGGTATTACAACATGTGATTTCAGCCACGTTTTACAACACCACACTCACATGAGATCACAACCAAATCAGGATTTATGTTCATGGAGTTTTAACATTTGATGAAGAAGCTACTTAAACACGCAGGGATCACGCCTCCTGCTGCTATAAGCAACTCGGTGTGTTGCTTAGTAGCCAATCAATAACACATCACCATGAAATCGGCTCCATTAACGTTGGGCTCAGTGGTCTACAGAGTAATGGCGACTGTAGGAGCTCATAAATTCATATCCCGCATGCATCAAGGTTGAGCGCCGTTTATTCAGCCTGAGAAATGTCAGGATGTACGTTAGGGTTATGTGTCCCTCTGTAGTCATCCCTCATCTCCTTAGTGAATGGCTGACAGCACTTTAGGTTTGATTGCACCACCACAATCAAAAAGAGGAGAAGTACATCCATAAAGAGGAGGTGGGAAGTGCTGCTGCATCAATAAGGCACTGAATAGACACCAGGGGTAGAGACGGGGCTGTAAATATCAGACAGCAGGCTCTCATCAAGGAGGGGAAGGAGACTTTTAATAGACTGGTCTATACAAGAGAGACGTTTTCTTGTTTGGTCTTCTGGTCCAGTTCATGAGAATTCATCTCTTAACTCTACCCTTTGTAAACTCACACTTAAATGCAGAAGGAGACCACCCTGCTGGAGCTCCTTTACAAGGCTGCACAAAACTGAGGAGAAAGCAACAGAAAGTGGCGGGAAGTTGTCATGTATGCACATGACTCACTATAAAACATAAGGGACAAATTATCATCATTTTCTTATACCATTTTCCACCTCTAACAACAGATTTGGAATTACAGCTCATGAGGGACTGAGAGGTTGACACAGGTTTTGCACACTGCCCTTTATACTGGCAGTCCAGCTGTTCTGGTTTGGAGTGGTTTGTGGTGGGGAGCAGTAATGGAAAGTTTGAATTATCAGTATTTCTCTGCAGTGTCTAGCATTACATCACAAGATGACAAGTGACATTCAAGGTGCTCACACAGACCCTTCCACACCTATTACTAGAGAGTGTGAGGAGCACAGGCAACACCTCTCTGCTACCGTGATCCCATCCGAATAGCCTCAAAGTGCCATGTTCATAAAGGTTACCTAATGCTGTCTGGAATAATTAGCACGATACTTAATTCTAAAATCAATAAAGTAGGCTAATCATTTGGTTTTTCTCAAACGCATTAAGCACAAAGCTAGTTACACTAGCTAAATGAGCTCATTTGTTCTCAGAGTAAAGTCAAAATAATACAAGGCACTCTCGTTAAGGTACAGCACAAGCACAAAAGCTGTCAGTGTGTGTGAACATTTTATCCCGTCAGCCTTTTTCCTCCTTCACCCGATAAAACAATGAAGCTATCAGGAGAGGAGGTGGAAATCTAGGAGTTATCCAGGATAAATAAGAAGCTGCCACTCAGAAACGTCCTCACGAGGACCGTCTTTAGTGACTGACAGAACTGACATTTGCAGAGTCAACCTCAGACTGTAGTCAGTGGTCCTCACTGGGCAAAAACTTTAGCCTTAGCTAACACCGGGTTGTGCTCCGTCAACATCCTCTGTGCATCTGCTTCATTCTTGTGAAGCCAGAGACTCGCAGAAGAAAATACAGGCAGCCATCAGTCATATGGATACAATTATCCAAGCTTATAAACTTTGGAGAGAAACTATTGGAACATTGAACAGGTTTATGGTGACTGTGAAAAAGAAGTCATAAGCAGAAATCTAAGGAGTAAGCAATCCTACAGATTCCCTAGAAGCACACAAACATTTTATCACAGCATAAATCACCTTTAGACTGTAAATATGGAAAAATTGTCTAAGTGATTGTGCTTTTTTATGTTAAGGATTACATTATATATATATATATCGATTTTTTGGGGGGGGATTATGTTGACTGTGTTCAACATGCTTCATGGTTGTTATCTCTTTAATATGAATGGTGGCAATACATTGCAGGAAGTGTTAGAAATCTATAAGGAAGTTTGTTTAATGACAGGATTGATTATATACACCATTTTCTACAATGATTAATTTCTTTCATTTTTCCAGTATAGCATTCTCTGGAATGGCTCACGGCACACCTCTTTATTTCTTTTACCCATGGACAATTTTCAATTGATTTTCCAGGAAGTTAATTATATTATGCTGAGCAATAATATTGATATTGTGGGATGAATTTACAGAATAACTATGCTTTGGCATAATTTTTCTTCCTATCAAGTTTTCCTCGTGCACAGCAGTCTCAGTTGTTGTTGTGTCCAACGAAACTTAAAGATTGGCAGAGAAAGAAAATAGCTAGGGAGGGAATAACAGGAAGACCAAGAGCCTGAATAATCATATGTTTATAATATTAACCTATCTGCCACATATGAATGCAGTTCTGTGGGGATAAAGCGCCATAGTGTACAACATTTTCAGAATATGGTAAAAGGAAAGTACAGTTTTACAGTTTGTTCCTGAAGCTATGCCTGCTGCTTACAAGCTGAAGCCACAGGCTGTCAAATTTATTAGAAATAGTGCGGGGAAAATTTTGCTTAACCTCATCACAGACCTAGAAAAAACAAATAATTTACTTTTGTATACGCTTTTTTAATTTAGTGCTTGTCACGTTTTATGGTAAATTTAAATTTTTTTACAGTTCAGTGAGCTATAACCATAAAAACTGATAATCCTGTCACTATAAAATCTATTCTGGGGAAGGCGTGATTTTGAGTAATTAGGAAGGTTTTCATCTGTTCACAAAAGCAGACTTTGTCTGGATGTGTGCATGCACTAGTGTCCCTTAAGGAGGCAAACCTTATAGATAAATTATTAATAGATAATAAAAACGAGGTATTTTTTGCCGAAGTAGCACAACTTGGTTATTAAAGAGTTTGTACTATTTTCTTCATTTTTTTTAACAATGGAGGTGAAGATCAGCCCAAAGCATGAAACCACTTAACACTGAGTTGTTGGCATTCACTTTTAATGAAATTCTGCAGAGTGCAGGGCTAGTTTTTGTTTACCGAAGCTGCCATCCAGATGTGTATTCTTTCAATTTAAAGATTTCTTCGGTTATAATTTTCCCATTTTGTATCACATCCAGAAACCTGATATCAAACCTGATTATTGGAAATTGACTCAGTGTGACATATATGTCATGTGCTTAAAAATGTTAAACTCTACAGAGATGAATTAACTTGATTGACACAATAGTTTTGTCTATGGGATGATTGTGTGTATGAGAGTGGGTTTCAGGGGTAGCATAAGAACCAAGCTTGATGGTTGTCTACTATCTTCAAAATAGGGGAAGACCTCTCTGAAATCCCGTCCGATCCACTGGATGGAGATCTGGGAAATATATAGACCTAAACAGACCTTTTAAACCCTTTGACTTCATCTGAAACCATTATTTCATGGATTTTTATGTCAGGAAACATTCAGTCATATTCAAATAGTTTGTATTAAAAAACAAATGCCCTAGGGGTGAAAGTGGGTGTGCATAGTTGTTTGTCTCTTTTGGCTCTGTGCTGGTGCTGGGGTGGGAAGGCAACCCCTGCAAGGTGTACTCTGCATTTCAGCCAATGACAACTGGAATGAGTTCCAGCCCCCGTACAACCCTGAATTGGATTAAATGTGTATAGAAAATGGATTAAGAAAGGGCTGCAGGTGCATTATTATGAAAGTCCCCCTCAACCATGCCATGCATTCCATTAATCTAATAGCAACAAACTGTGGCAGTGTCATGTCTGAATTAAATGGTAATATGAATAGGTCAGACCTAGTTTCAAATGCTTAGCATTTCTTTAACACTTTAGTGTGAATTGCTGATGTGACAATAACTGACAGATATCCACAGCAAAGGCGGGCTCATTTGACATGGCACCTTTAGTCTTTTGCAGATGCTTTTAACCAAAGTGACTTGTGACTAGGGAAACAGCATTCAAGCTTTTGTGAAGAAAGAAACCCTGCTTAGTACATAAAATACTGGATCAATGCAAATCAATCCAAATGACCAAATAAAAGCACACATTCAGAGGTGCAAGCGCAGGTTTGGCACATGGGGGATTAGATGTGAGAGAATCAGATTCTCAGAGGAATCTGAGGTTGTAAAATCAAATGAATAAAAAATTATGCTTTCATACAAAATATCTTAAGGGATAGGATTTGTTCAAAGAAATCTAAGACATCTTTTTGCACAGCTGAATCTTGCATGAACTGTAAATACAGCACATGGCCCATGGTTTCCATCATCCCTTTCAAAGTCAAAAGGAAAAGTGGCCAATGTGAGAATGACCAAATGCCATCACTTTATCAGAGTGACAAAGCCATTTGCAAGTGTTACATATGTCAAATATCATATCATAAAGTAATTGATACATACCCAACTACATCAGTTACATGAGTCAAAGCTGCCCTTTTGAGCATTACCCAGAGAATCACACTTTCTGTTGTTTCAACCAGTTTCCAGTCTGCTATAGTCTCTTCCAAAGGTAAATGATGTGGAAAAGCCTGACCACCAACATGCTGGAAGAAAAACAATTCATCAGACCCAGTGCCCTCTTTCATTAGCTATGCTTAGTGGTCACTAACTGGACTGCAGGTGTATTCTGACTCCTTTCCATAATCACCTAACACTTTTCAACAAACGGAGCTGCAGCAGCTCTTGTGTAAACCGGCTGGTCTTGACACTGTGTCCATCTATACTTCAATGCGCATCATTTGTAGACACTAATCACCACCACAGTCCAGAGAAACCCTGTAATCTTTACAAGGCAAAAAAGTACATCACCTCCAAGTCCTGAATCCCTTGACAGGTTTTCTTCTAATAAGATAATCATTGCTATTTGTTTAATCTGCCAGTGGTTTTGCTGTTGTGGCCTTGAGGGTGAGAGTCACTCGAAGTACCCTTTATACCCCTTGCACTTACTTTTTATGTACTCTTATGCTCCTAATCGCTTCCACTTCTTCTCCCTCTAACCCCCATTACCCCTCAGTGCTGACAGAGAACTTTTCCGGTCTCAGCCACGGAAAAGGCTGTCCCGCTGCCTACCGAATGCTGACATGCTCAAACACACCCCAACCTCTCATCACTTCCTCTATCCTCCTCTTAGTCGCCCATTGCTTTTATTGCCACCCTCGTCCTGTCTTCGTGTCATCCAGAACCCCTCCCTGCCAACAAAATTAACTCATAATTAACAGTTTTCTAAAAAACAACAAATTTGACAGTCTCTTAAAAACATAAATGGGAACACTGGGCAATAGGTCATAAATAAAGTGCTTAGTCAACAAACTTTGATATTTCATTGCACTTAAGAAGGGAGGACCTGCATTTTTAGTGTTCAGGTCCATAGCTCCTGAATGTTTTTTTTTCCTTTTATATTTTCTGAATGACACTTTTGAGCGATTGCTTAAAAGACTTTGTTTTTTTTTACTGAGCCTGGAGAGGCAAGTTGCTCCTCTAAGCTGACTGAGTGTCTAAATGCAAGCTGGTATTGATCGTCCTTCCTCGGGCCTTTCAAACAGCCTTACTGAAGACACATTAAATGTGTTATAAGTCATTAAAAGCTCCAGGCCTTGAATCTGACCCATCTAACTTAAAATATATTGACATATTATGCTCTGGCAAACTTAGTCTTTTGCTCGGAAGCCTCTAGGTGTGTAATGACACCTGGCTGTGTTGGTAAGCTTGCGCGAGTGAGTTTGTTCATGTGCCCGTGTCTATACACAGCCCACTCTCTCTGCACTGTGCTGAACACTGGGGAGCATGTGTCAGCGCATGGTTTTGTTGGGTACATGCAGAGACATTGAATCTGTGGGTGATTGTGTGTGTGGTTTGTGTGCACACAGGGTGCAGGCTCGTCCTCTTGCTGCCCCGGGGGCTCAGAGCCCATTTCCTGTTGTGCAGTGTGATAAGTTTCCCTGTCAGATCCTCCCAGCACCACTATATTTCTGATAAGCTCCACTGCTAGTTTTCCCGACCTCTGGCATAGAGATCAATTTGAGATTGATTCAGAATGCCCTGCTGGGCCGAGCTGGAAGATCAATTTGAGATGGATTGTTCACGCCAGGGGGCCAATGACACGCAGTGCAGTGCTCACTTGCTTTCTCTCCTTCACTTTCTTCCCCCTTCACACTCCCTGACTGATGTTATTTCTTCCTCTCTCTACATTTTTCTCTCTTCTGTACTACTCCTTCTTTCAGTTGTTTCTCACTTGTCTCGACGCTGGTATGTATTACACCCTGCTTGGCTTTTAGCTTTTTGCATCAATCCTTATTGAAGCCTGCTTTATTTCCTTTCCCTCCTGCTAGCCTTACTTTTCTCCACAACAAAGAGGAGGAAGTAAGGATAGAGATGACTTCATTACGAGAGGGGACGGACCCACAGAGAATGATAAGCTCCCAGGACAGGATATGACAAACTCATCTGGTTTGGTAATGCCCTGAGTCGTACCATATGAGGATGTAAACCTGCACAAATACACACACACACACACACACTATAAAAATATTAGAAAATATCCTGTTTCATGTGATCGTATTATTCTTGCCATCATTCCTTGAGCCACCAGGGTCAACACCGCCAGCTCATGAACTTATCTCCTCAGAACATCACGTCTGCAGTCAGCACCATCAGCCTATCCATCGTCTGCTGCTCTCTGTTGTTCGCTGCTGTCTCAAAGGCTTTGTCAGGATCCCTGAAATCAGCAGATGCACTTTTCTCCCTTCTCTGCGGGGAATGACCTTTTCCTCAGCAGTACATCCACCTCAGGCTGCACTGACCTTTACCTACAGTGCAGCCCCAGTCACCTCTCAGGAATGGATTGCAAACAGCACATTGTCTGTCTATCCATGCAGAGAGAAAGCTGTCAAAAGACGGAGGGAGAAAAGTGAAAGAGCCAGTTATGTTGTAAAATTGCAGCTAAAGTGCATGGAGGAGGTAACAATAGATTTTGATGACTAGTTAGTGGTTGTTTTTGCCCACTGGATAAGCAAAAACCACCACTATGGTGAAATGCCTGCAATCTATCATGTCTCAAAAAGTGATTGTGAGTGGTCGCAAAGATGGAAATGTCTGACAAAACACAGCTGCAGCAGCAATCAGACAGTATAGAACAAACGGTGGCACCACAAATCAGAGCCATGGTGTCATGCTCCTGAAATGATGCTGCTAACAGTGTGCAGCGCATCAGTCTTGGTCTGAAAAACAGAGGCTAAGTGATTTAGTATTGGCACAGGGGTAATCAGTGGAAATAAGTATTTCTGTGACATCTTAGAAAACGTTTGAAGGACGCTGTGTAGTGTCAAAACACGACATCCAGGAAAAAACAAAAAAACAAAAAAGCATGAGAGCAAAAAGAGGCAATGTTAAAAGAATCCAGCTAAATGCTGGCAGTGCGTTATTGGTTAAATATTGCTAAGAGGCATTTGTTAAACTTCAAACTGTGTCAAGTATGTTAGATGTGAAAACTGGACAGGATTACAGGGAATATAAAGTCTTTATAGTGTCAGCTCAGAAGATTCCCTGGTCATCTGAATGACTGAGAGGCCTCACTGTCTGCCTCACTGGTACATTAGTCACACTGGCAAAGAACTCCAGGCATACTTGATTTAAATTGATTTCACCACAGTGCAAACATAAGCACATTTGGAATGTTATTTGTGGGGAAAAAGTCAGTGAAGAATATATCAATATGCTGACGATGCCTCTAAGCTCAGACCCAAATATTCTCACGTGGCAAAGTTACATCTACTTTAACATGAAACTACACTATATTGCCAAAAGTATTTGCTCACCTGCCTTGACTCACATATGAGCTTAAGTGACATCCCGTTCCTAATCCATAGGGTTTAATATGACGTCGGTCCACCCTTTGCAGCTAGAACAGCTTCAACTCTTCTGGGAAGGCTGTCCACAAGGTTTAGGAGTGTGTTTATGGGAATTTTTGACCATTCTTCCAGAAGCGCATTTGTGAGGTCGCACACTGATGTTGGACGAGAAGGCCTGGCTCTCAGTCTCCGCTCTAATTCATCCCAAAGGTGTTCTATCGGGTTGAGGTCAGGACTCTGTGCAGGCCAGTCAAGTTCATCCACACCAGACTCTGTCATCCATGTCTTTATGGACCTTGCTTTGTGCACTGGTGCACAGTCATGTTGGAAGAGGAAGGGGCCAGCTCCAAACTGTTCCCACAAAGTTGGGAGCATGGAATTGTCCAAAATGTCTTGGTATGCTGAAGCATTCAGAGTTCCTTTCACTGGAACTAAGGGGCCAAGCCCAGCTCCTGAAAAACAACCCCACACCATAATCCCCCCTCCATCAAAATTTACACTTGGCACAATGCAGTCAGACAAGTACCGTTCTCCTGGCAACCGCCAAACCCAGACCCGTCCATCAGATTGCCAGATGGAGAAGCGCGATTCGTCACTCCAGAGAACGCGTCTCCACTGCTCTAGAGTCCAGTGGCGGCGTGCTTTACACCACCGCATCCGACGCTTTGCATTGCACTTGGTGATGTATGGCTTGGATGCAGCTGCTCGACCATGGAAACCCATTCCATGAAGCTCTCTGCGCACTGTTCTTGAGCTAATCTGAAGGCCACATGAAGTTTGGAGGTCTGTAGTGATTGACTCTGCAGAAAGTTGGCGACCTCTTCGCACTATGCGCGTCAGCATCCGCTGACCCCGCTCCGTCAGTTTACGTGGCCTACCACTTCGTGGCTGAGTTGCTGTCGTTCCCAAACACTTTCATTTTCTTATAATACAGCTGACAGTTGACTGTGGAATATTTAGGAGCGAGGAAATTTCTTGACTGGATTTGTTGCACAGGTGGCATCCTATCACAGTTCCACGCTGGAATTCACTGAGCTCCTGAGAGCGACCCATTCTTTCACAAATGTTTGTAAAAACAGTCTGCATGCCTAGGTGCTTGAATTTATACACCTGTGGCCATGGAAGTGATTGGAACACCTGATTCCGATAATTTGGATGGGTGAGCAAATACTTTTGGCAATATAGTGTATTTCCAATATAAAAACTGTTAATTGCTAAATAATCAAACAAAGGTCAACGGTTATGATATCATGTAAGGAAATGAAAATAATGGGGTTGTCAGGAAGGGGGCTGCATAGTGGTGCAGTTAGCTTGCAGGATGCTTACTGTACCCAAACCCAAATTAATCATAGAACCACAAACATGAGCTCATGCTGGACTTCAATATCACACAAAGTCTAGTTTCTCGGGAGAGCGTAGAGGGTGGTTATAATCAAGTGCCCATTCGACTCATTTCAAAGAACCAGAAGCAATTTCATCATATCATTTTTTTAAAAATTAGTTATCAATTTACAGGGCCGACAGCAATTGTCCTTTTGGACGGATGTATGCACATCTGTATTTATGTTATCAAATATGTTATTCACAAAAAGATCAAGGTTTTGGGTGGAAATGTTAAGATTAGATTGACATTAAAGCAGCTGGTAGTCGATTGTGTTGATGTGTGATATCACACCAATAGATATATGCAACCACTGATTATATAAGCCAGATAACTTTGGCCTTGTGTCCATTTGCCCTTTGCTTGTGGTAGATTTACATATGTCAGCCAACCAAGCCCCAGGCTGTATACACACCTACAATCTGTCAAACCAAGTGTCAAGTGCAAAATAAAACAAATGAGAAGGAAACAAATAATTTAATCATTCTCTTTGGTTATGACAAAACTGCTATATTTGTAACATCAATAGATAAAACTATTGAACTAAAGACCAGCAGAATAAACCTTAGTTTTTGTTGATAATGTTTGCATTACATGCGACAAAGTAACGGCTTGTCTTGGAAAAATATGGCAAGATTCATTTTAAGTCCAAGCTGAATAAGAAGACTGGAAAATGCTGCATTTTAAAACCATTGGCATCTTAAATAGGATTACATGGTATCCTGTTTTAAAATTCAAAGTTTCTTGAAATTTGACTTGAAACAGCATCATTTATCTATCTTCACATTTAATTAGATGGATGATGATGAATTATCTCTTAAAGTAGCAAGGCGCATAAAATTATACTTTAACGATTGTCCAAAAAAAATCTTATTACTGAAACTATGTGTCAGTCACCAGATTAGCCTTTTGGTTGCAGCTCATGGCGCATCACATACAACCTCATTATCACCCCAATCTCCCGGAAAACGCAGATTTCACATGCACCTCTGCTTCCCACGTCAGTCTCTTTTACCCCGCACAACAGATGGGTCTGCTGCAGTGCCTCCCTCCTTCCTCAAACTCCTCTGTGACTGCCCCCTCTGATAATTAAAACAGATGATAGAATATCAAGAGTGAAACGCATGAGAAAGCAGACAAAAATACCAGAGACCATATGCTTGGTTCATTCTGCCACTCGCTCTCTACATTGCGAAATGGAGCAGCCTAGAAAATGAGCACTATAATAACTTTGACATAGTCTGGGCACTTTAACTACAAAAAAAGCTGCGACTGCAAAAATTGCACCATCAAGAAAGAGGTTTGAATAGAAGGTTTGTATGAAAAACAGGGAGGAGGAGAAAATCAATCAGAGAAAAACACCTGGCTAAGCTTATAGATCTCTTACTGAAGTAAATATTGAATTCAGGAGCTACGAGCTATGCTTTGGTCTATTTTCCCGTGTTCTCCCTTACGACTGAATGAGGAGACAAAGCCACAGAAGGAACAACATCTCATAACAGAAGCATTTTTTTCCTGCATACCATCCAACAAAATTCCCGTATAAATATGCATTTTCAAGCGCACTCTGCAGAGGTCCCTCTCACGACACCTGAGTCTGCCTGTAAAGACCACACAGTACGGTGAGCTTTTGTAGTTGTGCGTCAGAGCACAAAGAGGCAACGGCTGAAGCGGCATCTGTGTCTGGGTTGAGAAACCTTCGCCACCCCGAGCCTGTTTCCACACCTGGGACTCAGTGAGCTGCAGGGGACCTGTGACAGTCAGGACGTAATGATAAATGATAACAGCACTCATGTGTTGCCACGTTCACGCTGTAGCAAACAGGGGAGACATATGAGAGAGAGAGAGAGAGAGAGAGAGAGAGAGAGAGAGAGAGAGAGAGAGAGAGAGAGAGAGAGAGGAGGGGAAACCACATCCACCGTCATTTGGTGCTCAATTATTTAAACTACATCAGATGTTAAGATTAGGTGTAACAATAAGGGAGTAACAATAGATAAAAGGTTGACAATCTCGTTTTTTAGTTTGTAAGTCAATCTTTCAAGCAGTGACATCACTTTAGGATGCCTGTGTGGAGTTGTATGAGCAGATACAACTGTTTCAGTCTCTTAGAGAGCAGCTCAAAAGGTTGTTAGTGAACTAATCTAGGCCACATACTGAAGTGTGTTGGCCAGCCATTGGAGAACAGTGGGAGGAGAAACCAGACGGGCCACTCTGCTGCCAGCGTGGAGCAGTACGGCTGGAGGCAGGACAAAGAGAGAGACATGGCTTCCATTTTTTTGTGTGTTTGCTTGTGTCTTGTGAGCACATGAGTGGAATGTCGAAAGATGTCATAATCATAATTGAAAATTTATTTCAAATCAAAATGTATTTGGTGTGCAATGCAGATCTATGACTTCTAAAAAGAATCCTATCACTTCATTCTAAATTAGATTCATTAAGTGGATTTTTCTTTGTAGAAGAAAATTGTGAATATGTGAATCTCCTCTCTATGTGTTATTCATGTTAAGTATAAAATGGGGCATCTTGACCCAACTTGAGCTCTCATAGTGGTAAAAATTGAAGAAGGCATCCTGCTGTTACAATGGCTCCAGTTCCTCACTGGCAGATAGAAGATTAAGGCAGGTCACAACAGTTCAAAAACAAAGTGGGTTCTTCAGACAGACTACAAGTAAAGCAAAGTTCAGTTATATATACTGGGGCTATCTTTATCACTGCTGCATTTGATGGAACAGATAACCCTGTGCTGGGGAGCTTTACATCAGAGTACTGCATCAGGGTTGGAATCCTGTTGGTTCCATAGAAACCTCAGTAACTTCTTTTTTTTATAGCAATAATGGTTAGAAATCTGGGATCTTGAAAAAACAATTGTCTGGCTTAAAAAAAGGGATTATATAAGGTTAAGACCCAATATGCTTATGCTGTTTAATAGGCAAAAAAAATAGGTAAAGGTTGAGAAAATACATTATTTAAGCAAGCCAATGTTTCCTGGAAAATGATTAAATAATTACCCAAAAAGAAAGATTAATTAAAAAATTGTTAAGATGGCAGCTTGATGCTCATCTCGTTAGATATTAAATCAGTTCTGAATTTAATAAGAATATGTTCTTTAGGCTGTAAAGGCAAGACAAGTGTTGTTAAGGAAGTGAAATATAAACAGTACGGCTAAATGTAACAAATCGGTCTAAGTGGTGGAGACTTATGGTACTTCTGCTGGAATTATGTGACCATTACAAAACCATAGCATGCTAACAGGCAATGGCGATTATAGTAACTCAGTTCTATTAAACGTCAACATGTAACCCTCATCACTGAGAATGTGTTTAAAAGTTAGGAATCAGCCCAAAGCATGACTTTGTGAAGCTTCAGTGTATTGCTGAAGACAAAGTATTCTTGTGTTAACAGGCTGATCAGGCTTTCATGTTCTCTTGCCACCTTTTGCAAAAAGATCAGGTGGCTTAAATCGGGTCACAACAGGAGAGATACCTTAGGTGTTTTCTGTTGGTGGTTAGTCATCGAGTGCATCCACGTGTTTTATATGACTAACCTAATTAATGCACGGGCATGCATAGATGAAAAAGTAAAAGCTAGAATGGGTGAAATATCTTTTAGGGTAAGGTCAGAGGGAGCAGAGGAATGACCGCTGGAAAATAGTTAAATTAACTGTTTTGAAGGACATTCTGGGAACACTACACATTGTGTACGGCTTATATCACAGCATGTATAAATCTACCTTAAATACAGCTGTAGGATTCGGCGGAAATGGAGCTACCTTGAGCTGACATATAAAAAATAAAAGTAGAACACATGGATTATGAATAATACTGACATTTACTGCTTATACTTAATAAGAGAAATTAGCGGCCTAAATATGTGGACATCTGTTTTTTAAATTTTTTTTATGTGGAGTAGTTGTGTATTTTGAAGTCTGAAGGTTAATGTTTGGTAAGGTAGTTTTAAATTATCTAAAGTCATTGCATATACGCAAATTAAATGTACCATATGTGTCAGAACCTTGAAAAGTTCTCGAACCTTAAAAAGTTCTCTAAGGTAGAAGCCAGGATCTAAGTGTAATGACGGCATAAACCCATTCAAACAAGCCCACACGCTGCTGTGTCTCCTTCTGCCCTCTGTACCTCCCTCCCTCAGCCATAGGCAGCGTAGCTCGACAGCTTTGCGTTGAACTGCTTCAACTGCCAGCAATAAACAGTATTCAGCTCGAACCATATCTGTGCAATACATCAACGGACAGATTGAAACACTGACTGACTGCTCCTCTGGCTGAAATCAATAATATATTTAATGCACAGCAGGTACGAAGCTAACAACAATTTATTGGAAAATCTGAGATACAACCATTGAGTTATAGATAAAGGTTTGCAGATAATAATAGAGTACATGATTATATCTGAGTGTGTCGGGGTGGAGTGGTGTTTGCGTGTGTCAGTCTGGGCATGGGGTGGAGGGTCATACCCACCCATAAATGCTGTTGTTGGCTCTCTTACTTGCTGCCCGGGAGCGGCTTGACTTCAACTCTCCACTCATGTTCATGTCTGCAGAAAAAAACAAAAACCAATTAACTTTGTGCTGATGCACTGAACTGCATATTGTGTACAATGTTTACACTCCTCAAAGTTCATTTGAGCTGGAGAACAGGTACGATACTCGCAGTCATCATTTGACATAATAGGGGCTTTTATTCTTTTTCTCCATCTTCATTTTCACTGGTCAGCTTTCACTTTTGTCTCTCATTGATCAAGGTTACACCAGAAAGAATATGCAGTCAAGTTTCAAAAGCTAGACGTCATTGTTCTCTCCTGCTTGCACTATTTCGTCGAGCCAGATAAACACATCCTTAATCACAGTGTTTGCCAATAGTTAAGTGTTTGCACTGTGGTTGTATGCCATTGATTCACTAACGCATGGCATAAGAAAGAAAAAGGCAGAAGGGAAGAACAAAAGAGGAGGCCTGACATGGACATATGGGTGGTGAATGGAGTGTGACTGGGCCAGCTGCACATACACTCACATAGTGAGACTGTCAATTGGCTAGAAGCTACAATTAACTAGAAAAGAGCTTTTCCCGCAAAGCAGCAGCGAGAATGCCGATCTGCTGAGTGACCGGACCAGAAGACAAAGAAGAAGCTGAACAATTAGCAGAAAAAAGTTGAAGGGGGAAAAAAGTAATTCTAAAATGTATGTACACCAAATGTAAAAGAAATGTGAAACTGAAAAATAAGTTCAATAAAACAGAAAAAATGGGCTGGACAAAATCCATCAATGAAGAAAGACCTTATAGTAAAAAAGAATAGCCATGATAATAACAGCAACCAAAACAAATCGATAAAAATCATAAACTGTTGGAAAAATAAGAAAACTAAAAACTGCAACTGAAATAACATTTTTAAAAAGAAAAAAAAAATCAGAAAGGAAAAAATTGCCAAATTGAAATACTTAAAAGTAAGAAGAAATCTGAAACAAGAAAAATCCAAATCTATTAAAAGAAAAGAAAATTGAACAGAAACAAAAACAAATCACTGTTCAATGTTTTGAAAACATTATAAATCAGAAATATACGATTGAAACTAAAGAAATCAGACATAGAAAATGCAATCCCAACGTGAAAAAATCTTTAAAGTAAAGAAAGTTTTGGAATGAAATTAATTCAAAACTGCATAAAACAACGTGTTGATTTGTTGAATGAATGCAGCAGAATCTGCTCAAGAAACTGGAAAGTCTGAAGTTGAAAGTAACTTTAAGTGGAGAAGGCACGAGCTGGATTCTAACCCATGAGTGGTAAAATGACTTAGTCAGTACAATGTACAATGTCGTTTAATTCCATAGCAAAATAGGGTTTTTCGGCATTCGCATGTTACAGTACTAGGAAAGCAGACCTGTTTGAAAAAAAACAAAAAAAACTTTCATCCCACTGGAGCCAGGGATTCTGGGGAATGGAGTTATCCTTCCCCTTAGCTCAGCCTACAAAAGGGAGTAGGCAGCCTCTCCCGTCTCATTAATCTGAGATGCTTCACCATCTCCGAGTCACAGACATGACAGACAAACCGACAGTTTTCATGAAAATGTCCCCCAAAACTAAGCATGGATTTGCCTGTGTGAATGGAAATTTGATTTGTGTATGTTCCTTTGCCTCCCACAGAAGAGATAATTTTCTAGTAGTTTCAGGTCAAACAGTGCAGCCTTCTCTGCAGCCAGCAGTGCCTCTGTGGGTTGGCCCCTGGCCCCTGCTGCATTACTTTCCTGAGCCATGCTCTAATGCACACCCAGTAAACTGTTTTCAATCCCTCAAAATGTACCACGCTACTCATGTCTAAGGTAACATAGTGAGATTGCCGGTTGTGATTACTGTTTGTGAACAAAAGTCCAAGGAATACATTTTTTTATTTAATATAATCTCCAAACAAACCCTCATCTCTCCGGTAGGTCAATACAGCTTACACCATGGAGGGGCCGTAGCTTTCATGCATGTTTTGGCACGGGATGCAAAAAAACCCTCAGTGCTATGGTGCGTTTGCTGCACAACATTGAGATTGCCTTATTGACTGCATGATGAAGCCATTATACGGGATGAGAGACAAGCTTGCTGCTGAGCACACTTGTTTCTCTCAACAGGAGCAAAAACCTTGGGAGGTAATCAAAAAGCCTTTTGGTAAACAGAATTCCACATACAATAGTGGGCTTCAAACTCCCCAAATTCTTCAGACATGAGAAGAATTATCTCCTGATAGATAGATATATATCAGGAGATAATTATATATATATATATATATATATATCAGGAGATAATTATATATATATACATATATATAGACACACATTTCATTATGTTGATATTTCTGGAAAGAGATAACCATAATAACATTTAATCCTGATTCATAATTCTCACTTCAAATCTGCTCAATTGGGACAAGGACAACAGATCCCATTCAAATATGGGCAACGAGAATCAGATATAAAAATCATTAGTTTAATCTGACTTACAAAGTCAGTTTATAGAATAGGAGCAAATGACACAACAAGGTCACATGCAATCAGCCATAATGAGTTTTAAAGCCTGAGCTTCTGCAGTCTGTCACTGTGCTTTGTACCAGGCGGTGTGCCAGACTGTCCCTTCATGCAGAGCCAAAGTGAGAGCTGGCTTAATCACACTACCTGGAAAGAAAATTACAAACCAAGACACACCAAAAAAAAAAAACTTTTCTCATTCATAAGCAGAGGATGGAAAATGCACGAGTTGGATTTCCCTTGAAGAATGCGGCCTCTTAACAATATTTTCCCAACATTGGAACCACATTTGCACTGAAAACACGGCTTTACTGAAAGCTAAAGTCAGATAGTAACCAATTGGAAATATATTGGTTAAGGGAAAATCGTTACAGTTCTCCTCTCTGTTTAATCATCACAGCTTTTTTTTTCATCCCACCACTAACTATTCAGTAAAACTGTTTCTTTCATTTTCATGCAGTGGGTTGAATCACATCTTTTAACATTTGATAGATTGAATCTAATAAATTCAGATCAGATTCTAAATTAAGGTCCCTTAAGCCAGATCTGGGGACGGACACTGATTTCTAAGGCAAAAAACAATGGGTTGCTTTGTAATTCCACTCACACCTCATTCGTTAAGCACCTCGCCCCAGGAGGCTGAACAGATTAGCTGGACAATGAATAAAATATAACTGCATCTTTGAAGCTATTACTGGAAAAATGTAGCAATCTTTAATAGTTCTTTTATAGGTAGATCATGCAACACCAAGATCATTTAATACAAATTGTAAAATATATAAACTTCAATTCTACTTGAGTGTGATTGTGTCATTTATAAAAATTTGCTTACCTAAATTTTAGTTTAACATTGCAAATAGGTAATAACATCATTGAGTCACAGATTTCATGTTGCCGTTGCTTACAGATGAGGAGAGACCATGAGTGTCCTCATTTGCCACAAGGTTGTTTTTTATTAATACATGAACACGTAGCACTCTACATTTTAAGGTGGTTTCCCACTAGCTGACACAACCTGCACTCTTAATCTACCCACAAGGCATCAGTTCAGGTTTAAACACATGTGGGAACAATAGAGCTTTGACAAATGCTCTATAATCAAAAAGTACTATTCAATAGTAATAGAAAGATGAACAAAAAAAATCAGAGAGGTGGCAAAAGATGCTGCCAGTTACAGTGAGAATGAAGCAAAATGAGAGCTCCTAAATTACTGAGAGGTACTTTCAGTAGTGGGTTGACCTGAGCTATACCCATACAGAATACCTAACAAAAAAAACAAAAAAATCCCAGAGAGTGCGCTAAGGATGAGTCTCATTTTCACTGTGAAGCCCATCAACCTACACTGAACTTGCCTACAGCCTTTGATCTAAGCAGACTGTGTTTTGGGCTCCGGTATGGAAGTTGTCAGCTGATGCAGCTCCTCTGCCTGATGATAAAAGCTGCCATTCAATTTACAAGCGAGAAACAAATAACGCAAAATACATAAATAATCTATCACCAGGCTGCAAGCATAAAAATATCAAGCTTATAGACAGATGATGCAGAGAAGCATTCACAGGTCAGGTTATGTTGTTGCTCATTTGTAGAACAAGTTGAGATTTTAGCAAATAAAACACAGTTGTCATGAGAGCAGAAATGTGTCTTAAATACCAACATGCATCTAAATGTCATTAGATAGAGCTTCCCATATATTTCCAGTGTCCTTCCCAAAGACCCCTGTGAGTGGGTGAATGGGTAGATGTGGACAATGAGAAAAAGAAATAAAACTGCACACATTAAAAAAAAATCCTGAGTTTAAAGGCATGAATAACTGCAGGCTAGAGGGTTGTACAAGGCGGAGGGAATGGGAGGTTCAAAGAAACACTGTCTCACATGAATACAGTGCAACATGCAAACAGTCCCTAACACAAACATTCACACACATGCAGTGATTTGCTGAAGTATACTCACATCTTGGGCTGAACAGGGTCATATCAGTGATGCACAGCCACCAGGAGACTCCGCAGAGATGCTATCGGCAGAAGATGTCTTTGATACTCTCTTAAAACTCTTCTTATGTCCTCTCTCTGGGTGTGTGTGTACGTGTGTGTAGGTGATGAGGTTGCTGTTTGGCTGACTGCTGTGATACTACTGAGTCAGTGACAAACCAGCTAGAGAAGCACCCTTGGGTTGTACCAAATATTTTCTTGTGGAAGGGGTGGACAGGAGTGCACTGGGCTGTTCCACTCGCAGGAAAACTGGCAGGATGACTGGATGAGTATGCAGCTGGTTTCCCCTCAGCAACAGGAGCCTGGCTGGAGCTCAGCGCTTACAAATTCCAGCCAGGCAAAGAGGAAACTGCTGTAGCAGGCTTGTGCGTGAGTGTGTCTGTGTGTGTGTCTGTGTGTGTGTGTGCAAGTAATACACATGTCAAAGACTAGAAGCCAGAAAATCGAGCAGTGCACTTGCTTCACCTCACATTTCATTAAATCTGCAGGAACCGCAGTCGTCCATATTCACAACTATTTCTTAATGACTGTTTAAAAGAGGTGCATTTGGGGAATAATATACACAGAGGACTTGGAATTAACATGCTGTATACAAAGTGGCTTTGCCAGATGTCCATTATGTTAGACAGGAGACAAAGAGACTAGAATCAAGAACATCGGTAAAAACTAATACATGAAAACAAAGTGATAAGATTTGGACAGAAGCTCATTTTGATTTAGTCATTTGGTGGCATAATGTCACTTAACAACACAATTCCTGCCAATGAAATTTGTTCCCATGCATGCTTTGTGGTGGTTCTCATTTTGCTGTAGAGCTGTTGCATTTTAGGATATTTAATCTCACTTTCTCCTGAGGAGGGGCTTTCATGTGAGTTTAATTAGCTTCTTTAACAGCCAACACAGGGTGGGACTGGCTGCAGGCCAAACTTTAATCTTAGCCAGCCTAAAATGATTATTACCTCTTTTCACACAACACTTAACGCAAACAGAGTTGCATTATAAAAGTGTTAACCCTTGGATAACTGTGCTCTCAGAGCTGTGACAAACTGCTGAATAAGCTTGGGGCCATCATTTTCTCAGTTGCAATGTGCGATTAGCCTGCATGGATACATTCTGCAACTGCTTTTAAAAATGCCCTTTAAGTATATTCTTAGAATTTAGGTATCCAAATTCATCTAACATGAACATGAAGGTTTTGTGTTTTTTAATATTTTGTATACTTTGTTTTTGGATTTATTTCCAATGAAAATACCTCCAAAAATGGTAGTCACCTTTCTCAGAAAATATTATATGGGCCAAATATGACATGAGCTGCAAAACCTGTATTTTATCAACTTTTTAAACTGGTAAAAAAAACTATCTTTCTAAGAGGCAGAAAGGAAAATTTTACAGAGCAAAATCTGGAAGTTCTCAGTAGAAGAAACAACACATGGATGTACTTGTTAACTTACTGGCACTGATAACTCACTTCGTATTTTTCCTAAAAAAAAAAATTCCAGTAGGTGGATGAGTTATCAGGGGGAGTTATCAAATGAATTAAAAAGAGAAACAGCAGAAAGCTGAGGGGGTTAGAGAGGCACAGAAGGGAGGGACGGATGTGGTGGAGCAGAACTGGGCTTGATGCAGTCAAGCGGTCTCCCTCAAGTACATAAACAAAAGGGGCCGAGGAGGACTCGGCAAAGAGAAAATTAAGGCAAAAGAAGAGAATATTTTCCTGCAGGCACAAAGGATAGTTGATCTTGTGTAATGGAGAAACAGCAATTATGTTAAACAGAGGCAGGTTATGAGGAAAAATAGAACTAAAGCACCATTAAGGCACAGGATAAAAAGGAACTTTTCTGAGGAACTGGACATACTGGAAGATTAAATTATTAATTAGAGCAGATGGACTTTTTTTGCTGTTTTTTGTGTTAGGTGATACTCATTAACTTGAAAGCAACACAGTGTGAGCTAAACTCGTCAACTGAATGTATTATTCATATCGGTTTGGATCTGTTATTGGTCTCTGCAACTCCCAGGGGAATCATCTGACAGTTAGCCCACAAAATTCTCCTAATCGAGCATGTACTCTGACCATTTCTACCTCCTTGACCTTTAGCGTAGATCAAGTTGGCTTTTATGTTGCTGCTTCAGTTCTTTTGTTTTCTTTAACCAACAGAGATGCTGGGCGTAAATGATTAAACCAAAGCTATAGGAGTAAACCAATATGCCGGAGTGTCAGAGGTGGACAGCTCCATAATGCAGGGCGCTATCTCATTAATTCTCCAAAGGGTCATGATGGGGAGAGCTTCTTTCACTTTGCTTTTACTTTGCGAGCACATGGGGCTTAGGACGTGTCAGTTTTATCCCTTTTGTCCGCAACGTGTTGAAATGTCCTTTGGCCAGACATTGAACCCCAATTCTACGGATGGCGGGCTGCCACCATTTACACGTGTGTTTGTTTGAATAAGACAATAAGTTGGGCAAAGATCTTAAAAACAGTTTAAAATTCAGAGAAAACCACCAGAAATATGCTCTAATCTTTATTCATCCAGGCGTATTGATAGGTTGACATGATACCAGCATGTCTCTCCCACTCTCTCCTGATTAGCTAAACCCAGGCAGAAGGAGCACAGCACCAAATCCATGTTCGCTGAGGTATTACTGTATCTTGACATGATAATCTTCTTTTTAAATGCACCACTGCGCTCTTTTTTGCCCCACCGTGGGGCTCTGCAGACAGCTCATACATTATCATTGAGTGTCTTTTTCTCTTTCCTCCCCCTTCTTTTTGTGTCACACCCACTGATCTCCCCCACCTTCGTCTCCAAGCCAATTTCCCTCTCTCTCTCTCTCTCTCTCTTTGAGTGTCTCAGTGTGAAAACCTCATTATGTTCTGCTGCTGGACCCACAAACTCAATTGGACAGCAACTTACAGTTCCCAGTCTGAGGCAGTGTGTCGAGCATTCTGTTGTTGTGTGAGTGTGGATCATCTCTGTTTGTGTGTGACTGGAATCAAAGAAGGCTCCGTCAGTGTGACAGCTCCTTGGTGGTATTTCCTTTCTTTTTTTTTTAAAGCTGAATGACTTTGGCAGGAGATGAGAGGCCTGTGGCCAGGTGTGTATTTCAGAAAACTTTAAATGGCAGCTCATTCTCTCTGTTTGCACCCAGCCCTTAGCTATTGCATTTAACACACTGTCGCATCCAGTAAAAGCCAGTCTGTTGTAAGACTTTGTCTTTTTTTGTGAATTTTTATACTGACTATTACTATCTAAAGCAATTCTTGTTTATAATCCCATTTATTTCCTATATGAATTATAATTTAGGATAATCTAATGTTTGATACTGACACTGAAAAGTGTTAACTAGTGTTATAAAGAGATTTTGTAGCTGGAAACACCATGTGAGATATAAAATTCCAGCATGATCAGAGTCTTAGATGAAATCGTCTCTGCCTGGAGAATCTCTTGGACACAGACCACATGTGTGTTAACAGAGAAATCTGTCTCAAAGAGAGGCGCAGCAGGTTTCTGAGAGCCTGATCCAATCTAAATTGGCCAGTCTCTGATTAGAGGGTGGATTCAATTATTCTCAGTGATAGCGAGAATCTAGAGCTCAGTAAACTTTGTATTGCCAGCGCTTTTATTGCGCCCTGTGGTGAAACGGTGGAGCGAGCGGCTGGGATGTGTTGCATTCTCAAACAGCCCCATTCATCATACTTCACAGCTCTATCTTTTTGTGTCAGACATAGCCTTTGGATTGCCCATCAGTGACAAGTAAAAATCTCTTTTAACTAACCAGACGTGTTTTCTTCAGCCTGAGAGTGTGACAGAAATTGGAGCAGATAGAGACACATGGAAACTCCCAAGAACAAAACATCACAGAGGAAAATGGAAAACAATTCTGACTGAGAGCCTTAAATGACAGTTTCAGAAGAGAGATGCAAAGAATTCAAGGCTATTTTCAAGAACACAGACATTTTTTTGGAACCATAAATAATGTGTTGCCACTATAAGAATACAATTTTTGAATGGAAAGACACTTGCTGAGATTATCTCCACTATTGTCATTGCCTTTTCTCCCACACAGTTGCATGCATGGCTGAGTGGAGATATGGTTACAGCGTGACGTTTAATTGTACGAACATATTTGTAACAGTAAAGATGTACAGGTAAGGATGTACAGGTGAGGATGAGTTTCAATTGTTACGTGTCCAATGCCAGAGCACTCGTGTGACAAAGTATTAAAGACATTCTGCTGCTTCTAACAATATTTTTGGAAAACATAGTACAAGTGTTATGTTTTAAAATGACTTGAATGACTGTTTTAGTTGTAATTTAAACCACCAAACACGTGCTGATGAGCAAAGCTCAGAGCCAATCTTAAGGCAGACTTGAGAAGAACGCCATTTTTGACCATTTTAATCATCGAAAACCTAAAGAACTTCTAAGCAGTTCAAGCAAGAGCAGTAAAGCAGTTCTTTTGCTGCAGTGCGCAAGTGATGCTGTGTCAGAATTTCCCACTGTAGTTCTCACTTGAGACGCTGTGAAACATTTGAGGTCTGAGTCTGTTTTTAGGGGACAAATATAGCTCTTTTTTTCAGGATCCCTGTCTTAGTAGCTTACCTGTCAGGGAACTCCCAAACTGAGCGTGTGCTGGGAGCTGTCTGCTCAGCAGACAGTGCTCGGACCACTTAGGTACTACACACACTATCACTTTGAATAAACAAAAAGATACAAAAACACATACTTACAAATACTTCCACACACATCTGCTTAAAGATGTAAAATGACTTTGTTATATTAAGATATAAAAATTGACTTCATTATCCAGTGGGCCCAAAAAAAATAAGCAACATTAGACTAATTGAAAAAAATGTGAAGGCTAAACATGATTAACTCGATACATAAAAGTTCCGTTGGGAAACCTTGAATCTTGATATTCATCCCTTCCCAGCAGGAAACACCGGAAAAGCAGTTCATGCAAAACTGAGCCAAACTCTTTGGATCACTAGGCTGTTGAATATTTTAATGTGCCCCATGACACACCGGCTAACATCCTGCAAGCAGACTCCACAGGACATCCCCAGATGTCTACGTGCCATGGCTGCGATTGCACTCCAAGCTGGGGCTTTTTCAAGTCAGTTCACGCTTGAAGCCTGAAGCTCGAAACCCTGAGCCAAAATCATCTTTTCATTTTCATTTTTTGAGGCTGCTGGCACTTCAGTATTACCATGAAACCTGCAAATAATGGGGTGTAATATTTTTAACTGAAATCTCTGGCCAGCAGCACAAAAAAAGACTTAATGAGTGTTAAAGCCCTGGAGGGACAGAATAGAGATTTACTTGGCTGCTTAAGGCAGAAAAAATGTAAATGCAGCCAACAGTGGAGGGGTGGGGGGCTGTACTAACCGTCATTTTAACACTGTAGTTGAATTGTATTTTTTGTGGTTAGCTTGATGAAACACCAGCAAAAAATCACTCTCCCTTTTGTCCTTTTATGGATCTCCTCCAAGCCTTGATAGAACCAACTACTTCTGCCATGTTAATTGAGGAGAATGGAAACCGTGCCAACTGTTGTGTTATGTCTAAGCTATTCCAGCTGCCAATAAAAAAGAAAGACTGAAGAAAGTAGGATTGCAAACCCAAATGATAACACAATAAAACGGTGTGGAGCTCAGGAGAACAGAGTGAGGTGGACCTTGAGAAGTCCTACGTATCGAGTGATACTTTAATCTACTTGTGCCAAAGAGGAGATAAAAATGAGTGACTGAATGATCGTTTCAGCATCACTTCAGCAATTTTATGCAGTAACATCAGAATGTTAAACTGAAATTCTATGTATTTTAGGGCACAGGAAGGTCAGCCAAGCCTTGTTTTCCATTTTCTCTGTGTTGCAACATTCTGCTCACTTAGATTCATGTCTTTGCAGGTAACAATTACCCTTAAGGATCAGTAACAGGTCAGAGCAAAATGTTTCCAAAGAAGGTCAGAACTTCATCTGTTTTATAAGCCTGTTTGTGTTTAGATGCGGTGCCATCTGTGTGTGGCTGTGTCTCTGACTTTGTCATTGCCTTTACCTCCTATGAAGAGAAAAACACACATTCAAATGAGGACACACATCACCTTTTGGGTACTGGTTGGAGTTAATATTGGATCTTTGCAGAGTTGATGATGCTGTTATCATTAACAGGCTGAACTGATTAAATGTAGGATTAAGGTTTAGGTAATGTAGGTAAAATAAATGAAGCGAGTGCAGTCACTGATAAGGACGGTTATGTAAGCATGTGTGTGTGCAAGCAGTGTGAAAGTATCCCAGCTGGCACTGAGGGCACAAAAGGATGTAGGCTTATCTGCTCGCTTGGAGAGGTGTTCAAAATCATATTTGGAAAATAATGGCATAATAAAGACCACAACAGGCAAGCTGTCAAGAGTTCAGATTAAAAGCTCGAGCACAAAAAAGCTTGATGTTTGAAGAACAAAAGATAAGCTTTGCTGACAAGCTGACATAAAATCACAGAAGTCAAGGCAGACAGATCAAAACACTGGGACGTCAGCATGACATGGGAGACTCCAAGGTAGCAAATAGTCTTGAAAACTATTCAAAGTCTCACTGAAATGAGGGATTATGATAACATTTGACTAACATTTAAAGGTTGAATAAAAGCTCTCATCTATCATTGAGCATGTGGATGCGTTTTATATTGGAGGTGTTACCAACTACAAGTATGAGTAAGTATCTCACCAGGTAGGGTGGATGGATGGATGGATGGATGGATGGATGGATGGATGGATGGATGGACGGACGGACGGACGGACGGACGGACGGACGGACGGACGGACGGACGGAGGGATGGACGGACGGATGGATGGATGGGTTATTTTCTAATGATGCAGAAACACGCTAACATAAAAGTTGTTTGTATCTGGAAGCCGCTGCTTTACTAATTGTAATTAATACTGGAATTATGAATGAACAGAAGGATGTCAAAGATGCAGAGCAGGAACAAAACGGAAGAAAGGACAAGGTCTTTTAAATCATTTCCTGTCTTGTACATCAGTGTGATGATTTCCTGTTGTATTGAAGCAAAATATAATAATATTCAGTGTAATTATGTATCTATAACATTAAATTATGTTTAACAATAATTAATATTTCTTTAATTAGAATTTATTTTTAAATAGATTTGTAAAAAACACAGAGGTGGTAATATTGATGCAGTGGGTTGTTTGATTGCTCTTGTTATTCTGTATATGCTGAATACTAAATAATATGATACTCAACTCTTACAGTTGAGAAAAAAATTCTGTCAATCCACACTTTTCTCATCCCACACATTCATTTTCAGTGCAAAAAAATGATTTCCCTCTGGATTTCTGTGTGACCTACAAAGAACCAAGATGAAGACCAATCTCAAAGAAAACACATTCACTCATCACCCAGAATTGTTGGAGTGTTGCATTCAGGCACCTGCATCACCCTCATGGCTCCCTCCAACCATTAACCTATAACAAGACCACAAAAGGTCTGTCTTTCCTGCATGAGCTGAATAAGTTGTTGTCCGATTTTGTTTTATCTGAAAAGAAGGGGTGGTATGTATGTTCTTTGCTTGTTAAGAAGAAAAGGCTTGTGTAAGTGTTAGTTCTGAAGCAACATAAATGATCCAGAAGTTGTTTGCGATTGGGAAAAAAATAATTGTCTCTTACAAATGTGAACATTCAGCATTTTGCCTACTGCGACAACCTCCATGAATAAATAAAGCTCTCCTTCCTGTTTCTTAACAGCTAACCTCTCACTCACTGACCAAGAGCTGTTTCTTAAGCAGATTATCCTTTCTAAATGGGAGTGTGCTCTTCATCCTCTTCACCACCTCTCATGTGTTTAGCAGTGGTCCATTCAGCAAATGACACACTTCCTCCACTCACTCAGGCTGCTCCGCTCTTTGAAGTTAATGAGTCAATACTATCATTCCTTTCGCTTTTAATTAGAAAATGGTTGGAATGATTACACTTTTAATTGAAGCTGTCATTTTCAATTAAGATATGACATCCCTGAGAAGCTCCCTCCTTTCCCAACCACCATCTAAATGTTCTACTCTTGACTTGCTACTCTTCTTCTCCCACTCATACAGTTTGTAATTTAGCTTGGTGGTGGTGGAGGTTTGTCTCTTGATACAAGTGCTTCTTACTATGTGTGTATTCTTTTAAAGAGCTCCTTCTCATTATTCCTCAGCCCTTTTCACACTTGCTTTTTTCTCCTGTTGTTTGCATCTCATCTTGTTCTGATTTTGTTGATTACACTGAAAATACTTGAATATGAATGGGAAGGTTGACAGGTCAGTCCATGCATTGGGTTTACTCACTAATAAGGCAGCATTTTGGTTGTAGTCTGAAGTATGTAGTCCAGATGTTGGGAGTCAGCGCATTCTGATCTGTGAGCATGGCTTTCCTGGTTGCGACTGACAGCAAATTGCACAAATGCTTGAAGGTGATCAAGTCAGGAAAATGATGCTACGCTGCCCTGTTAGATGGGAGGTGAAGATACACTCATCATACAGTAAGTTGGATTTGAGGCACACTGTCAGAAGGTTTATCAGAGCTGGAACTATGAATCTCTGTTGACTTGGTAAATATCCCTCTCCTTTTCCTTTCTTCCATTCTTTAGCATTTTAAGCAGTGAACCATGGAGCTTTCATATTTTTCAAACTGCTATGAGACATGACCTTATAATACCAGATTAGGAGGACCACAAATGGAAAAAATGCAAATGTGAAAGATTGTGTAATTTTTTTTCTCCAACTGGTAATGATTTATACAAACCTAATCAGAATATTTGGGGGCATCGCTGTTGACATGCTGCACCTGGAAAAACACTCTGAATATTAGAACAGAAGATGTAGGTTTTGAGTACCCTTTTCCTTTTGTATTTTTTATTTGCCAGGAGTTTAAAAAAGCCTGCTCAACCCTGAGAGCACATCTTGCACAGAGGTGGGAAAACAAAGGTGGGCAGGTTGCTTTCGAATATAATTCTTTTTTTTTTTCAGGACATGAATATACTTGCCTATGGAATTGAAAATAGTGTGACACATTGGGAAAATGTAAATGTGGAGCTCCTAAAGAAACATTAGTTTATCATTTTATGCCACTTTGTTGCACTGAAAATACTAGATGGTATTGTGTGTGCAAATAACACCACAAGATACAAACTGGCAGAAATGCTCTTAAATGGCTCTAATTTATTTATTTATTTTTTTAACTATTGACAAGAGCAAATGGTAATAAGCCTTGAAAGAACGTTTCCTTGAAGATTCAATAAGGCATCATCGTAATCTAGAATCAGTCTAGTTTCCATGTTGTACTCTTGCCACAATGAGTTTTGTTTTATCCCACCCAAAAATATACCTTACCTATTTTTGTTGCCCAAGTCCAGCCAGGTTTTCAGCAAAATTACAGAAGAGCCGAGACAAATATTTGAGAGATTAAAATCCCATGTCAATGGCCCATCCATCTTAGCAGAAACGCAACCATGATGTTTGTCTTTAGATTTCCTTGCCACATTATTTAGGCAATGAAAAATTCCAAGCTACAAAACCTCCAGACTCCTCACCGCTCAACATCTTGTATATTACAGCTCATGGGGACATATGTTTTTTCACAGCCATCAGAGTATTTCCAACGCAGTTAGTGAAAGAGAAGGCTGGAGTTTATTCAGTTGATTGCATTCGTAAACTTTCACTCAATGCCTCACTTCATCTTACACATTGAAACACTGAATTAAAATCTCTACGGTGAGAGTGAGAACTTTCAAAAATCCATGAAGTAGTGTTGCCCAATTACAACCGAAGATTCAAACCGAAGATTAACCCAAAGGTGACATTTACAACCGAAAAAACAAAAAAAAACATAGGTCTATAAGGACTCACTGAAGCCTCTTTCACACATGAACAACAGCAATGGCTGGGAGAATATTTCACACAAACACTTCACAGTGGGCGACTTTCTGCTGGAGGTGCACTCTCAAAACCAAAAATGCACAGGCAGGTCTGCGTGTGAGCTTTTAGAGAACACTGAGGCACACAGGTCACTTTGCTTTAGAAGTGGGATAAACACCAGTTGAGACTCCTAACCACTGCTGTGTTGACTTTGATATGACATGTGAGCATATCCACAATGATAGTAATATAAAATATATGTGTATAAATATTCAGACTTATGGACACAAGATCTCAGAGAAAACTCATGAAAACCTCATAAAATTTGTAGTTCCACAACTTGGGATGTCTGAATACAGTAATTATGTGTCATTATGTTTGTAGTCGGTGTTAATGTTCCTCAATCATGCATTCCATTTTCCTCCTCCGTTTGTCCTCAGTCTTTCCTCCCTGTCTTTCTGTGACCTCTTTCTTTTCCTCCTCTAAATCTGCTGATTTTTCTCTTCTTCTCTGCTTTCAAAACCTGGAGGAGTGGGGGGCTGCCACTTTTTTACAGTCCATTTCCTGGTGAGGAGGCTCTTGAGTGCAGCCCGAGCCATTCTTTGCCCGCACAATGCTGTATTCTCATTAACTCTTATCAAAGTTCATCTTGCATCCAAATGCTGTGAGCTGCTCAATACTGACTGCGCTGAAAAGAGAAAATGAGAGAGAGAGAATGGTGTAGATAAAGGAAGGGGGAATAATGGTTTAATGGTGATTGTGGATGAGCAGAATAATCACTGCAGCCCTACGACTCGACTGTGATTCAAATTGAAACGGTGTTCATATTTGAAACTTTGATTAAAATGCCTTACGTTTTTGTACCTTACATTTCTTTTACATTAGAAAACAAGAGAGAAAAAAACATTTAAACAGGACTCATAATCCATATTCAATCTTTCGTTGAAGGCACTCGTGTTATTTACTTTCAGTCCAGCATCATAAAAGAAATGCCAATGTGGAGACTCCGAAAAGCTGAGGAGCCTGATTAATGTGAACACACAGTTCAACTCCCGGTAAACAGAAACAGAGTGAGGAAATAAGGTGAGTGCTCAGTGCAGTTTAGATTTGTACAGATGATTAAAATTCTGTCTGTCTTATTTACCTCCCTTCATAAACAGAAACGGTTCCTCCCCCGCCTGGATCATCGGATCCTGCAGAGCAGCTGGAATTCCTCATTCAGATGTAAAGAGTGCTAATTGGAGACTGATTGCAGACATGTGAGAGCTTTCATCTCAACCAGAAATCATCTGTAAAAGGGTTTTTTTTTTCTTCTGTTTTTTATTTTAGCGTTTAATGTTCCTGATAATGTTTTTTTTTAACCTCATGTCATGATGCTGATTAACTGCCTTAAACACTGCCTGTTAATTATAGGTTGAGAGTGGCTGAATTACCATAATCCAGCTAATGATTTCTCATCACTACCAACATATTAATTGATTATAGGAAAATCTTTGCATATCGCAAAACCCAATTGACCTACTTTCATTGAAATCACTTTGGTGTTATTTGATCCAAATTTATCTCGTGTTATTTCGTTTAATCTCAGTTCATCTCATCTCAGTGTCGAACTGACGATGTGTCCATTTGGGGGTGCCTAAAATTAAACTTTGATATACATAGCCTATTGCTCAACATCAATTGCAGAAAGAAGAATTTTATGCATTCATGTCTCTTTACTTTTAATAGTCATAATTTCTATTTGCTTTGATATCAGAGTCATGCTGGCGTCAATAAATTCTTTTTCCTTTTTCAACTCTTCTCATTAGTTTCTTGTCCAAAGACACTGACATAGCTTTACTGAAATAGATACCTTGTTGGGAAAAATCAGGTAAAGGAAACACCTACATACTAACAGCAGCTCTGACCCACAGGGTTAATTTTGTTTGAGGAGATTCGTCAACAAGAAATTAGGGATACATTTGTGTTGCCTGATGTATTTCTTCTGGACTAAAACCCTAACATTGCCCCACTGCACACGTCCACTTTACTCACAGCTCGGTAGAGCAAACACTTTTGAAACCTTTCATTCGCCATCATCCCTCTGCCTCAGCTGCCAAATAAATGCCCAGAGGAAACAGTCTGATACCATAAATCCCCAAAGAATTGAACCATGCTAGATAGTGATGGAGACGGTTTACAATTTGCCCAGGAACTCTGTCCCACAACACCCACACAGCTTTTAGTCAAACCAGTGCCTCCTTTTCCTGAGTGTGTGTACACAAACCTTGAGTTATTTAGTTCAAACTGCTTCAGCTCCTCGAAGAAACAGGTCCTGTAGACAAAGAATACTTTAGGGGATTAGATGCTCTTTGTTAAAAGGAGAATACGGCAACTTTTGTGTGTGAGTATGTGAGCGTGAGTACAGCTTAATGTGTGTGTTTAGACAGTCTCAGGTTTTCAATATGGCACTGTTCTGTTGCTCCCACTTTAATTGGCTGCTGGCCCGTCAGCCTTGCATGAATGGAGAGTCATTTTGGGAGCTGCCACTCTCATAGAGGATTGTCGGTTGCAGCTGAAGGAGAAATTGCATTCCTGTTTCCATACAATGGCTGGTCTGAGTTGGAAGGGGCAAGAGTATCACTGTCATTATCATGACAATGGAAGCTAATTCCACTGCCACCAGCACCATTCTGAAACCCTCTGCAGCGGCCGCTTATCAGGGGGCACCATGAGACCAGCAGGAAGCTGTGCAAGTAACGCATATGAGGCAAAAACGCGCCCATCCAGCGCACACCCCCGGACAAACACATAAACACTCAGTGCTCACTCCGCCCTCAGACAGGTTGTTGTACGCACGAGCCAACACATCAGCAGAAAAAGTTTATTAGACAGCACATCCATTCAGTAATACGCTGTTTTTCCCACTCTTTCCTACTACTCTGACCCACCAGCAGCTTTCTAATCCCTTATTATCCATGTTGGAGTATCTCCTGAAGGAAGGAAGCAATAGGGCAACAAATCAGCGTGTCAGTCGTGACAGTAATCTATCTTCAGAGGTGCTTAGTGAGACTTTCCTCTATTGGATCTTAAAACTCCGTTGAGCTGAGGCACAATTAGAAATTAATAACCCCCTTGACCTCATCACTGTATTGTCAATTTGTATTATTCTTGCACCATATGTTGGTCTTTTTTGTGCAGCTTTCGAACATCTGTTTAATTTGTGTGTGTGTGTGTGTGTGTGTGTGTGTGTGTGTGTGTGTGTGTGTGTGTGTGTGTGTGTGTGTGTTTATCGTCGTCTTCCCTGTTCATAAATAGGACAGCATGATGCCTGACCCACACTTAACTTACCTTGAAAGTTCAGAAAGTTTTGGAACAAGTAATAAATCCCATGCCAACTGCCCAGGGTAGCCTTTAGCCTGCTGGCCAGATTATACACAGCACTGTCAAATCTTGCGTTCATAAATTCATTTTACAATGAAATACAGCTCCCGTCCAAATTAACTGAAATAATAGTTGACCTGCAAAGTAGTTTTTCTCTTTGTCTTCTAAGTCTTACATTTTTTAAAAGAAAGTTACAAACTCAATAGAGCTTTCAATCCATCAGACTCTTTATTAAGTTGAAGGCAGTGACTTAATAAAAAATCAGTTTTAATTCCAAATCTATTATAGATATGTTAAGAAGAAGCTCCAATATTTTATTCTAAAAGGGATACAGTTCGTATTTTAATGTGTTCATAGTTTCCTCCCATCACAACTCTCTGTAGAATATAACACATAAATTGTGAATCATATTTTGCTGTGGGATAACTATTGACTTTCTTATCTGGTGCCTTCTACGAGTCATATGTTACTAAAACTATATGTATTTGTTTGACAGGTGACACAGGTTACTTATCAAGATATTTTAACAAGAAATGACTCATATGCGGTCTCCACTGAACCCTATTTCCTGTTCTAGGTGATTTTATCCCCTCTGCTATTTTGGAAATACATTTTCCTTCCATTTTCTCGGTGGTTCTCTCACATACAAGTTTAGTTCCAGGTCAAAAGACTATTGCCAAAGGAGCAGACTATTATCATAGGAAGTGATCATTCTACTTCAGCTTCTGCTTCTGAAAGTTGTACAGGTTAAGAGTATAAAATAGCTCAGAAGAGATGGGTCAAAATCTGTAATGTCTGCTAGATGGAGTGCAGCTTAGACTACTGAAGACTACTGTAATTTGTTCATAAACCAAAGCGTAGATCTTACAGCAGTGCTAAAGGGGAAATTTAAGGGGCCACCAAAGTTTAAACTCATTCAGAGCGAAAGTTAAATCTCCCAACTTAAATAAATCCATAACTATTCAAGGTATGGTATGGAGCTCAGAGGCCAGAGGATTCAGACATATGCCAGTCTATCCTCTATACAGGGATATGCTATATATATAAATATGTATGTATAAATACAAAAATAGCAACCTTTCAGTGGATAGACTAAATTTGATCTTCTGCAAATAAAACAATGAGAGTATCAACCTCACTTGGGAATCCACCTACACTACGATACATACAATATATAGATTGCTACAGCGACATTATTTGTATGTGTATGCAGATTTTCAAACTCCAACAAGTGTAAACTTGGATTTCAATATTTCGTAAGATCAAGCAGATTAAAGATAACAAATAGCAAGAATAACTATCAAGAATTGAGCACCTGACAGTCGAGTAAATGTTTGTCGGTAGCTGATTAAAGCAATCAGAAAAGTACACATGAAGCTGACTTGAGCTCATTATCCTTTGCTGCCCACCCCACCGGAGAGTCAGGAACACTACAAGGTCAGAAAAGACAAAAATATGGCCGACATTATTAAGATTTCACAAGTAGTATTTGTGAAGGACACAAGTGCCAGCAGGTTGGAGTGGTTTGAGGCGTTCACTGGAAACTGATGATGCCCCTTCTTTGCCGGCTTGCTAAAAATATTGAGTTCTTTCTGAACGCTTGTTTATAACTGTTTGTTATGGAGGACAGCACACATCTTTGGACAGTACTCGAAATGATGAGCAGGGGAAGCAAACACCAGAAATGCTCACTGAAGATTTTAAAAAGGTCAAAAAATCTAATTAAAATCTACTGCAAACTAAATTCACTTTTCCATTTGAAACCGTCAAGCAGGCTGGTGGTTAATTAAACCTTGATCATTTTAATAATTTTGACTGGCTGAGAGTGGTTGGACACACGGTGGTTGTTTGAATATTTTCGCCTTGATCTAAATGCTGGACCAAATGACTGACAGCACAGGTAAAACCGAAACATGCTCTGTATTGCTTAGTGTGAAAAATAAGAGGAAGGAGAAATTGATCTGCATGGTGATATTTCTGATAATCCCTGAACAAATGAAGGCAAGTTTCCTTCATCAGCATGTTTTTGGTTTTATTTATCAGGAAATGTGATGGTGTGTGGTGCTTTATCTCTGTGTAGCCCTATCATTCGCAGGCAACCTGTCCAGGTGACATCCGCCTCTTGCCCAATGTCAGCTGGAATTAATAAATGCGCATGATTATCAAGCTCTAATTATTTTAGTTTTTCGCTTCTCTTTGTTCTTTGCTGTTTTTCTCCGGGAAGCCCACCAATGTCACTCTTTTGTACTTCCTGCTAGAAAAATTAACAGAACTAGGATATCCTTTGATGGTTTCGGACTCATTTTTATTTTTCATGCTTTAGATTTGAAGCCATAAAATGTCCAATTCAATCAAAGAATAAACAGCAAGGGTTTGAATTAAGAATGCAAGTATTTAATGAGTAAAAATACTAAATTGAACAGCATATACAATATGTCTAAACCATGCTGGTCTATAAACAATGAAAACGGAAAACACACAAACCAACAACAGTGGCCACTGATACATCTGATGAGTTAATGTGAGGGCCGGCACATCCATTTCAGCCCCTTTAGAATTCCAGGTCACCTAACATCTTTCCACAGTGCAATGAGCTCAGCATCTGCAAAATACACACAGACGTACATATTATGGAACATGCATAAATACAGAACAGAGAAGAAGGCTGCAGCCATGGCTGTCCGTGTCAGAAATCCTCCGTCATCCTGCAGTTCTACTCAAAGATAACGATGAAAGACTGTTAATGAGACGTAAAATACGGAATCTTTTTCATGCACATTGAAATTTACACCCCATGCATAGACAGAACTTTGGAGCAATGCAGCTTAGTGTCTGCCTCAGGCTACACGATATCCATCTATCATTTCACTACCAATTAACAAAGCAGAGCTCTGGCAGCTGGGAGTTATTGTAAAGGACTTTGGCTCATGTATTTATACTCTTTGTTGCAGTCGAAATTTGCTTTTATGAAAGTTGAGACGGTTCCGGAAATGTTTTCCTGAGAATGACTAAACACAGAGGTTTTTACACTATAAATGGCCTAAATGTGGCTAAAGCTGCAACTCCCACTAACAGAACACTAACTCTAAAGCCCCCATGATTGTTGACTAGCCCTGTTCTGCACATACAGAAGCCACAGATTGTGAGATGATGCGATGACTTTAAAAGCCATTTATCCATTCTAAAAAAAAAAAACTCTCTTAGCAACACTGACAACATTCAGACCAGAGTTAGTGATGTGGAATCATTACCAGAGGACAGTGCAAAAACACAGTCAAATGGGCAAATCTAAGCGCCTGACACCATCTCATCCCCCCGTCAGTATAAGTGGTATGTGTGTCTAAACACTGCAGGCCTCTGTGGAGCCAACGCTTATCGATTGCTTGAAGGTTCTTGATGGCGAGCACTGAGTGGCATTGATTTATACTAAGAGGGATGTTTAAATGTGTGGACGGGATCACAAAGGGATTTTATTTATTTATTTATTTATTTTTCACATTCTGACTGACCGGAGTGGATTAACATTTCAAACTTCACTCTGTAGTGATTACCAGAGACAGGCTATGAAACAGACAACAGTAATCACCTGAACATAGCTAAGCGGGGCAAACAATGGAAATGACAGCACTCATTATAAAGAGTGATCTGTTTGACGGGGAAAAGGGATAACACCCATTCTTTAACCCAAACCGAAAAAAAAACAAAAAATCATATTATTCTTTGCATTCTCTCGTGCATGAAAATTAAATTAGCTCATGAAAACATCAAAGTAATCTCCTTAGTATCATCTCTAATGATCTTATAAAATGCCCATTAATTATCAATTACATTAAAGAAGCTAGTACTGAACAATGTTTTCTCTGGCTCTATACAGCCACAAGGCTTTTGGAGAGGCAGGTCTGTTTCATCTGTAAGGCCACAGTCTGTTTGTTTTCTGCTTCAAAGCTACTGGTGCCTGACAGGCAAGAGAATGCGTGTTTGAGGGGAAAATATGGGAGGACATTTCACTGTCCCTTGTTGACAGCTGTGGATGTCCTGTGGTGGAAGACTAGAATAGATTGATAATGCTTGTGTTGCAGCCTGTGACGCAGAGGACTAATGTGCATAGTAATATATACATTTAATTCTGGAAGTAAAATCAGTCTGCTTGTAAAAAAGTTACCAGTGAAGAAAGGATGACTGTTACAACATGATGAATATTTCAAGAAAGATTTGAGATGTGAGCCAAGGGTTTTACCAAAGCTCTAGACGTCACCAGATATCTGTCCATCTTAAAAAAGCAGTGACTATAGATGGCTAAGGATGCTCATAAAACTACAGACCCTCTGAAGAAAGAAACAAAAGATTTTGTGTCCCTGTAATTATTGTTTTCAAGCCATTATGAGAATGGAGTGAGCAAAATTATCCATTTCTTTAAAACTTTTGCCATTGTACTACTTTGAGATTATGAAATGGATACGAAAAATGGATTTGCTTGAAATATTGAATAAATGTCCCCCATTTAAATGTATGTTTTGTGCAAAACAGGCAACCTTTTACTCACAATTTATAGTAACAACAACATTTTGGGCACCAACCGTTGTGTATATTTGTTTATTGTCTATATCTCTGTTCAAAGGCAACCCAAATTTCAACAGTCCATGTTCTTTGTAGAGCAACATAATGAATCAGAAGTTGTCTTCTTCGTTTCCAGGGGATGAGAATCCTGTGGAGGTAGTCAGCTCTACAAAAGACTGGCCTACCTTTATCCCATCCACACTTCCACCCACTCTTTCCCCGAAGGAGCCTTACTGTGTTGGCAGATGTAACGGTTCCTGGTTTTGCAGCGCTGGTCATTCCAGTTGAAAGCACTTTGTGCCTGCAGTTCTACACAGTTTCCAAATCTGGACAGAGAAAGAAAATCAGCGAGATACAGTACACACCGAGAACTCCAGCTAGCCCCCACAGACAGAGAGCAGTTGGTCAGTTTGACTTATGAAACGTTCAAGAGTCAGTTTGAGACTGAACTGTTTTAAATAGCTTTTAATATTACATTGTTTGCAGAATACAGATTGTTACCCATTTGAATGACTGAAGTCAGTCAGATTTACTGCAGGACCATGAAATTGACAGGCTAACACGGTCAGGAAAAGGAGAGACATCTAGTGGTCACGGGGGCAGCCGCAGCTCAGCATAATCACTACCCAGGTACAGAATTTAATTGGTTTGTTTAATTAGAACAACAAATAAAATAATTACATTTCTGCAAATTAATGAAAAAGCTCATGTACTTCAGAAAGGCCAAAATCACAGTTTTGTACTTGGAAATGCATTTTCTGCCTTCAAGTTAGGTCCCAGTGTGCTTATCTGTTTACGATGTACTCAACAGTGGCTTTGCGCGTTTCCAGAAAAGGCTTCTTACCCCTGGTTATCAGGCTGGCCAAAAGCAAAGCTGCTGAATTGAAGGTTCTCTCCTGTGTCCCAACGAAAGGAGTCTGTTGGAGGCTTGTATGTCAGACCTGCAGAGCCAAAGCAGTGTTTCATGTATTCAACACTTCCAAAAAGGGATACATATAAATGTATATATATATGTATTCTGATTGGTGTTTACTTTTCGTAAAAGTTAAATAGTATACTGCTAATAATAATAATAATAAGTGTTGTTGTTTTGTGTTGTATTACCGCTAAAGTTAATGTTAAACATAGAAGGTTTTACCTATCCAGAAATTTTTGGTTTCAGCATGTGTGTTAGTTATTTCATTGCTTGCCCCAAGCTCGCTCAAATAAAAAGCCAGGATGTCCTGAATCTTCTGGTTGTGGATGTGAGCAAGATTTCCCCCAAGTTCCTATGTGTTTAAAAAGAGAAAAGTGCAAAGTCAAAGAAAACAAACATTTGCATGTAGATGTTATACATTGCTTTATATGTGGTTGTAGAGGGGGTCCCACTCCCACAGTGGGTAACACTTATTTCTCACCTGACACAGAGTTTTGGCTCCATAGTAGGTGTCAGCCTCTGAAGACACCGTGTAGCAAGTTCCATCTATCATCACAGCACAGATATGATAGGGAAACTGCACTTTCTCTGTTGTGATGCAACCAGCCAGAAAGAAACAACAAAGGTTAACATGACATTTGGCATCTATCTTTGTTCAGGTTCACAGAATATTCCCACCTTCTAAAGTATCAATTTTGAAATGGGGCAGAACATTGTGGAATTCATACTATGATTCGTTGCTGATATGAGGGCAAAAGTTGAATGGCTAGGAAAAAATCATGTAAACTAATGAGTAGAACAAAACCATATTGCTTTTACTGTATACATTTTCATGTGCAGATGAGCCAACAGGTCAATTTAAGCACGTTACTTTGCTTTGTTTGGGTTAATAAGGCAAAATGAGACGTAAAAGAGAGAAAAATGGACACGAACGTGCTACAAAGCATGGCAAAAGTAACACAAAAAAACTGGTGGGGTTCTATAGCATACACTTAATATATCCATACAATTATCAACTTACATGAGATGAGGAAAGACAGTGGAAAAAAAATCTGACTAAAAATGAATCAGGGAAACAAAAAACAATCACATTGAGAAAATACAATCTAAGTTTCATGTTAACTGAAAAAAAGAGGCTTAACAGGTGGCTAAAAGCTAAATGAGATATGTGTGTTTTTACACAAAATGCGTAAAGGCACAAAAGGCCACAAAACATGATCAGTAGCTCACATATGATCCAAGTTTTGCAATGTGTGCAGTTGGAGGTGTACAAGAACAAAACTGACTATTGTTTGTGAATGTTCAGTTCTCTGTAAGTTTGACTCCCTTGTACTTATCAGAGGCGAATTGTGAAAAAAAATCTCCTCAGACTGATGAATGAATACCCCCACTGAAAGCTTGTGTGAGCTCTGTGCAATTAGATTTCATTTTCACAAAAAGTTATAAAGAATGTAGTCAAGGGAGCATTAAAGGAATGCAGTACCAAAAATACAGCATGCAGGCATCAGATAGGCATATATTAATGCCTCCTTAACTCACCTGCACACTCAGCACCACTGTAGCCAACATCACATAAGCAGGAGCATTCTTCTTCTTTGAAACGACCGTGGATGCACTGCATACTGCATCGAACTGATAAAACACACACACACACACCAAAATCCTTCTTCTCTTTATCATTTTTTTCAAGTTAAAATGCACAAAGCATGTTCTGTTTTATGAGTGATACCCTGGCAGAAATGTCCAGTGAAGCCCTGGTCACACTGGCATTTGCAGGATGAAACATTAAGTCGGCCATGTTGACCACAGTTGATACGGCATGGGTTCTTGGGGATCTCTGTTATAAAATGGATGTCATTTGGCAAAATGCGCATCTGGACACTTGAAACACGACAGGAATTGAATTCCAGTTAGAATTGTATGTTCTTACCACACAGTCCACCTACATGATTCCACAGTCTGAAACAGCCAGACATCAGAGCGGTGCAGAGGGAGCAGTACAGCCCCGACTGGTAAGGGGGCACCAGCCCACCATTTACCTCCCAATTACCCCTAAAGAAAAAACAAATGAGCTGAAAAACAAAGAAAACAAAAAAAAAACACAAAAAAGATTTCTAGATTATTAGTACATTAAACCATCAGCTTTAACTTTGCTAAAATTGACCATTTTACATTACTTTAAAAAACAAAACAAAAAAAACAACATGTTTCATTGGGGTAAATGTGTCATTTTTACCCAGGGTAATATGCGCACACAAACATTTCCCAGAGGCTTCCATCCTTTGGACACAGCTGACTGGCACAGCCCACTTGACTTGAAGTGGCCCAAACCAGCTGCACATACACAGAAATGGGTTTGAATACAAAGCAGTGCTATTGTTAAAGATAAAACCAATCTGCTGTATAATCCCTGGACTCTAAGTTTTGTATCTGTACCTGTGTATAGTGCTGACAAGTTGCATTCTCTCTACACCGACCATTCAAGTAGAGAAAGTCATCTCCCTCCTTAAACCAGGCATCGATGATGTCACTAAACGAGCTGACACCATGAGCAGAAAGATGTGTGTTCCAGCCGACGTGACTGAAAGACGGGGTTCCATGAAGGGAGGGGTCTGTCCGACACAGTGCTGCTTGTTCCTTCGCAAGTATTGCCAGTCGCTGATTCCACTCCTGAGAATGAGCATCGGATCTTAATATCATTAATAGGTTTTCATTTAAAAGAAACACTGTGCAGTAAATTTTTGTTCTTGTTTGCCCATGTATAAACAGACAGAGCTCTAGGAAACATGATAACAGGCTATATAAGACGACTTTATAGCATTAGTTTAAGATGTATTTCATCAGAAGTTTAAACTCTACCCGTTCAGTTTTCAGTATTACAGGAAACCAGATGTTCCTTTTCTGCACACCTGGTAAATACATATAGACAGACTCGGTTGCTTCAGTGGAAGTTGATAAAAAAAACTCAAAAATCTTCCTGACATTTTGCCATTACATTGACTGATATAAGGAATTTGATCAAGTGTAGAACTGTAAATCATGATTTCTTTGAGCAATGATAATTCATCAATAGCGTACAGTTATGAATACACAGGAGTGTGACACTGAGATTAACAGCTGAGTTGACACTGTTATAATTATGACATGACACCTGTCATGAACAGGAATTAGTTTTAATAAAGACTAATGATAGCTGTCTGTGATAGTCATTCAGTAAGAGATTAAATCATTATAGACACCTTAATAAAAAACTAAGCCAAGGAAACGTTTCCCTGCTCTAGCTCAACACAAAAGGTCATAGCTGGCCTAAATTTAAATTCTGGACTATCAAGCTTCTTTTTTTAAGCATTCATTCAGTTGCCTTACAGCGTGATGGTTCCGGGTTCAAATCTGTTTGTTTTTTCTCCTTGTAAAAGTGTGTCTTTTTCCAAGAACCCTTCCTCCCAGAGTCCAATAGTTACTCAGAGTTGAACGGTAAACTCCACAGTGAGGATGGTATTTTTAAAAGTCTGGGATTAGCCACCAGTCAGGCTGCACTTAGGGGTTAAGGCAGAGAGGTTAAAATATTCACACATTTTCATGGCTGAAGCGCAGATTCTGGCGCTTAGTGCAAATTGTTTGTCAGTGGTGGAGCACCAATATCATCTAATGACTGTAATTTGGAAGACAGGCCTCGTAGATGGTGTACAAAAAAGGGCTAAGGTCTCTGCATTTCGCTATTTGCTCCGCTCTCTTACGTCAGCCAGAAAAGTCTTTGATGCCAGTGGAGGGGAGCTGAGCTCACTGAGCAGAGATATTTCACTAGCATGTCTTGTTCAAGCAGTTGTTCGATGTGAAAGTCTCTGAGGGTATGGACGATCAGTGTGTTTATATTCACTTAAGCACAACTGCTATTGAGATTAACATATCATTCTTGAATGAATGAGGCATTGTACTTCACCCAAAAGCTCTGGCTTTCTAAAATTAACCATGTTTTTAAAAAAAGTTTTTTTTCAAGTTCTGAGATCAGTGAGATCTAATCTCATAAACAGAGGTCACAATTTGCATATCAAAAAGTGAATACTTAATTGTCATTTTGGTAGAACCTCATAATACTTGTTGGTGTGAATATCTCAAAGAAAAAGCTGCTGAGGGGGCACAGGGAGGGAAAAGGAAGAGGCCTCATTCATTCTTGAAGTGTTGGTATTTTATCTTATACTAAAGCTAAGCCTAAATGACTGTATAATAATCACTTCTACACAATCTCACCACAATGCTTGCTGGTTCATCCCCGTGTATGTGTGTGCAAGGGGGGTAAAAAATGTATTCAGATATTCAAAAACACAGCCGAAGCCTTGAGCCTTTTAGCGTTTATCAGCAAAGCTCTTTAATATGTCTTTTCAGCTCAGCAAAGCTTCCTCTGAGGGCTTTTTTTTTTCTTTTTTTTACCTGTAATACCAGAGTTGTGAATGCAGGATGATTATCCACATCCTCTCTTTCTCATTACTGACTTATCAGCTCAGAACAGTTCTCTGAGGCTGGAGAGCAGTTGAAGAAAGAGGCTCACGCTGTATGGGTGGTTCTGAGGATGTAATCTGTGACAAAGGGAAAGTTTGCCCTAGTACAAATCTCATTTTAGGCTCAGAAAGAAGAGTCATTATCATCTCTTACACCTGAGTGAAAATGCTACATAAAAAGCAACCCTTATCTCTCTGACTCACCAGCTTCTTTTTTTAATCACTGTTTTAGTGAGAACATCCACTAGGATTCTAATAGTATGCGCCCTTCATTAGTGTTAAGAGTCAAACAAGACAATGCTGTTTCAAAAAGTTTCATCCTTATCTGAAAATGACAGGTAAAAGAGGGATTCATTGGTGTCATTTCACTGTATTAACCTTACAGGACAATTTGCAAAGCTCATAGATTTTGGTATAGTTCTCATTTCCAACGTTATCCACTCACAAAATCCACACTCCTTAGGCTGGTTTTACCTCCAAAACTGACATGTAAACCTCTAAAATATCACAATTTTACAAAATTAACTAAATGAACTTTTTGTGCAGTGGACTAATGTAGCACAACTTATCACAGGCCTTTGATTAAGTTTTGCTTGATGCCATGTTTCAACATTTTCCTATTCTGAAGAATGTAATAACTGAATTGCACGAACCAGCTTTCTCCACTGAAAATGTATGATTATGTGCAGCATATTTCTCAGAATCTGCAGGTTTCCACATCTTTGCACTTGTCTATCCAGCATAGCTTACACCATCCTTAACAAAAGCTTCTAGTTTGTTTGATCTTGAAAGCATACTGAATAAGTTGGCAACCGGTGGCCAGAGATTTTACACAAGAGAAGGGAGAGATTCAATAAAATTCCAGTGATTCTTTTTTTAAGATACATGAGATGCATTGTAAAACAAATTTCTTTTGAGTTTTCGCTCCATGCACAATTTACCACTCAAAAAAAGCGCATGTTGTTAACAAAAGGATAACGTTAAACCTGTCACAGAGGAAACGGCAAGTGCACTATTCAAAAACAGAGGACACACACAATAGGTGCCACTAACCATTTTTTGCATGTTAGCCGCCATCGGTCTGACCCGGCTGCGCAGTCTATTGTGCTGGGCGACGATCTGAGAGGGCTCCTTTGCCCTGAGGCCTGCAAGAGAACACAGACGCTCATTTACTATACCTCAGCTGCAGTTGCCAAGGTAACTGAATGCAAATATGCAGGATGTTCAACAGCACTTTAACGAGGGAAAGTTTGGAGCATGGCTTTGCAAAGTCTGTCAATCAAGCCTTTAGGGTCCAACATTTCAGTCAAAGAACAAAGCAGAATGCAAAAGCTGTTGTGGGTCAAATGAGGCTGTCTGGTGACAATAACAATGGTTAATCTGACTGCTAATAACAGAATCCTAAAAATACACTCAGATTATCCCTCCATAAAAGGGTCTGGAAGCGTAATACTGTCATTTAATGCTACCATTAACCCCTCTGAACTCAGGAAACAAGTAATAACCCTGTCTTATCATGACACAGGGAGCATAAAATGTCTTGACATGATCTTCTTAGGCCTAATAAAACTATGACATGAGAATCAGGATTTGTTGAATTTATAGTGCTGTCAAGTATCTATCTTTTTCTCTTTTTTCTGTGGATAGCATATAAAAAACCTAGAAGTTTAAAATATTTTCTTTAATACTTAATACTAGTTGCCTGATATCCTTTGTCAGTTCATGTTCGGAGGTATCGTTGATATATATCATTAAATTGCGAAATGTTATCTTTTTCCCCCTCACATTCGTTACGTGTGAACTCCCTCGATAACCAAAAAAAAAAAAGCAAACTTGTATCGTTCTTCTAGAGAGTGAAGGGTGAAAAATGCTGCCGTGGCTGTCAAAAAACTATAAAAAGTGGTTATTGGCTCAGATAATGGCACGTTCCGACAGGACAGATAGATCCTTTACGCGGTCAGCAGGTGGCTCTTTGACGAGCGTCTGCATCTTATATGATGAAGATCTGAAAGCCAACGCGAGGATACAAGGTTCTTCTTGTGAGCCTGAACTCTCAGAGACAATATTTATTATAATTTACCATAAGAGAACTCCTTAGATTACACAACTATATATTTTTTCTAAAGCCCTTTGCGCTGGAATGGCCCTCGTGGCGTCAGTCACGCGTGCGTGTGCAGTGAGTTTACCGGTCTCGGAAGACATCTGCGTGTCCGACAACTGTGCGCCTGTCCGATCCTGAGAGGTAAAGGATTCCAGTAAAAACAAAAAGAGAAACAGACCCAGACTGCGGGTGGCTGCCACAGACCCCATCGTGGAGATCTGAGTCGTCCCGAACAACCAACCCCCCGTTAAGATCATCCTGCCTCCCCCTCACTCCCCCACTCCCCTGCTGCCATCATGGTCACCTATTAACAAACTGTCACTGGAAGACCCTGAAACCTGATTGTTACAGCATTCATCCAAATAGTGGGCTCAAGTGTTGTTTCTTTTTCTGCTTTTCAGACATTTAAAAATACCAAATGGACACTTGAGGCTGACATGGTCAAAACAGGGATACAGCAATCAGTGATTAACCTGTTCAGGATCAGGCAGGAAATATAAAACTTTTACTGAAAACAAACAAAAACTATCCCTCCACCACCATGCCTGCTCATAAGGTCCCTTCAGCTGTGCTGGATGCTGCGCTGTACATCATCTATCTAACCTCTAAAGTGTGAGCGGAAGCTTCTTCTTAACAGTTTCACTGAGTTTTTATGTGGAGTGAATTGGTTGAACTTGTTTCAAAGGCTGATAACTGTCTTGAATTGTTCCTCCTTGTAAATCCTGTAAATATCTTTGTAACTGTTTATGTCTATAACAATGGCCTCTATTCGCTTCTGTAAGCAAACTGCCAATGTCTTCCTTCTTTGGTATTTTTGTAATCTCACATCTGAGTGGTTCGCTCCAACAAATGGACTAAATCAATTGACAGGAAACAGATGGCTCTCCTTAAGTCCTGATAAGTAAAACTCCCCATTTAAAAGTATGTGCACCTTCTTTTTCTCTGCAAATATTTTTACCTGCAGACTAAAATATTTCGATATTTCGATATTTTCGACTGTCCCATGCTGGAAGTCATATCCACCATAGATTCCCATCTACTAAGGGACAGAGATAACATTAAACCACTCTGAAACTGAAGTTGAGCAGGAAAGTCCCTCATTGTTATTGATGGGAGGTGTGGCGAGACAGAGAGTTGATTACATTTCAGGTGAATCACTGGAGATCATCTTTGTTGTTGAGATGAAGTGACCCATAAAATTCTTCAGTGATGACGATACTAATCCAGACATTGTAGAATCAAATGTGGTACAAAAGGCAGGATACGTCTCGGAGTGTCATGGGACAGGATGGACCTTCCCAGACCCCTGTTTAAACAGTGAATAGGTCCCCCGGGCCTTTTTTAGTTGTCATGGACCCACTGTGAGAAGCCTGAATCACGATCTACACACAGTGTAGTGATTCACTGCCCGGACAAAGCCGAAGCACAACACAATAGAGTCATGCCACCGCTGTGAGCTGTGGGCTTCTTACGGTAAGGATTTGGTCCAGATGCTGTCCAGCTCAGTCAGATGTGCCCACCGGGTCCAGTAACCAACTGAGTCATCTGCTTGTGCCCAGTGTACTTGAATGCTGACTCCTGTCAAAGCACACCACTAAGTCCTTCACTTGAGGGAGCTTGTGAAAATCCTCTAAATTAGTACTCGTGATCGTTTTTAGCAAATAACTAAAAATGATAACATTATTTAGGGGAATAGATGAGACTATGTTGTGGCAATGTGTTTTCAACTTCTGGCGCTGTGTAGACGGCTGCCTCTCCAGTATCTTCTGGTAACCTTAATTTCCTGAGGGAGTCTTCCCAAGGGATCAATAAAGTTCAGTCTAAGTCTAAGTCTAAGCCTTTATTTAGAAAAATCAGAAGAAAATGGATAGAAGGATAGAAAGATTACACAAAAAAACAGGAATGTGTAGACAGTATGCATGTACTCCTGCAGAGGGCATGGGTTCACTGTAGATTCCCACATCATCCACATCCAGCCACTTTGAGCAGTCAGGAAGTGCACTCCAGCTCAGGCGAAGGGATAATAATGTTTTCTTCCAAGACTCTTTTTCTGATTGGCTCCTGAGGAGTAAACCCAGCATTCCACACTATTTAGCCGTGGCAGCTTTACCACTGTGTTTTGTCCCACCTGAATTCCATGCTCTGTGCAGACTGACAACTTAAGGTCCACCCTGTCTGTCACCCAGACATCTGAGGGCTGCTCATCGACGGCGCATCGAGGTGAAAGGAAACATGTTTGCGTCAGCTGAGAACGTCCTCATCTTGCTGTGCCTCTGTTCACTTCATCCTACTTTTGGACAGGTAGGAATCTATCCAACATCATTCCTATTGGTTTCATTTAAAGTAATAATATTGAATTACTTTGGAAATGTATGGTAAAACGTGTATTGAATTATTACATGTTAAATTACCAAATTAGGCTTACTTTCCCACTCAGAAACACGTAAGACGTACTACTTTGAATATCCTTACTGTACTCTACACAGAAAAATCTCACAGAGCAGACCTTCAGTCGCCTCTACTTTGCACTCAAGCTAGAGAAACAACATCTCACCGGCTCCAAAGACTGAATTCACTCACTATATCTTTGCTGCGAATCACTGAAAAGCAGCTACGCATTTCCAGGAAGCTACATGTGTCTGTGAATGACTCTCTTCAAGCCTTTGCATGCATGCCTATCTGTGCATGCGTAGTGTTTGTTTGCGTTCTGCTACAGATACGGCCTACATGAACACATATCTGTGAGTGTCTGAGAATGTCAGTTTGATGGTCCTTTACACAGTACATGATCGAGCAAGCTTTGATTGCGTAAAATAGTATTGTAATGTCCTTTTGATTTGACCGTGGTAACATTGCTGAGATAACATGTGGCCCTGAGAAATGTTTGCCGTCAGACCACCAACAGCAGTCATTGTCTCCCTCTAGATGACTGAAATCTTACCATACCTCGGTTCATTAGGAATAAGAACGTTGTTTCCAGCAAATATTTGCCCTTCTTACACAACCCCTGCAAGAGGAAAACACTAATTGGTTGTGCGAAAACATGCATGAGAGTGGAGGGTGCTAAAGACAGAATGAGGGATAGAATGTCTGCACCACTACCTCAACTTAACACCCTCTAAATATCATTGCATAACTGTACGTGGAAAAGATTTTAAACCTCTGGCAAAGGCTACACCTGAAACCACATGACAAGAAACACACTGTGCTCCACAGAGTACTTCTCTGTTTACGAAGGGGCTAAATGAACTAGCCAACTAGCAAATGAGGAGGTTTCTGCTTTTAAGTCCACACAGTGATCAAACACACTCTGATCCCTACTGCACAACTCCCACATAAGAACACCTCAGCCTCTGTACCGCACAGATATCTATTTATGACATTTGCTTTGGTTTGAATACCTGCACTGGCTATGTTGCAGTTACAGGTTTGATTCCATTTTACACACTTTTTTTAGATAGAGTTCAAACAGGTGTCCAGGTGCTTTTCAGGTGAAAAGCGCCCCCCCTGTGGGCTGCTGTGGCTTTGGAGATCACCATTTTTTTATTATTCAGAGGACCAGTTCCTTGATCCATGGCTTTTGTCAGTGGGAAATCCCTTAATGCATTAATCAGAGGGAAGGGGTGTGTATTACTGAGAAAGTATTCGATAAATTTAAAAAACAACTTTAGCAACCAAGAGGAGCTATGCGTATTGTTGAACGTTGTCAGGAATGTGACAAGTGCTAGCTGTCAATAAGCAGCAGAGGCACGCATAAATGCAATCCATTCGATGTTGAAGCTGTAAAAGCTTTTCATTATCTGGCTTTTTCGAGTGCTGCAAATGATTGAAAATGCTGGAATGAATGGGGTGGTTCTCTCGCTCATAAATCAGTGAGATCAGTGGCTTGTGGTCTCTTACTTCAGGAGAATTTTCTGTGTTGATAAATATTTATTTTTAACTGGCCTTGGCCAGAGGAATAGATTCACTGTACAACCTGGAAAACCACTGTTCCTTCTGAAGAAAAATTGATGAAAAAGCTCAGTCGTTTTTCTGAATCTGTAGATGTTTAAAGCTTAAAACAGGTTAAGCTTTTTCTACAACTGCCTTACATCTATGTAACAGTTTCATATATAAAGTATTCACTATCCTTTTGTCTCTAATTGCTTTTGTTGTAAACTTAATTGGACTCTAAAGTGTCACTTGGCAACATTTTTGTTTTTAAATATCATTAAAACCTCAATATAAATATAAGACATTAGGCAATAGGCAAAGTGCTTTTTTTAGTTAACCGCTGTGTTTTCCTGCAGGACTGTCCCAGTAGACAGGAATTACAAGGCTCTCTGAAACAGGTCCAGAAGCTTCTCTCAGCGCATGAAACCACCTGCTTGCAGAGTCTCCGCAATTTGAAGAAGAAAATAAATGTACTCCACAGCAGTGCAGGAAAGCAGACGACGAAAACCATAAACAGTGAGCGGCAGCCCTAGAAAGACAGACAGATCTGTCCAAAGGTGAAATGATTGTTCTAATCATCTACACCCCAACCAGGTACCTGTCCCAAGCTGGACGCTCCCAGCAATGGCCGGAAGCTCGGAAAATCCCACAGCGCAGGCCATGAGGTCCATTTTCTGTGTGACCCCGGTTACGAACTTGTGGGATCAGAGAGCAGGGTTTGTCAGGACAGCCTGACCTGGAGCGGCCAGTCCCCCGTCTGCAGAGGTCAGAGTCCAGTGCTCAGATGCCCGTCCTCACTGTGATGGTCATTTTTCTCCATCTCTGTCTGCCTACTTTCTTCCCTCCTGACTCTCTCTGTTCCTCCTTAACCATCACTCATCCTGCTATCTGACCCACTGATCGCTTTTACATCCCTGTCAGCATCTCCATTGTGAACACCGTCCTTTCTCCCCTTTTTGTGCATCTGGCATGTCGCCATTTTCCATGTAGAGACACATTTCACATCCGACCTGTGATCATATTTCTTTTGTTCTGCTGTCCAGAGTGCTTTTTGAACGTTTGACATGGGATATTCCATTCCAGACTACTTCTCCTCGTCGGCAGCTCAAAGGCTTTTTGATCAAGATGCAGCTTCTGCTTAAAATTTGGCTGCACTAAAGCTTTTCTGCGCCATTGTTTCCTCATGTTTCTATCAAATATGTCTATATGTATCATGCCGTTGTGTTCTCTGTAGTTCAAGGATCAAAGTTATTAAGTTGCGCACGTCCCGGTATCTCTGAAAGGGTTCAGAGATATGAGCCTGCATAACTTCCTCTCTGTCTTCTTCCCTCAGACATCAATGAGTGTGCATCGTCTCCCTGTTTGAATGGTGGGGCGTGTGTGGACGAAGTGAACCAGTTTTCTTGTGTCTGTGCCAAAGGTTGGGCTGGAACTACATGTCAGAGCCCTGTACCAACATGTAAATATAACATTTAATATGCTCAGACCAGACATTCACACTTTGCATGTGGAATTTTACCATCTTACCACAGGGATGTTTAGGCCTTATCTATGGTGAAATTTAAGCATAAATGATGACAGAATCGTGATAGTATGTTGAATAATTGTTTAAAAGACATAGTTTTATAGGTCACTTTCCAGTCTGCTGAAGGAGATCACTCTGGCCAGTGGTCTGACTTGCCAATACAAGCCAGTGCTAAATACCAAGAGTGGGTCTTACTGAATTCCAGCATGAAGTCTCATTCGGTACTTGTTTAGGGCTAATCTGTAAAGAACAGTTACTTTTGATTATTTTTTAAAGTATTTGGATCCTACAGCTTTAAGTTAAAATAGCAACCAGTCATAATGAATAAGCTTAGAATTATTAATTTACTACATTTAATTTACTCTATCAAGCCTAAATAAAAGATACATATCTGAAATTTGTGTTTTGCTCTAAACAAAATGCAAGAATACAAAACAAAGAAATGAACAACTATATTTTATTAGGGGGGCCACTGCCAAAATATTTTTGAACAAATCATAGACAATGTGATGATGCCAGACATCTCAGAAATATATGTATTAAACAATATACAAATGACACAAAAGGATTACACAAAAGGGTTTAGTTAATTTAGTTATCTGAATTAATGTATTCTGGGGCTCACAATAAACATCTACCTCATTTTTTATCAGGTTTGAGAAACATTAAAAGCAAAAGGTATAAGGTAAATGTGTTCCTGACTATATCAAATCATCAAATAAACAGATGGATAGACAAACTGGCAGACATACAACTGGAGAACAAAATGCCTCGGGCTACAGCTTTTACCCAGAGGCAAAAATCCAACCCTGAAACAACGTGTTATATTCATCTAAAACAAACTGCTATCGAAGCCTCAGTGCTTTTCCTCACTGATTTTAGATACAAAGTTAGTATGCTAATCCAAGTAACGCATTATGTTACTGCAATTTACAGAACTGAAACTGACAGTGGCCGTGTCAATTCCTCATCAGCTCCCCTGCTGTGTGTGAGACATTTTATCAGTCGGATTAATTAAACACGGAAGACCAGAGACTGATTTGGAGAAAAAAAAAATTGACATGTGAAAATATTTTTGACAGCTGACCACAATTTCTCCTTTCTCATCTGACTTCATCGTTCAGTCTTTATCACCATGACAAATATTTCTGCCACCACTGCTGCTGCTACCACCCTACCAGCTGCTACAACGGGGCCCTTTGTCCGTCCATCACGCTGCAGTACGGTGCAGGGGACCACCCACTGCACCTGTGAGCCGGGCTACACCATCTCTGGCAGAGACAGCTACACCTGCACTGGTATTTAGGAAAACCCTCATTACAAATTACACAATTTGTGATGTATCTGTATTGGGGTGTTTACTGGGTGTGTCGCATTATGCGTTTCAGATATAGATGAATGCGAGCTGTTTCACAACGGACAGGCTGGCAGACTGTGTTTACATGCTTGTGTTAACACCCCTGGAGGCTATCGCTGTTCCTGTCCAGCTGGGTACAATGTGACCCGGGATGGGCGCAGCTGCAAAGGTGCATTCGCCATTTTTCATTTTTTGTTAATAATATATAGCGAGTCTGTTCTCAGGCCAATTCCAAAGATTCTTCTGTAGCTTTACTAAACAGAGACACAAGGGCTCAAGCAGTGGGGCTGGTATTATCTATTAAATATGAGTTCCTAGTAAAGCGTGCAAAGAGAACTTAAAAAAAACAGCTGCTGGGACAAAGAAGTTAGAAAAGGACACAAAATATTCCAAAAATAACTCAAAAGAGATGCAAAACATTCAAAGTCAAACACATTTGCTCTACAGAAATTATGTTATGTACAGTGCACAATGCACAAAGAACCAGATGTGCATTAACATGCACGGTGTAATGTATTACAAAATGACATCGATTACAAAATAAAACAACAGAACCGCCCGTGAATTAGATCCAAACTTTTTTGTTAAGTTCCAACATCATCCATCATTTCTTTTTTTCAGCAAATCGTTTTGAATAGAGGAAACAATACAGATATCCCCATTATTTATTTGTCTTTTTAGTCTCAAAATGATTTTTAGCACATCCTGTTTTTACACAAATGGCTCTGTTTTGTGTCTCTCAGATATTGATGAGTGTGCTACCAGACAAAACAACTGCACAAAGGACCAAATGTGCATTAACACGTATGGTGGCTTCCAGTGTGTTCGTGTGGACTGCCCCAAAATTCCTCATGCTACTTATGTCAAGACATCACCGATGTGAGCACTTTCTCCAAAAGGGTGTACAGATATTTCCCCTTGAAATTCCGTAGCACCAAGCAGATTTGGGAGTTAAGTCTTTAAATCCATTTTTACACATTTCCTCTTAGCTTCAGCTTTTTTTCTGTTTTCTTTTGTCATCTTCCAGGCGCTGTGAACGGAACCCCTGCCCTGTGGACAACAAAGCGTGTTCCCAGGCCCCGAACTCCTTTTCTTACCATTACCTGGCTGTTGTGTCCAATCTTTCAGCTCCGCGTGTCATGTTCCGAGTCTCGGCCCTGCGTCCAATAGGTGACACGCTTCGCTTCTCCCTGCTGGGCGGAAGGCAAGCTCGGCGCCACTTTACGGTCCAGCGTTCAGACCGTCTAACGGGTCAGCTGATGCTGGTCAGCCCCGTGCAGGGCCCGGCAACTCTGGAGGCAGAAGTGGAGATGAGTGAGCTGGAGAGACGAGTCCAGCTGGGGAGGTACATCACCAAAGTCACCATGTTTGTTTCCCAGTATGAGTTCTAAACTGTATTTATTTTGCAAAGAAGAGGAGTTTAGACTACAAAAGCTGGACAATAAAATAGCACTTAACCAGGACCAGACTAACCTGTACTCTGTACTGAAATAAAGTTATTTTTGTTTTGACATGCAATTTTCACGTCTGAGATTTTCTTATCCTCTTTCTGATCCCGTTTATTTATATTATGGTTTCAGTATTGGTGCCTTCATCTCATGATTAAACATTGTAAACTATAACATTCAGCATTGAAAAATGCAAAGAATCTGCCCCCACAGTTGACCTGTTCAGAGCCAACTGCACACCAGAACTTGTGGGCAAAGATGGCGTTAATCAAGAGGTGACAAAGAGAGCAAATTTAAACTTTTGGGAGCTGGAAAACTAAACAGAGAAGATCACCAGATATGGGATAGTCCTTTGAACAGACAATATTTTTGGCAAAAAAATAAAACAATGTGTCAGGTGTGAGCCGGAGAACTCCGTTCCAACAGTAAAGCATGGTGGTAGCAGCATCATGCTGCAGTGAAGTTTTCCAATAACATCAAGTAAAAACCTCAGGGACGGGTGGATGGTGGTAAACACAAACAAATCCTTGAAGAAAATCCCTTTCAGTAGCAAGGTTGCTCTTATAACTATCAATTTTGAGAGGATATGGCTTACATGGCTAATTGCTCATTCACAGACCTTTTTTCTCTTGTTTTGTTTTTTGATAAATACAAATTGGTTGTGAAGGAAAGAAACAGCTAAACATCCAGGTGGTCAATAGTTTAAAATGCGCAGTATCCTACAAGAGAACCTGATTACTGTATGAGCAGCGATGTGAGAGTTGGCTGTTCTACATCTTACCTCATGAAGCACAGAGCAATGCTGTTGGGCAACGCTGCTAAAAAAACGCCACTGAAAAGAGCCTCTGTGCTCCTACGGTGCATGCGTTGCTTTTCTGCGCATTAACCTGTCATTTCCAAAACAAGCACCGATGGATGGAAAACACATTCTGAGCAGCTAAGAAGTTTATTTTGTGATCATTTCCCATGTGATGAGTTGAGTCCCCTCTGTGCGGCGAATACTACATATCCACTCCTTGGTGTTGCACGCCTGGCTTAAAGAGAGACCACACAAAAGTGCACAGGGATATTTCCGGTTGCAGAGCTGCTGCCATAGTGTGGCTGAAACTCTATTATAAATTTGGGAGTTTTACAGAACCCTGAAACAAAATGGAACGCCGAGTGAAGAAGAAAGATCTGTGGAGATAAGGAAGCAGTCAGATGAATGGAGAGACGACTGATTAAGACCAATTTCTGCCAGCCAACCAGTCTGTCATTGACTGAAGGGCAGGCTGAATTAAAAGCTGAGGTCTTTATTACCATTTATACTCTGTCTTTCAACCAGGAGTGTTGTTCAGTGTGAGGTTACCCCTGTTAGTCTTCCTCAGTAATATACAAAAGGTCCTGATTCAGCATTAAGGTTTACACAAACAGCTCAGTTTGCATTCCGACGCCAAAACAAAACCCTCCATCACTCATCTACTGCTTGCCTTTTTTGGGGGGTTCACATCTGCTTTGGCTGTGTGAGGCTCTGCCACAATTATCTGAGGACAAACCTGTGAGAGCTCCTGGCTCCATGTCCGATGTCCTATCTTCTCTTCACCTCACTGTCCCCCCTCCTCCTCCCCTCCTTAACGGAATCCTGTTACCTCCTCTTTCAAACTGTCAGTTTTCTCCTCTTTAACTGCACCACTCTTTCTTTACAGTTCGCTCCAATGTAGCCAAGCCATGCCGTGGTGATAAAAACCTTCAAGTGAGCACTCACAAGGGGGACTGAAACGAATATCCTCCATTCCTGTGTGGTTGTGGGAGGTATTGTCATTGGATATTACTGTCTGCACTCTAGAGCCATCTTGGATTATCAGTGATACTTACTTCTACTGGCAAAAAATACCTCTACCCAGAGTTAAAGAGAACAAAAGAGAGGGTATCGCAGTGTCTGATAAGGCTCCAGAGTCTCCAGATGATGAGCTAAAGGAGATAACATACAGGCTCCACTGTTAGCTTAAGTTAGTTGAGTAAAGGTTTTACTGGCAGTATACTTGTTTTTCTATATATCTGGCAATTCCACTGTTGATATGATGCATTTTTAACCACTATCACGATGATGCATGATGCATTTTTAACCACTATCACAGCTTGATGACCGAGACAAACTTTAACCAAAACGGTAAGTCTTTGGCCTAAAATGTTCTCTTGCACTCATGGTGATCGCAGTTTACATACAAGAAATATAAGAAACTTTTTTTTCTTTGATCAATTCAAAATAAAAAGTATTCTTCAGGGTTACGGTTAAATTGTCCACGGGCATTGTGAAAATTCTGAATGAACACTGCCCCCTGGTGGTTGGACTGCGGACGTGCACACCCAAAGTTGACAGCTCATAACTTCTCCACGTTTACTCCCATTTCCCAGAGACTGGGACACATCTCTAAGCAGTTTTGTTCGTTTCAGCACTTTCAGAAGGATATTTCAATTTTATGCTTTACCGTTGTCCAATCAGTTTTAGTACTTTTTTCCACTTGTTTACTCATCCAAGTGGCTTTGCCAAATCCAGATTTCTGAAGCACTACCAGTCAGCTGCAAGACAGGTTTTCACCAGCATACTTTCACTAACTTTATTTGCTTCTTCTATAAATGGTTGTCATTGATTGGCAATTGATATAAGATATCCACAAAGAAACCTGGAAAAAAGAACAACAACTAAATCATCAAAATGACCAACCAAATAACCACTAACTTATCTTTATTTTTTTGCTTTACAAACAACTGAATTACCAAAATGAGCAAAAGTCATGAGACACGAAGCAGACAAACTGAGACACAAAACCACGACTTAAATACCTAAAAATCAACTTAAAATGAAAGAATACTGGTAGAGAAGAATGAAAGGCCTAAAATAATAACTTTGATTTCTACTCTGGGTTTGCAAAGTGCTCTGACAGACGTCAAAACATCAGAGGGACAAACAGGACACATTTTAAAAAATCACATAAATGTAATTCCATAAAATATTTTTTTAAGGAAGTGATTTAAAAGATGTTACTGATTCTGCAGGCCCGATCTGGGGCAGGTCAAAGTCGGGATCAACCTTTAGTTTTCATAACAGATAACACACATTAATAATTCGTACCCACAGAAAAAGTCTCTGCTCATACACATGATTGCATGCATACAATGGCAGAAAAACGCATGTATGGCACAACATGTACACACATTAGACGTTTTTACGTGCATTTTTTCTGTGTTTTGGCTCCCTCCTCCCTGCTGGCTTTAGCGGGATGCCTCGCAGCTCATCCAAACTTTCGGGCTCCTCCCATGACTGGCCCTCAACTTCCAATCTCCCAAAAAAAGGGGGAGAAAAAAAACTCCAGTGTAAACCTGAAACCATGTTGTAACTTCTGCAACTCTAAAAGTAAGTCATGCTAACTATTCCAGGCCACTAACACGTGACGCCCGAGCGGAGCATCCGTTTGTGCGTTCCTCAGCCTCATCTTCACGCTTTTGATTGTTTTTCGGACCGCTGGCTAACTTTAGCTTAGCTGCACTTATTCTTGAAAACAAGCCCTTTAATAAGTTTATAAACCTCGTGGAGCTGCGAAGCATTGAAATATCACGACGGAAAGCCAGAACACAAAGTTTTTGGGGGGTTTAACACTCAGCCGTGCTCTGTTGTTTCCCTGCTTTGTTGGGTTAAAACAATAGCGAGCTAACTTTCGTTTGCTAACGTGCTTAAAGCGACTTAAGTCCGTCCGGCGAGAGCAAAACCCCACCAGACAGGCAGACACTTTGCTCGTATGGCTGGAGTAACTTGTGTTTGCACCCATGGGAGATGTTTTGAAACGTGCAACATTGGAGATTAAGAAGAAAGGCGCCGGGTTGGCAGCCACTGCGTTAAATGGCACCCGGCCAAACCCATGTGAACGAAATGATAACACGCGACCCCCTGTTTGGTCCCGGTGGGGCTACTTCACGTGTAGTATTTGATTGTATTTGATTTGTACTAAGGCAGATATTTTGGGTCTTTTGCATGCACAATCTAGTGTGTAAAAAAAAGTACGCCTACAAAAAATGAGACAGTGTCATAAACATATTTGGGCCTATACAGTTTACATAATACCACAATTATTTGTTGTAGTTTTCAAAAAATATGGACGTTTCACAGAACCATTAAATGCGAGTTGAAATACATGTGTTTAGTTTTGATTACATAATCCCAACTAAACGGGAGGGAGGGTTTTTGGAAGGGAACTCTCTTTTTTAGGGCAGACAAAATGACTGTTTTGCTCGGAAGTGTCTGAAGTCTGAGCCGTCCTACGCAGCCCAAACACATCTGATTTAGTGGTGTCCCATTTAGTTACTGTTTGTTTGCAAGTCCTCCCACCTTTATGTTTTTCCTCTGAAAGTTAAATGCAGTTTTCAAGGGAGTCACATAAGATGACTGGCTCATCTTTTCCACACTGATCCACTCTTTTGCCAAAAAAAAGCCTAAATAAAATCCTGGATTGATTACAGTTTACTCCAGTAACCCTGTTTGGACCTATGTATGCCATCCCACCGTACTTGTGGACGACTTGGCGCTGAAAGCCATCTTTATATTTTTATATACACGAGGTAAGGTTAGTTTCAGCTGTCCCCACTCAAGAGATGATCTGATTTTCTAAAATATGTGTGTTTCTGTCTTATATTTTATCAACAGTTTGTGAAACTCCTGTTTTCTCCAGTGAAATGTCCTTTTTATTGTAGGCAAAGATAATGATATACCTTCCCACTGGAGGCTCACTGCATTCAGCTTGTTGTTGTGTTTTCCTTTAACTTGTAAACATCCTGCTGTTCAGCAACAACTGTCTTCCATGAGCATCCAGACCGTCCAATTATATCCAGATGGTCAGCCGACTCATCTGATTTTACCACTGCTGTGGCTCTCGCTATCTTCCTCCATGATTAAGTTTGTTTTGGCAGAATAAGGACGACCTTTTCACATGAATTGAACACGCTTTTTTACCCAAGACTCTACATGTAAAAAATTGGCACACTGGAGATGGACTCTGGATTTTATTAATAATTTAGTTTATTAGGAAATGCTAAAATGATTTGCAGCTGCTGACCTATCTGTGAAACATCTTTTGTCCAAAAACATTTGAGCCTCGTAAAATAGAAGGGTTCTCTACTTCCGAAACCCATCCTCCAGTTTGGAGGGGAATACTTTCTCAGACTTTTACCATTTTACCATGCAGGTGTTACTTAAAATGGATATATTTAATTTAATTTCCCCAAATTAACTGAATGAACATTTATCTCTTTTTTTTAACTATGCAGTTGGATTTTTGTATGTTATCTTTTTTTCTCAAAAATTGTAAAATCCACCAGCCTGGAGACACAAGTTGTTGCAAATATCTTTGTTAACTGATGTAATCTTTTCTCTCTAGTGACGCGGAGATGATCACTACATAAGGGTGGAGCACAGAGGAGCGAGAGCGGTGCCTTAAAGATGTCTCCAAAGCTCCCAGTTGGCCAAGCCAGAGGGGACTATTCTGCTGTCCAAGTAGCTGTGCGAGTCCGTCCCCTGCTGCCCAAAGAGCTGCTCCACTGCCATGAGAGTTGCATCACTGTGGACTCTGAACTGCAGCAGGTCACTTTGGGCCATGACCGACGCTTCTTTTGCGACTTTTTATTTGAGGAGACGTGCTGCCAAGAAGATGTTTATTCTGTGTCTGTGCAGCCACTCATAGATGCTTTCTTCCAAGGCTTCAATGCCACAGTATTTGCCTATGGGCAAACAGGCTCAGGCAAGACTTACACCATTGGGGAAGCTAATATTAGTAAGTGTCGGAAAGGAGGTGCACATCATTTGATTTTCTCTGCTTCCAAAATGTCCACTGCTGTAATTTCTCCCTGTATCTGTAGGCTCCTTCAGAGATGAGGAGCAGGGTATCATCCCCAGAGCAGTTGCAGATGTCTTCAAGCTCTTGGATGAAAATGACCTCTCAGACTTCTCTGTTCGCGTCTCCTATTTGGAGGTCTATAAAGAGGAATTCAAGGACTTGCTGGAGGTGGAGACTGCCAGCAAGGACATCCACATCCGGGAGGATAAAGGCAACATTGGTATAGAATAAGCAGCCATATTGGTTTCTATCATGTTTTTAAGTTTATTTCAGGACAGTGTTGTTCTTACAGTAGATTGGTTATTATATGTATTAATCTGCATTTTCTATTTGTGTTTGTGACCATAGTTCTGTGTGGTGTAAAGGAGTGCGAGGTGGAGGGTCTCGATGAGGTTTTGAGCCTGCTGGAGTCAGGAAACACAGCTAGGCACACTGGTGCCACACAGATGAATCCAAACTCCAGCCGGTCGCACACCATTTTTACCCTGTACATCGATCAACGGCGTGGAAGCTCCCGCCTTTATGGGACCGCTGCAAGCTCGGGACCGCAAATGCTCTCCTCCAAGTTTCACTTTGTCGACCTGGCCGGGTCGGAGCGAATCCTAAAGACGGGTAACACTGGAGAGAGACTGAAGGAGAGCATCCAGATCAATAGCGGTCTCCTGGCTCTGGGTAATGTTATCGGGGCACTCGGGGATCCAAAGAGGAAAGGCTCTCATATACCATACAGAGATTCTAAAATCACAAGGTAGGATTTTTCTTAAGGTATCTGGTTCAATTATTTTCGGATCCCATTTCTCATTTGGATAATATGTTTGTTGTTTTGGCTAGGATACTAAAAGACTCTTTGGGAGGAAACTCAAAGACCCTGATGATTGCCTGCATCAGCCCCTCCTCCTCAGATTTTGATGAGAGCCTGAACACTCTGAACTACGCGATGAGAGCCAGAAACATCCAGAACCGCGCCACGGTGAACTGCAAGCGGGAGCCCGATCGCGTGGAAGGGCTGGAGCAGCAGATCAAGGCCCTCCGCAGAGCCCTGGAGAACCGCCAGCGTTCGGAGACCCGCATCATCACCCGCGCTGACCCAAACCGGAGACCTCGGCTCGGAGAGGGCGAGATCAGCAGGCTGCAGGCTCAGAGCGCTCACTACAGGACCTGCACAGACACTGCTTACAGGTTGAAGCACGCTCACCTCAGGAGCTAGATTTGAAACAACATTTTTCTAGGTGTCCGTATTAATTTGTTTAGAATATTTCCACATAACCTGTGCTGGTGTTTCCCTACATGGGAGTGGCACATGTTAGTGACTGCTCTAAAAAATTCTAAACATTTAGTTTGTTCCCTAAACCTGAATTCCAAAGGACAGAGTAGATGTTAAAGAAAAACCCTCCACCTCAGTTTACCTTTAGCTGTTTATCCACAGCCTCTGAATTTAGTTTACTCCGATGATTACGACATAGTGGACTGACAAAAACATAATGGAATGGGATTGACTTATAAAAGCAGCAAAGATGTTTTTAACACATGTCTGGGCAGTGTTTGTTTTTTAGGGTGTTAAAAGGATGTTTCTTTTGAATAGATTTTAGTCATAAGAGGTTGCGGTGTCGTCTAATGTGGGCGCTGTGGGGCAGGTTGCTGCGGGAGCTGCAGAGTGAAGGGGCTCTGACTGCCGAGCAGAGTCTGAGAGTGAAGGAGTGGCTGTGCTCGGTGGAGGAGGAACGGAGCGGGCTGACCACCGCCTCGGGGCCGGACAGCGGCATTGAGAACAGCTCCACAGAGGACAGCATAGCCTTGAGGAGAGGGAGGCCCTCCATCAGGAATCAGGTATGTCCTTTTTTACTGTTTAAAGTCTCACTGTGGTCAAGCTTTCTGAGGACTTTGATTTGTCGTCAAGGACTCGGAAGCAGTCGAGGAGCGGTGGAGCAACGGTCATGAGTACGAGAAAGAGGATAGTGTGGCTCATCTTCAGGCTCAGATCCAGCGGTTGGAGAAGGAGAACACAGACTTTTTAGCTGCTCTGGAGGATGCTATGGAGCAATACAAGCAGCAGGTCAGCTGTGGATTCATTGCAAAGCCTTTCTCATGATAGCTTCAGCACCTCATAATGACTTAACTTATTTATTTCTTCTAATGATTTGTACGTGATGTTGTTTGCCTCGGTCTCAGAGCGATAAGCTGCAGGAGCAGCAGGACCTGATAGCAGAGCTACAGTTTCAGCTGTCCGCTCCTGGAACGATGGGGATGAGCCTTAACTTAAAACTGCGGCCTCACACTGCCCCCATGGGCTCCCTGCAGCACGGTCAGAATGGAGGCTCCCACAGACAGGTAATCACACACAGCCCAGGTGGCCGTGAAGTCTTCAGCTGGTGCAGTCTGCCCACGCATTCGGCTCAGACCACTGGCCGATTTACAAACTCCCAATTCTCACCAGCCAGGAACATTTGAAAACATTCAGAACAGGGCTTCCAGTTGTTATTCCAAGCATGGAATAAGGAACACTGGGAGTGGTGGCCACCGACGTTGTTTTCAAGTTCAGATAACGTGATACTTTAACATCTCAGAGGCTGGTGTGATCGCACCTCAGGCAGGATACGTTTTTGTTTCAGGTCAGTCCACTGGGTCATGCTGGTCATGCAACTGATCACGAAGGGAAATATTACGAGGAGCAGGAGATCCCAGGAGGAGCAGAGATTTATTACAGGGAAAACGAGGAAAATCTTTCCAGTCTTAACCAGGAGCGATGCAAGTACGTTGTGCTTAATTTGCCACATTGAGAGTTGCTGGTAGAAATTTTGCCAATGCAATATCAAAGCACAGATGTTTTTTTTATATGCATGCCCTATATTCTTTCAGACAGGTGAACCTGACCTGGACCAAGCAGGACACGATGCTTGGTGGAATTATAGCTGCTGGCAGAGTGACGCCGTCTCAGCTCCCTGAGCCAGACCAGCACCCGTGTTTAGCCAGGAAAGCATGTAAGTTGAACAGCTGTTAAACAGTCACAGAATTTGGTGAAAAACAAACTAGGACTTCAACGTAGAGCAACCCATAACCTCTCATGTCCATTCTCAAATCTCTGTGTAGCCAACTCCAGCACTGGAGAAAGCCTGAGAAGTTTCGAAAGTGTTTCGGAGTGGGGACTTCTTCAGGCCCAGCAGAAAATCAGGGAGCTTTCTGTGACCATCCGCATGAAAGAGGAGCTCATCAAAGAGCTGGTCAAAACAGGTAAGCTACACCACTGCTTCTGAAATCCTTCGCAAATGGATGCGCTCTGCTGGGTCTGTGTGTTGAAATTGTGCCGTGTGTAGGTAAGGATGCCCAGGCCCTGAATAAGCAATACAGCCACAAGATCACTGCCCTGGAGAGCGAAGCCATGCAGGCCCGGCAGGAGCTGCAGGACGCACAGCGCCAGCTGCAGGATCTGGAGCGCCAAGAGAGAGAAATAAGTGCAACGGACAAAACCAGAGCCCAGGAGTGTCGCAGGAAGATAGCTGCCGCTCAGAGCAAAGTTCAGGTTGGACATTCAACGCTGTTTTGGCCGCTGATTGGGCTGTGTTTAATATATTTCTCCTTTTAAAAGTAATCAAATCAAACAAGATCGTTTCCTTGTAAAAGATGACAGCTTCCAGGTCTGTAGAGTTCTGAGTGGGGGACGCACGTATGCTTCAAATCCCAGGTCCTGAGCCAGCGGCAGAGAGACACTGCTCGCCTGGCCAATCTGCCCGTACAGAGCGAACGTCGCGTGTCGGAGCTGGAGAGAAGTGTCCAGTCAATGAGACAGCAGCAGGAGCAGCTGCAAAAGAGGCTGCGGGAGGAGAGCCAGCAGAAACGACGTCTGGAGACAGAAATGCAAAGAAGGACTCACCGAGTCAAGGTAGCATCACATTTCGATTTAGGACTGAAGTCAGCTGTGTAAACAGCTTTTTTATAAATGTTTTATTACTTGGTAATACTACAATATTTTACTTGCAAAGATTGTTAAATGAAACTGAAGGAAAGAACTGTCAGAACTAGAAAATGTGATATGATTATTGGGCGATGGTAAAATTAGGTTTTTAACCCGTGTCTTTTAATTCATCTCCATCTTCTCTCTTCCCCACCAGGAACTTGAGATAAAGAACGAGCAGCAGCAGAAGATCCTGAGGATAAAGACTGAAGAGATCGCAGCCTTCCAGAGGCAGAGACGCAGTGGCAGCAATGGCTCCGTCATCTCACTGGAAGAGCAACAGGTGCATGTGGTGGTGTAAACAAACTTCTGACCGTTGTGCCTACGTGCAGTTTCTGTTGCTGGAGTTTTAAAAGCTCGACCGGTGTTGCGGTCGTTCTTTGTACTGGCTGCCACATTGCTTCACTTTGTGTGTTTTTGTGTGAGTAGAAGATTGAGGAACAGAAGCGCTGGCTGGATGAGGAAATGGAGCGTGTGCTAGAACAGAGGAGGGGGCTGGAAGACCTAGAGGGAGAACTGACCAAACGAGAGCAAATCCTGGCCAAGAAAGAAGCCCTGCTGCAGGAGCGTAGCGGACTGGAAACCAAGAGGCTCCGCTCCAGTCAGGTACTAAAAGGCCGAGTGACATCAGGGTGGTGCCGGAAGGACACTGGCGAATGCGTGAGCTATGCTGTTCATTTCTCACCCAGGCCTTAAGTAAAGATCTGATGACTCTCACCGGGCGCATTGAGACGCTGGAGCACGAGCTCAGCGAGAGGAACGGTCTCCTTCGCAGCAGCAGCGCCCAGGACTCCCAGCAGATCCGCCAGGAGATCTCAAACTTACGACAAGAGAAAGACTCGCTGCTTAAGCAGCGAGTTGAGCTGGACGACAAACTGCGGCAGGGTAACCTGCTCTCGCCTGAGGTCAGACACGGTTACTGCAGGCTTCAATATCGTCACTCTAAGGATCAGAACTAATAGAATAAAGTGCTCTGTCTTCTTTGTGGTATAAGGAGGAGCGAACGCTTTTCCAGCTGGATGAAGCAATCGAGGCCCTGGATGCTGCTATTGAATACAAGAATGAGGCCATCACTCAGAGACAGAGACAGCTGAGGGCTTCTGCCAGCATGCTCTCCCAGTGGGAGATGAACCTCATGGCCAAGCTGAGTTATCTGTCTGCCTCCGAGACCAGAGCTCTGCTCTGCAAGTACTTTGACAAGGTTTGTGCGCCGCCTCCCATTTCTAACAACGTCGTCATCCATTTAGGCATCCAGCTTTTCCCACAAAGGTCTGTTATCACCGGTAACAAGCCTAAAGCCTGTGCTGAGCAGTGTTGATGTGTAGGTGGTGTCCCTGCGTGAGGAAGAGCGTAAACTCCAGCTCGCCCTCACCGAGCTGGAAATGCAGCTGGATGAACAGCAGAGGCTGGTCCAGTGGTTAGAGAACGCCCTCGATCGCGCACAGCTGGACACAGACCGCCGGCTCACACAACAGCAGAAGGAGCATGAGAGGAGCGTGCAGCTGCTGCTGCAGCAGTGTCGAGGTGAGAATCAGGCCTGGGGCCTGTTCCGCTCTGTGGATAGGTGAAGTAAGCTTAGGTTCATTCTGGGATTCTCAGTATCGCAAAGCTGGTTCACTTCTCTCTGGGTCAAATCACCATGACAACCCATGCTGAAAACGTAACCCTCTCCTGAACGGTTTAGTCTTTCCTTTAAGACAAAGCCATCAATCCACACCCTTCTATGGACATAGATAGATCTAAATTTAACCAAGGGACCAGTAATGCCAATAGACAATGACATGTTTCTGTCGAGTGTCCCTGTTTCATCACTCTGTGAAGCATGTCCGTCATGTGGATGGCAGCTTATTCACCTCTACCTGTTTCCTCCCATTAAAGAACAAATGGACGAGGGCCTGGCAGGAAGGCAGCGGCAGTATGAGGGATGGATCTACAATCTCAGGAAGGAGCTGAACCACTACAAAGCGGCTAATCTGGAGCTAAGTACCAAACTGCGAGAGCTCTGTGGATCAGTCGGTCAGCCAAAAGAGCATCTTAAAGGTAAAGGCATTTTCCAGTCAAAGGTTTGTAAACACGATTAATCATGCCCATCCCCCAGCTCCCCGTACTATTAGTGCTATAAAGACACCCTTAATCCCCCATTGGTTTTTGGATTTATTTTTTGGTATGAACTGCATTACAAAGTGACATATGATGACTTGATGAACAGCTCTTTTCGGCCAAATATCTATATCATAATAGGGCAAAAGCACATATTAGAGTGACTCTTAGTGGTTGGTGCCACACTAAACTGTGGTCAAGGCTGAGATGTTGACACATTTGAAGGCGTCAGCTGCCAGAAACTGGAAACCCTCAGTGATGTTGCACCTCACAGCATTCCTCATCTGGTTAGGGTTAGGGTCTATCTGTGGTGTTCCAGTCTTTGCATCTGATGTGAAACTGCAGGTGCTGGGAGTGTGGAAAAGCTGAGCCATTGCCACGAAGAGAACCCGGGAAGCAAAGGGACGAGGCAGGCGGACAAACTCACCCGGTCCAGGGAAGAAATGCGGGAGCTGGTCAACACCCCCCTCCCCTCCACCTGGAGGCGCTCGTCTCTCCCCACAGAGGAGCCCGCTGTCATGGAGGAACTGTTGCTTCAGGTGTGCGGGGACGTTCCTGCTAACCGCGTGGTGCAGACGGGTCTGGTTCCCGGCAGTGGGTCGACATCCCTGCCCGTGGTCAAATCCCGCAGAGACTCTCGTCGCTCCAGCCTGAACATCGGGCCACTGGCATCAAATAATGTGTTAATCGACGTACGGAAGAACCCTGTCTGAATATAAACCTATTCATGTGTACATTCACTTTCTAAGGACTTTTGTCTTCTGTTCTTTGATTTTCTTTTTTGTACTTTTTTTTAATGAAAGCCCACTGATTTTTCTACAAAGCACTTTTGACTAAGATAAAGTTTGTGATGTCATGCAGATGGTAAGTATTACATGTGGCCTTACCCAGGAATCATTCATCACAAAATAAGGTTCTGTCTCTGAAATCACGAACTTTTGTCCATCCACAGTATTTTGTAATAAATTGTATGTTTGTCTTCGCTCACAAGAGTCATGGGTTTGTCTTTGTTCCTTTTATTTCATTTTCAGATGTTTTTTGTCAGCAACTTTCACCTCAAAAAGAAGAAACAATAATGGGCTGCATATTGGCTTTTTGGTGCTTTCTAAATGTATTGCTTTTTTTCTAGCACTTTTATGTTGACATAATTGGCTGATCTGAAGTGACGTTATCATTGTTTGACAGAAGATCAAATGAGCAGACTGACCAGCAGAGGGCAGCAGAGCGATGCTAATGAACGCCTTAACCTCTGAACTGATCTCAGGGTTTGTGCTTTTTTGGACACAAACTTGGAACGATGTTTATAATATCAGCAGCATGAAAAGACAAGAATACTTTTAAGATATTTGATGGGTTGAGATTCAATTTGCTATACAGTCGAATGTTAAACCCAGCTCATTTAAAGCTTGTGGCCTCAATGCGGATGTGTTGACAGTGATCAAAATGACACAGAGAGTGTGAAACCTGTCAGGCTTTCAGGACAAAATGAAAGCCTTTTCCACTTTTGGTCCAGAACGGTGCTAATAAATGATCTAGCACATATCTTTTTTCACACTGTTTCCCTGTCAGTTCAACCTGGTAACACATCATCATGCTGATAGCGCAAACAAAAAGATGAATGGGACTTCACAGCCTATTACCATTAAACATTAAGTCAATGTCATTTGATTTAATTTTAGAGAGCCTTTATGGCTGGCTGGCCTTTCTCTCATTGCCTATTTTAATGATGTTTTTATACAAACATTTCTATGGATAGTCAGTGATCTGTGCGCACTACTATTGCAATCAACCTTTTTTTATATTTTGTATTTAACTTCCATTCATTCATAACTGTATGCACTGAAGTACCATTAATTTCAGCAGGACTGCCTCACTTTAAAATGTCCTGGTTATGCTCAGATCTTGTGGACTTGCTTTTCAGAAACTTTACATCACTATCAACAAAGAGAGCAACATAATAATTTTTCCTCTTTCATTTTTACCATAATTGGATGAACACTTTTTTTGGTGCTTTACAGTGTTTCCAGGAAAAGATGGAGCTGTTAAAGTAAACAGTTGTTTGAGGCGTAGCCTCCTTTAATTTGACATTTTGAATGTATGGGACAGGTTTTAGGCCTCTTTGAAATGCACCCGATTCAACTGAGAAGTGGGAGGTTTCCCTACCTGTACTACCGCTGTGTGGCGCTACAGAGAGACCTTTTCCATTACAGTAGGTTTAACGTGAGGCGCATGTGATAACTCTTCATAATCTTTGAACCAAAATAGTGTTTTATTCTTATCTTCAATCAATGCATTGCTTAATTTATCTTTACAACTCTCTAATTTCTCAAGTTCGTCTTTAGTCCAACAATATCCACAGTCATCCCGAGTCTTGTGTCCTTAAAAAAATCTAAAAAGAGACAAAAAAACACGCGCACACAGTTGGAGGAGATTGTTTACCATTGGTCACCAGCATTTTACCGTTTATGACATCAGCACAGGGAGGAGGAAGCGTTGGGAGGAGGAGGGGGAAAAGGCAGTGAGGAGGTGAGTGGGGACCACTGGAGCGTCTTTCTGGGAGCGCATCGCAGCCTCAGGACCGGAGCCTGAGGCTGGACAGCGGACAGGGCTGACCGGCGGAGCATCCCGCCTCACCGTGCGCCCGACGGGGGAGCCGGAGCGCGGATCCGGGAGTCTCCTGATCACGGATACAAACGCGCACCGTTCGCCGAGGACCTCTCATCCACAGCCCGCCTGGCAGCCCGGACACGGACTGTGTGGGATTTATCGATCCGATCCACGCACTTGCTCACCTGTTTGCAAAAAAAAAAAGGCTGCTCAGTAACTGCGCGTCTGGAACCTGAACGATGATGCTCCGGCCGGCCCTCCGTGCCACACGTGGATGTTTTAATCCTCGGGATCGCAGGGAACATCTCCCACGATGGAAAGTGAGGCTTTAGGATGAAGTCTTTTCTTTTTATTAGTTTCCGCACATCAGCCCCCGAGCAGACGTGTTTGCGTCTTTTTCTGAATTTGCAGGTGCACTGGCAGAGCAGTAGGCACATTCCAGATTAGTGACTTACACTTGGCATGCATTTTATGGAAACATTTCTGGTCTGATGTTTCACAAATAGCCTTCGCTTTTCACCCTAGATTCCTCAGCCAACATGGATGCGCGATGTTGCGGGCAAAGTCATATTTCTGGCCTCAGAGTCTCCCACCAAGTAAATCTGTTAGGATGCAGCCTGTGTAACAAAGACAACGACAGAGTGTTTGTTGTGCAGACGGTCTGTTATGGAGAGCCCCGCACACGCATCCAAAGGCAACTCAACCCCAGCAGCGTGATGAGGATTTCAGAGTCCCGTTCATTTCAACGCCACCCTAAAAGCGTGTTGTAGGTTTAGGAAGGGGTTCACTCATTAAGAATATCTATCATTGTTTTTCTTCTTGTTATGCAAAGAAAATGACGCACGCCTTGTCGGTGCATCTGTTCCCCAATTAAAACAACTTACGTCACACGCACTGACCACAGAAAGAGGCGTGGGGTTATTAACCTGATGCTGTCGTGGGTTCACAGGTATTTCAAACATATACACAGTCACGGGCATGTGTAACTGTGATATGGGATTCTGGGGCCCTGATAGAGGATTCTCGAAGACTGACGGGCTCTAAAGAGAAGCTGCCTCATGATCATTTAATTGTTGCAGAGCACCAAAACGACAAAAGTCCACCAAACTTTGCTGCTGTTCAGCCCAAGCAAAAACTTGATGTTTTCGATGGTCAGATGAAATTATTCAAAGAATATACGTTATTTATCATTTTAGGTGTTATTTAAAAGGTTTGGGAAGCAGCACAGACCCCCAAAAAGAGACATATCTAAGTTAGATACATTATAAAAATCAATTTAGCTGATGATTAAAAAAAATAAAAACTTTTAAAGTTTTTAGTATGTCTATTTTATACATATGCATATAAAAAAAGTGCCTTCTGAGTGTGTTGGAGTGTTTCACACCCATTACTGACCTAATATTTTTCTCTCTTCTCAGGATTCCTCCAGACTTACTGCTGGCTGCTTTGAAACAGCGGAGCCTGTTCCTGTCTTTGGTTATCTAGCTGTATGAGTGTTAACTATCCATCATAAAGCTAGATAACCGAAAGTAGGAATGCCCTCCAAATCTACAGCATCAACAAGAAAACAAAAAAACAACAACAACAATATCTAAACAAAGTTGAAGGATGTTGTGTATTACAGGTAGGTAATCATTAAATCGTGTGAACATTTTACAAACATAATTAGAGCTGCATCGATTATTGAGTTGTAGTTATTTGACAGGTTTGTTATTTTTTAGTCAAGGATGCCAAACTTTGTTTTCCCATTAGTTCTGATTTTTCAGTGTTTGCTTTTCGTTATAATTGATCAAAACAAGGCAAAATCAAAGGCTTCATTGAGTTGCACAGGGCAATTTTGTTGTTTAATGACAGTTTGATAACAGCTGATGAAAATCAAAATATGAAATAAATCCTGATGTTTAAACCAAAAAGAGACTGATGCAGGCTCAGTCTGTTCGACACCTGTTCTGTGTTTAGTAGTAAAAAAAAAGTGCTCCCTTTAACCCAGTCCCAATTAAGGGGGTTATTATGGAATCACATCAATCAAACCCATTTGCTGCTGTGTGTACATTTGGAACTGTTTTGGATAAAAACCCTCCCAGCTGTACATCACAATAGTGTTTGTTCTTTACCTCCCTAAAATTCTGACTTTTGATTTCTAACATTTCATTTTCTTTTTGTCCCACTAAAACCTGGACGTTTTGGTTTGTGAAGTGCGATGTAACCGTAAATCAATTTGAAAAATTCTTAAATTTTTAATAATGTAATGCTGCCTTCAAAAATGGGATAAGAAAGACAGAACATTACATTACAACATCATCTACATTCTGCTGTTTTGCTTAAATCCTCCAAATGTAAAACCATACAGATAGCTCATAAGTTCCATAACCATTATTTTGAATTAAAAAAAGAATAAAAGAATACACTAAACTGTCATGCTGCTGCTGTAAGAGTAAGCAAAGGTCAAGTTGCATAAAAGACACAAATTCCTCTTTTTCTTGTTCAAATATATCTATCTTTCTATTAAATGACATCCATTAAACAGGCCCTATAGCTGTACTATCTTAATCTAGGAATGAGAGTGAGCATTGTGGCTTTTCTTAATGTTGATGAAGTCTACCTGTAGCCAAAGAAACAGTTTTGTTGATGGCAAAGAAGGGCTGAACGATCTGGCTCATCACCAGCTTTCCATCAGACTCCCATCAGACATTTCTTGAAGACTTCCTCCTTTAAGCTTCCTTTATGGAGTCATGTCTAATTATGAAAGACACATGTATGTGGTCTTTTGAAGGTCACTGTTTAAGTCGCTGTATAACCACTACTACAACTGAACAAAAAGTGAATAGTTATTCAGCCATGACATTTGATCACATTAAATGTGCTGAAACACCCCCCTGACATCTTTGTGATCCTTCTCTTGTCAGATACAGGTGAAGGAACAGTTTGAAAAAAATAGGTTCCTAACTGTTTTAGGGACAAGGAAAATGACAGGCCGTATTTCATAACTGCGTTACCTCTTGTTACCTCATTAAAATGAATCAAAATGTGGCCTGTCAGTTTACAGTATCAATCATTGGTGGAAACAAATATATCCAGATTTGATCCCCTAACCTTAGTCGTAAACACAAGTTACCTTGTCAACTTCAACTACATAAAATACTAGAAATTAAAAGCAAATCAAGTTTTTTTTCCCAATTAAAAATGTACTGCAAGAGAAAAAGTGTGCAACACATTTCAGTTTTCAAATGTTTTTTTTTCTTTTCTTTCTTTTATGTCTGTTATGTCCCAAAGAAATAGTTTTAATTGAAATGGTTTGCAGAGCTTGTTCTTTTGACATTGAGCTTTAAAAAAGTATTTTCTTTGGAGAGTTTGTTTAAGTATTAAAAAGAGAAAACAACCAGGACTTGACACTGTAGACCTGCTTGGGTAAATTTCATGCTTCAACATTTTGCGTTGACTGAGATATAAATTGATGCTGACTGATCATTTTAGGTGCATAAAATATATATATATATATATATATATATATATAATCATTTTGAAAAACAACTTATTTTTAAAGAATCTTTACAGAAATAATTTAAGAAGTGATAGAGGGATTAAAGATATTTTTACTAGATAAATAAAATGGCTAAAAAGAGTATATAAAACCCCAAATTTTGGTTCTTTATTATGAACCAACATTAGTCCCTTTATATCATAAACAAATACCTAATTCTGTGATGTGCAGATTTAGAACAAATTTGAATTAATTTCGTTTTGAGGATTTGGACATTTTAAACACGTCCTGACGACAACATTTTCATTTCCCCGTCCAAATATCATTTCATGCACACATTTATCAAACATCCAGGCTGAAGCAGAAGTCCATTTGGGGGCCCTGACTGAGCCTGGTCAATTAAAATGGCGTGCGCGCGGCCAAATAAAGTGTTCCACTTTGCGGATGTTGTCTGAAAACATTGGGACACTCCGTTCCAAAGCACCTGCCGTGTCCGCGGCTCTGGAACGCAAAGACTGACCACAGCAAACAGGACCAGCGCAGCTCAAACCTCGCTGTGGCGTCCCTCAGACGCATCCCGGCATGAGGCATGACGCAAAAAAAAAGAGCGTCTGACAACGATGTAAAATCACGGAAACAATCACGCAACTCCAGCCGGTAATGAATAGGAGGCAGACTAGCTCTGCGTATTAACATAATTGCATAGAGACTGGAGCAGGGCGAGAAGGCCCGTTTAAAGGCGCAGCAGCACCGGGAGAGTCCCTGGCTGCTTATTTAGAGCGAGTGACGTTGTTCCCCATTAAATGCTACTTCTTTTCCCCCCTCAAAGGCCTATAATTTAGCCTGCCTGTAAAAGAAACCCAATCTCACTTCACAATGTGTTAAAAACGTGGAGGCACAGGACACAAAACAGTAACGATGAAAGCAACCTTTTTATTGGCAAAAAGAAAAAGAAATCTCAACACATCTTTTTGAATAAAATCTAAATATGGCCAGGCATGGTTTTAGAAATCCTAAATACCAATCTGTATTTAGTTTCCCAATGATTCTTTTACATAAATGTATAAAAGTTTTCTGCCCAATGGCAGAATAAGATGTTATTATCAACTTTGTTGGAATGAAAATATTTTATAAACGCTCATCATGTGAAGCTTGTTAGTTGAAATATTTTTTTAGTAGGATGGCAAAGATTTCCTAAAACAACACAAAGACCTGGATGTTTCCAATAAGGGCCTGCTCTCGTGTTTTTTTCCCATCTTTCTGAATTAGAACCTGAATCTGTAACAGTGAGCGTGTCAGTTCTGACAAACTTAGTATTTTGTTGGATTCCCACTGAATACCTCCTTATGCAGCAGTGATTTAGTGAATTGTTTCATCGTAATTTATAATGTATAACAGCACTGGTTGTATCGGTCAATGCCTTGGCCTGCAAAAAAAATAATAATAGGGGAACTGTTCCTTTATTAGAGCAGCAGGCTGTAGTTAGACATGCAGCTTGGGGGAGGGGTCAATGTAAAGCTGGGTGATTAGAGCAACTCATCCACCAAAATACCATAATATTTGCAATAACCTGCTCCTTTATGTTGCATTTTAATCACATTTAATCACTACTTTTTTTTTAAATCGGTATTTTTCTCATATATATTTTTAAACGGGTGAAACACAGATGGGCCTGCATGTGATTGGCAGCTGTTTACGTATAAAGAACAGATGTTTATGAGTTAAATTGGATGCTCTCGGATTCTGCAGGTCGGCGTTGGGCACTGCTGCTGCAGGAGACCTGTAAACAGCGGTCTGGCTCCGTGTTATAATTCTGATCCTGGCTTCCCTCCACAATGGCCGCTTTGTGAAAAGAGCACTTGACAAAGGTCCGCCACTCTCCCTCTCGACATTACATGTGTGAGAGGCTGCTGCGGCAAATGCCAGCGGCCCAGACCAGACAGTGGCAGATGCCTGCATCAGCCGGAAGAACACCTCCACAAAGTTGGGCCTTTGTCTTTCTGTGTCTGTCTGCTACCGACACACAGCGTATGGCCCCCGTTTCCCATGGTCTACACTGAGAAAGATAATCTGATCCATTATCTGACACTTTCTACTTTCTCTTTTTTGGATTCCAAAATCTAACAACTCAGAAATGTGATAAATTGATGCGTTGGTGATTAAATAGAAATTGAAAAATATTGGTCTTTAGCTTGGTTCGAGGGGTTGGAGACTTTCTGCTTACATGTATATGTGACCAGTAACATCTTTATACAGATGCATACTCAAAAAATAGGAATAGTTCAGAGTGACAGGTTTGCGCTTTAGACAAAGTTTCACTATATATCTACAGGGGGAATCAAAACGTCTAACTAAGACATGTCATAGGTTGCATCCAGAGATTTTCTAGAATTTCTATGTTTTATGACCCTCATAGCCCCCCCTCCCCAAGTCCATTGACACACACACACACATCCACACACACAGCAGCTGCGATCTTGTCTTAATCTGGGGATAAACATGATTATCCTGCTATGGCTTGTTCTTGGCTTTGTAACAGCGACAGGGGACCTTTCACAGCTCCTTTTTTTTCCCATGGTCGAGTTGGTCTGAGCAGCTCAGACCCCCGAGGTGGACCCATCACCATTCGTCAGCTTTTGGCCCCAGCAAACAAGCACAGGACACTGACTCTAGGTCAGTTATACAAGTTGAAAACCATAGCAAAAACCTCAGAAGAAACTGTGTCCTGTCTGGTTCCATGTGCTTAATGTTATGATGATATGGTTTGTCATGTAATACAGAATAGGACGACACACGGCCTACACTGAATGTAACAATTATATTAGAGGAATGAAAAAAAAATCCCCCAAATGTTGCAATGTGCTTTTACAATTATCTGCATTCACACGTTCTGTTTTTTATGTAATTTCTGAAATGTTTGTAATGATCTACTTTACATAAAATTCTAAAACTTTTAAATAGTGAATTTGTGTTTATTTCCTCTTTTTGCAGCTGGTTTATACTGCAACTGTTTAAGATTTCAACAAAGGGCCCAATTTTCTAAGCATTATTGTTGTGTTATCCTCCAAAAATTACCAGAAAAAAATCTCAATCATGATACACAGGATGCAGAGCATCCTTAAGGCTTAATTGTATTTCCTATGACTTCATCAAAAAGGAAATTTCCCAGGAGTGAATTTCCATTCCATCCCGCCAGTCTGTCAGTCAAGTTCAAGTTCACGGGTAGAACCGTCTCGCCTCTTCATTCACGCTGTCCATCCTCCCCCAAACTCCCAGCCGCCTTCCCCAGGATCTGTGATAACTGCATGGCGTTTCTATGACAGAGGGGCTCTGGCGTTGTTATGGCAGCAGGGTGGATGGCCTGGCTATGTGCTGGTGAAAAGGACAGCCTGTCAGAGGGACCAAGAGAGAGTTAGGACCCCTCCCCGCCGACACCCAACAGCTGGGCACAGTGCCCCCCCCCTTCTCCCCCCCCCCCCCCCCCCGCCCCCTTCTCAGGCCTTTCAAGCCTCACCCAGACCCTGGGAACGACCAAGAGTTTCACATTCATCACTTTCGTACACACCCTGCTCAACCAGCTCCCCAAGCATCCTTAAATCCATCCACCGGACTCTGATTTTTAACTCCAGTCTAAACACCACCAAGACACACACACACCCTCACATACAGACACACAGAACCCCTCTTTTCACTGCTACACCACTTGTACACAATAATATCTATTTTAGATTTAGAACAAGTTACATTTAAAAAGCGATGTTTAATGCACAATTTCCACCACAAATTGTATATATATGATGCACAGGGGTGGGTTGGAGGGTGTGGATGGATAGTGAGATTTTACTGAGGTCTCATTCAAGTTGGAGCATGAAAGGTTGGTCATTTGCATAAACTGCTTGTTGTCTGAGGGGTCTCAGGGTCCAGCAGCAGCAAGAAAAGATACGAGAACATGAAAAAAAGGAGAGCACAATCCTGCATTGTGGAGCTGCAAGACGAAAGGGGAGGTATGAATGAAAGAGAGGGTGAAAATTGGCAGAGAAAGGGCCTTAGCATGTCTCCCGATGGGATTAAATTGTCCAGGAACCTCTTTATATATAATTTGGTGAATCTGGCAGCAGCATGGCTGCAGGCCTGAGCTCAGCCTGCTCATACAGCCGCCCGAACTTCACTAGGCCAGATTCACTGATGGAGTTCTATAAAACAAACAGTTCAAACGTAGTTTAAATGCTCAGTGAGGTTCATTTGACATCCTCTAACTGGCCTCTATGCATGTACATTCAGGGAAAATGTTGGGTGTTATAGTAAAATTAATTTGGATGTCTTGTGTTGTTTTTGTCTCTCTTTCCTTTCGATGAGGTTGACCCTGATCATGATAACGTCTCTCACTGTGTTTGATTCTGATGCTGATACACCCAACTGCAGCACATGGCTGAAAACTAATCTGACCTGTAAGGAATGTGTAGATTTATATTATATGTTCATGCTCTGTTATTTACTCAATAAAATGTACCAGTAACGTGAATACTGTTTCATCTGTTATGGTGTAGAAACTCAACATCAAAAAGGATTTCTGTCAGCACCTTGGACAGAGACATTAAGCAGGAAACAAATTGCAAGTGGAGTTGGAGCAATTTGGAATGAAAGACCCTGAAGAATTCCTGTTAAAAGACAGAAAAGAATGTGAGTCATATATAGAACTATATCCAACAAAAACATTACAAGCGCTTGATAGAGTCTGACTTGCACACAGATTGTGTCAAGCTGCTCACCAGCCGTGGAGAGATGCAGCCATTCCCAAAAAAATCCCACCATGAAATCTAACTGGAAGGGAAATCTATAACACAGCTATTATCAGCATTGTTCTCCACAGACTCGTGCAAGCCTCTGCTAAGTGTCTGGAGAGGACTATTATTATTCTGTTGCTGGACAGAGTCTTGACCTTTTACTCTCCGGGGGACACAGCTTGACCCGACACAAGCCTGCAGACACGTGTGTGCTGACATGTCAGACTTTCATTTGCACACATTTAGCCAGGTTTATGAGATGAGCTGGAAAGTCAGATGCTAAAAACTGTATGCTGCACTTCAACTCAACAGCAGCTACAAACTGATTTACTTTAGTTTAGCTCTTGTGGTTGATGCACGTTACCAGATTAACCGAAGAGGCAGGGGCAGGCTGCACATGCCTTCTGTCTTGGCACTTGAACAGATCTTCGATGACCATCGATGGATCAAATCTAGTGTTAAGTACTCAAAGCACAAACATTTATTTTCATGTTTGAGGAACAACGTATACTTCTGACTTTCACTTACTCTAATATTTCCAGTCCTTTCCCTACATTGTATCTGAGCTAAAGTAATCATAGAAGGTGGCGGTTTCCCGTGTCAGGACTGAGTCAGGACAATTCTAAACATCCAGGAATCACCGGGTGAACAGGAAGCTAGACGGAGACTGAACTCGTGACCGGGCCATAGCATACCTCACTACGGCTGGCTGTGGATGATTGTCCAGTCATTTATATCTTCCAACTCAGTGAGCTTTAGGTCTTGTTCTCCATGTTTGCATAAGAATGGATTCAGGTCCTGTGAACTTCCCCAACCTATTGACCCAGCTCCCCAGACATGAATAGCACTGCTGAGAGGCTCCCCAGCCTCTCAAACAGGCTTTCCCCATGCCTTAAGTCCCAATCATGGTAATTTAATATCTCCTAAGCCCCGGGCTGTTTTGCTGGAGTCCCTCTGCAGTTTGTTTTAGGTATTATTTGCTTCTCACCTCATCGGTTTGCTCGCATTACATTCATGAGGGTGCTGAAAAGAAAATGCAAAAATGGATTTTTACAACTACATGTAGCTTTTTTTTTTTACTGTGATGCCTTTTTAACATGATAATTATCTCGAATCACTGTGAATTTGTACATCTTCAAGTTTGTCATTTTTTCTATTGTAACTGGCAGTTTCACACACAATGAAATTGCTTGAGACAGGGTGGAGAAAGGGTGGGGAAATTCTATGTATGTAAAGACAGACAGCAAAACCTGTACTCTGAGGTTTTAATAGCACAAATACCCATGCAGTTCAGTTTCATTTAGCCTTAATTGTAATTATACAATGGCTCGTATGAAGGACAGTTTCCAAATGGTGTCCAAAATAATATTTTCAAGAAACTAGGTCATTTTTTAATACTAAAAAATATAATTTATCTTCTTTTTTTGTCAAATCCAAACTTGATGACTGCTAAAGTTTATAATTCATGTTCATACAAAACACCTTCCTCAATGTCTTTCAAAGATTTTTGCCCATCAAGTCTTAAATATATAGTTATAGTTTTTGTCAGCAAAAAAGGACACCTGGACAAATATTCTGAGCCTGAGGAATACAGAGGAGAGCACATTTCTGTACTGTGCATAGCACCTGTGCTTTAAATGGATCTAGAACCACACAGAGACTGAGGAGTCCCTGACATGTTCAGCTGGTGAAACCATGCTCACTTACAAGCTGCTGCTGTCATCACAAGGCAGATGTTCAGCATGTAAGCATGAAGAGCAAGAGGATCATGGCGGAAAAAGGCGGAACAGTTATCACACTCTGTAAAATCATAACGAGAAACTTGTGACATGTATCTTTCATTTATCCAAATAGAAATCCTCAGTGAGGCAAGTGAAATAAAATCTATTTGTACCCTCTGAATGTGCATTGCTTTATCAATTTGTCATTGTGGCACCATCTGCTGGAAATAGAGGATATGTTCCATTAAGTTAATGCCTTCTCACCTGCGGACTTATTCCCACATAAGTTATGGTCATGAACAAAACCATTTCCGTAGAGTCAACTTAACAGAGCCCGAAAAATCTTCGAATTTTAATTTTTAGTGACTTTGGATTCTTGGCGTCAGATATTTTGCGACATATAGCAGAGAGAAACCAACAAAAAGCCCTATGGTCCAACAAATGCTTTCTTTGTCTGGATGTCAAAAATATTGAGATGTGACTCAGTTTTTCTCAAAGAAATGTCAAAAATACAGTACGAGTGAAAACATGTCTAAAACATAGTCATGAGTTGTAAACATACTGCGCAAGCATTTTTCATAAAAACATAAACAGCTATGCTTTCAGTAATCTATTATAGAAATAATATGCAAAAGTCACAGATTTTTTGTGGCAAAATTTTTTAATTGATCTTGTTTTCATGCTTTTATCCGTTCCATCACAATCCCGTCTAATACAAGATGATGAATCCAAAGGAGATTACCATACACATGTAGAATTAGACTCATACACACACTCAGGGTAAACCTCTTTCAACTGCCAGTGTCATGTCTTCAATGCAGAGCATTGTTCAGCTCCTCTGTGATGGCTGATGAACAGTTGGATATTTTCCCAGTGGCTGAGATAGGACCGGTCCTGAAACAAGGACCTCATCAAAGTTCTGACCACAAAGGCTTTCCGGCTCTGCAGATATGTAAACGTCAGAGAGAAAAGATTTGAACAACGTAACAAAGCACGCATTTGTTTCTCTTGTCCTTGCATCCAAATTATAGCCTCCAATTAACACAGCTTCTTTTCATATTGTGAAGATCAAATAGTAGTAATTATCTGTCCAAACTCTGATGAGGTGGAACCCTGTGAATTTATGGCTGAACATCGGACAATATTCTCAGCCTTTGGTCTGCCTGGTTTAACAGCCAAAGCCTTATGAGGCCTCTCTGATTAAAAACAAAATCACAGAAGAAAATCTCTTATCTCTAATGAATGTTCATGAGTGGCAGTGCCAAGAAATGTGTCAGTGGATACAACCACACTCACCTATTCCCATTTTTTAAATGTCATTTTATTGTTATTTCTAAATTATGTAAAATATCCACATGCTTTGGGATGTTTTCTTGCTTTTTTCACCACTTGGAGTTTGGAAATATCTAGAAAAAAGTAGTAAATGTACGCTGACAGTGGATGCCATCTTTATTGCCGTGATGAAAAAACAAACAAATTAAAAATAAGAAATAGTGCAAACAAATCCCCCCAAAAAATAGCCATTGCATGGGCCAGTATAAAATTTGTAACAGATTCTTTCATCCTACACAGGATTAACCGTTTTGAATACAAGCCCCTGCAAATCTAAAAGTTTCCTACAGATGTTCCCCCTGATCTCTCTCAATGCCCAACTATGAACCTTAACCTTGATTAGCAGTTTAGCACATTCATACGCTGAAGCACACAGTGCAGGGTGTGTTCACAAAGCGCTTTTATAGGTGCTCAGTTTAGTTTTAAGTTATCACATTAGAAATGCCAGCACTGGTTGATACAAACTGATACAGCTGGTCTCATTGGTCATCTAAATTCTTAGTGCAATAAAAGAGATAAATATGCTCAAACAGATTACATATATGCAAAAGGAAGTTAAGTATTCGTCCAGATAATTCAAGCAGTGGGATCAGTCCTGTAGCTGCTCATGTACGGGTGCTTCATTTTCTCAGAGATGAGTGTTTGACTGATGGACACATTACGAATTACGTTTTTAGGATTTTGTTTGTTTTGAAGAATGCTTTTTCGAGAAAAAATCTCTCATTTGCGAACAACGACCATAAAACACGACCGTGTCTGTGATGCTGGGAGGGAAGAGGTTTGAATTTCACCAGTAGAGCACACAACCACAAGGCCACAGTGCGTCTCTGTAGCCAGGCAAGCCAGTGTGTGCACATCAGGTTTTGTGCGGCTCTGAAGAGATGTGACAGCCCAGCTTTCACTCAGAGATCCCAGAATTTGGTCCATTTTTCTGCCTTTTCCATTTACAATGCTTCAGTGGAGATTTCTTTATTTCAGAACGGACAATGGTCTCTTTCTTTCGCGCTCCCTACATCTCCCTCACGCACACACACAGGCACACACACACAAAGCCTCGTTGGCAGACGCACGCACACTTGCTTGCTGTCATGCTCATTTTGATGGTAATTAATGACATCACCACTGCGTGCAGGAGCATGGTGGTGTGTGTGTGTGTTTTTGGGGTGTGGGTGGGGGGTGGGGGGGGGGCTGCATTTGTTTGCTGAGAAAACCGTGGGAACAGGGAGCTCTCCAGGGTGGCGAGTCAGGGCCTCCAACAATACATATGCTGTTGCTTTTCACCCAAACACCCTCCCTTCCCAAGAGAATCATTGCTCTGCCCGCCTCTCCGGTCCCCCTCTTTCCCTCCTTTTTTTTGCCATGACTTTCCGTCCGTCGTTTGCATTTTGTCGCATTGTACACCGTGAGGTTACTGCCCCCTCTCTGCCGCTATGTTTCATCGACCTTACAGTTGTTTTCCCATTTCATTTTCAAATTGCCTGAAAATCTTTACTTGTGTATTCCAACTCAATTCGTGCAACTCAGTTTTTAGATCACTTTTATTGTGTTCATATGTGTGGAAAGTTTTCATGGCTCGTAGCCACTCTGTGAGTGAACGATAGTGTCAGTGTAATTTCTTTATACATAAATCTTAACTTTCATTCTTCAAAACTGCTGAAGAGTTCCCTCCCGGCTGGGCTTCTCAGTATCTGCAGATTAATGTTGAGTGCAGGAGAAAAGAGTGTTTCACTGGTACACTGGTTTCACTGGAGTGTAATGTATCTATTTCTGTAAATGTAGTTAGAGCCATTAACTTGCTACTTTTAATATTTGTGTGAAATCTGTGTTTTTGCTTCACGCTGTCAGTGCTTTTAATCTGTTTTGGCAAGCAATGGCCGTTGAGAACTAGGGTGGTCAGTAATTTAGGCCAATAATTGCAGTTTCTAAAATGTGAAGTAATTGCTGTGCGGCAAAAGAGCCTTTCAGACAGGAAATGAACGTCTCTGCTAAGCTTTAATTGACTAAAATGAACTGTTTGAACAAAATGTGCATTTTACCTCTTGTTGAACATGTTAAAATACTATGAACTGAATTTAGCAGATAAAACGAGGACTTTGCACATTGTTGGCACTGTAGGAAGAAATCCCTCTTTCTCAAATTTGAAGTAGTTGTAAAAAAAATCTGTGCTGCTTTAAGTCTTTGAACACAGGCTTCGAAACCAAACATTCTACTTTCCTCAAAGCAATTTTTTTTCATGCCTGTTGTTCGGATCGATAGTGTATAGATACATGTTCTATATCCTGAATATTATTACTATGTCACTAGTCATACAGACCTTGTTCACCCCAAATTATGTTGGCAAAATTAACGGATTGTGTTTCTGTTGTTCACAAAAACACCTTCTCTTATATTTTCCAAAATAGTCTATTTTCTTAATCATGAGTTGCAAAACTTTAAATTAATTAATGAACCTTAATTAATTTGGAATAGTCTCCTCATGAGAAAATCCATTCATCCATTTTCTGTGGACTAAGGGGGTGGGGTGGAGGGTTCTATCCCAGCTGTCACTGGGGCAAGAGGTGGCCTACACCCTGGACAGGTTGCTGGTCAATCACAAGGCCAGTCACAGAAAAATGAGACAGATAGCCATGTTCACTCACTTCCATCGTCATACTATTCTCCTTTACGAACTTTTGTTAGCTCAGATAAGTACTTAGCACAGGTCCGGGGAAAGAAAAGTACTAATCATGTCTTGTGGTCTAAGTTGATGACAGGTCTTTGACTTTCACACGGATACCGACGCCCCCCCTTACCTGTTGATATAATGCAGGCAGTATCATTAGACAAGTGTTGGCCAAGAGTTGTGACTAATTGTTGCATTTATGGAAGCCCAACACAAAAATAAATTCAGCCTGAAAAAAAAATAACACACATGACTCTCAACCTAGCATGTCAGTCCCCTGGCTAACTGTGAGGGTCTTCACTAGACAGTTTCTCTAAGCAATAAAATAACAAATAGAGACGATGCAGCTGTGCTAAACGTCTCACTTCAGAATTTGATTCCCAATGTAACTCCTCTTATAATGTCACAAGAGAGCAGCTGATGAAATCAGGGAGATCTCAAATGTCTTTTAGAGTAAAGATTATGTTTGTTTGGAGTCAATCTTCTGATTTCTCCTCTAAAGCTCACTAACTTTCCTCTGAAACATATTTATTTGTCATTTTTCCGGCATTGATGTTTGTACCACAGAGTGAGAGAGAACATACAGCCGCCAAATCTAAGTGGTGTTAGTTTATTCGCAAAATGTTTCCTGCAGTTAGTAACTCAAAAACAAATGTTTAATTGCTCTGTTTTCGTAGGCCTGTGTGAATATCCAACCAAACTGGACCTACTTTCATTTTGTGAAAACTTGGCCGTAGAAAGAAACGTTAATTGTCGTCATCCTGGCGTTGCATATTGTCGATGTTGTTTGTGGATATTGTTAAAAGCAAAACGCTGGTAGAAAAGCTGTTTTTATTTTATTTGTATTATAAGCATCTCCAATTATTTCTTTAGCATTGGTTAGGACTCTGAGGGACAGGTGCACCTCATTAACTCAACCATTCAGTTTGGATTCCTCACATGTTTTAACCAGCTCTGATTTCTGCTTCTTTCAATCTAAGCAGGGAACCAGTGGCCTTTGTGCCCAAATCAAAGCACACCCCCGTCATGAATGGTGATTTCACTGGTATTCCTCCACACCAGTTCTGACTGAGACGTCTTCCCCCCTGAGACTTTCCCCTTTGACCCCAACAAATGGACTTTTGTGAAGTGTGTAAAAAAGTAGTGATTGGTCTTTAGTGGTGCCTGGTATTTGGGTAGTGGGCATTTGATGAGAAACCACAATGACAGAAAGGATCCAGCAGGGAGACTGGTGGAGCTCTGCATTCAGCTGGACATGTTGTCATATGACATGAGCTTTACAAGCCCAGAACAGGGAGGTGGTTCATTACATGACGGCTCACTACCGAACATCATCGGCCTCTCAGATGAGAAAACACCAGTTCACAGGCCGAGTCAAAAGAAAGCTTAAAGAAGTGACTAATAATTGTCTCTTGACGTGTAGCAAAGAAGCTGTTCCACATATGGGCACGAACAACGCCTGTTTTCTTGCTCTTTGGTGTGGGCAGATCATTCATTAGAGACAGTGGGAAAATCCAGGTTGCTCCATTCCTCTAAAAACCCACATGGACTCTGCACCAATCAGCTCAAAAAGGTGATATAATTGCCAGGGCAATATGGGACTGTGCCGCTGCCTTTGGAGTCTCCTCCTTTTTTCCTTTGCACCTATTCTCTCCGACTCAACACTCGCTGATTGTACTCCCCTCCTTCATTGTCCCGCTATCCCCCACCAACAACAGGCCAATTTGTCCCTCCAGCTTGGCTCCCGCCTCCCCTCCTGCTGCGTTATTTAGCCTCTCCTCTGCACTTCAATGGCAGGTTCTGATTAGAGAACTTTGACGACCTCTTCACTAGTCCTTAAAATCCCTCCTCCCTTTCCCAGCAACCTTTAATCTGATTACAGGCTTTCTGCGGCTTTTCAGAGGAGGCTAGTCCCCAGAGGACAATAGCAGACCAAGTGGTTTCACAAACACTCTCCCTGGGGTCATATTATTCACAAGAGGAGGTGCGTTTACTCTGCTCTGGCATCAGGTCCCTCAAGCTCCTTCTGTGGAGTGATTGAAGAGAAATATCTCTGTTAGAGTGCCTCTGTCTTCCACTTCCTGCATGCCTTCCTCAAGAAAGGTTTGCCCTTCTCCTAACACTCTTGATCTGAGTCAAGCTCCATTATGTCGGTAATTTCATTGTCTGCACATATATAGCCAAAATAAATATGCACATAAAAAAAACAAAACGGTTTTATTATTAGTATTTGGTGATATGTGTTTTCTTTAAGAAAATCTGTGAAAGCAATTAATGCCTTAAATGAATGTAAAGGATGTGACGGCCGAGGCCGCCTTTATTGTGGAGAGACTGCTCCTCTGGTTTATGCTTCCAGGAAATGGGCGGACCTGAGAGTACCACACCTGTAGGGGCCTCCCATAAATTGGCCCAGAGCACATGGCTGGGTCTCTCTCTGTGCTCCATGGACTCCTCTGGCCTCCTGCTCCAGCTTTAGTTTGATCCATGTACACTTTCACACACCTCATACACCCCAACATTGCATACACCACTGACCTACACTAGCACGTTCATTTACTTTAATAAATTGTTAAACTGTTCTTTTGTGTGGTCTCCCCATCATTGTTCCTACCCCCTGAGCCTGGGTAGTAACAAGGAACATTTAACTTAAAGTGACCTCATTTTCTGAAGGAGAACAAAGAATGTGAAAATTGAAAGCTTTCTTTTCTCAGGGAAAACTCAACACTTTGCTCAACCCATTGCATTCAAATAATGTCATAAACAGTATGAATATACTTTTTAGTCAATAATGATTCTGTATTTTTAATTCACTGTGAAATGGAAGTGAAAGTGAGAACATGTTGAGCTATTTGTCTCATTTTGCTTCATAAACACAACAAGTTGAAGCAATTAATTTAAAAGTGTTAACAGCCAAAAAACGGTGGCCTGTCATCCATATATGAGGCTCTGCTGTAGCTACTGTGTCTGGAAAGATGCTACAGGGAAAACTGAATTTAAACTCAGCCTTTAAATCAACACGCCTGAAATTTGTCCTCAGTACCTGTCATGGCGTTCAACAAATTCTCCGGAGTCTGACCAGTGGTGCTTTAACCCCTGCAGTTAATCTGCTTAACCTCATCCAACTGTTTTAGAGACCTCCTAACTCAATAAAGCTTCTGCAAACAGCTGATGTGACAAAGCCAACATGCAGAACATGTCCAGCCAGAGCATTTAGAGTTCATTAATGTCACGGTTATTGGTCAGGAGGTGATCCCATTGACAAGCCTGTCCAGGCCTCATTACCATCTGAATGGAGGGAGCAAGGAGGCCAAAAGCCTCAGTCAAACGAATGTGTCCACAATGACCTTAGGGAGCTGGCCTCACAGTCTCAGCATCTCCTGAGTCACAGTCCAAAGGCAGCTACAAACTGTAAGACACTTAAATCATTTCTACAAACAACAGAGCTAAGGTAGTAACACCTGAGAGAGTTCCAGGAGGCCAGAGAGTGTTTTGAGCAGAGAATGCATTTACATCTACGACCTCAAGAGCTTGAATCAAGGCAAAGGGATCACCTCTCTCATTTAAAATCCTGTTTACTTTACTTAAAGCTTTTAGGATCATTGTGGCCTGGATGATTGACACTCTACACCAACATTTAAACCTATCATTTTTTTAATTCCACTTTTAACATCGTAATTCCACATGAATTAATAAGTAAAGGCAGAAAGAGGTCAATTCAAGGAAAAGTAAACACAAAAGCGTCCTCTTTGAGTTTGTCACTACATAGAAAATATATCTGTCCTGTTCATGCTAAACAACACAATTAGAACTGCATTGGCAGAGTATATAAGCAGTAAAACAACATTTTCCAATGAAAGCCCAACAGGTAAACACCTTAATGAAAAGCAAAGACTGTTGGACCACATGCAAACAATCTGCGGCCCAATATTATTCACACTCAAGTCAACCACAGATCTGGACTAATAGATTAATGCATCAGTGGAGATGTATTTTAAAAGCTCAATTAACTAACAAGTAAAAAGTGAAAATACAGTATATAGATACTAATTACACTGAAATTATGACTCATTATTGCCCTTGCAGGAATCAAGCTGTCATTGTACCTGTCAACAAGTTATTTATAAATTGGACAATTTCCGCAGTTTGAAGGTTTCTTTGTCATCTCTCTGGGCTTTCGTATGGTCCACGGGTGTGAGATGGGATCATGATTCGGATTCAGGTTTGAGCAATATATATTTAGGCTCCAAAACATTTACTGTTGATCTTTGTTTTCAGTGATTTTCGTTAGTCTGGGGGTCACTAAACCATGTGACCCAATATAAGGTATGTGTACGAACAATTCTTGATTTGAAATATGATCAGTACATGAAATGCTAATTAAAATGTGTGTTTGTCTTGGATGGAAAGAAATGTAACAGTACATTTAACCATGCCAACTACCGCATAGCACCGCCTTGTGGTATATATAGTGAATAAAAATCAGGAAACAGTTTACAGAACTGTGTTGTCTGTACTCTGTACAATGATTCAGTAGCTGTCCACTATTCCTCTTTCAGTAAGATGGGATTTGACAGCATCTACCCTCCGTGCAGTGTTTGCATTATTTAATGTAGCCGTGGATCAGTTTAGTTAAAATTTTGTCACACCAGACATAACTGTTAAAAGAAAATGATCACTGCTGTATTGTTTTAATATTTTTATTTCAATACCAGGGTTAAAAGCATTAAATGATGTTTTACATCTGGTATAATAACATGTCAATATAATATGCAGCCTATCACATACAGTCACATGTACTGTAAGACATCCAAAGAAAGTGCATTAACTATCTATACAGTAACAATGCGTCTTACATATGCATCATTGGCTACTTTTGACCAGATAAGTGCACCCTCTACTAAAAATACTAGAATAGAGCAACTTGAGCACCTCTGGAAACATTTTCAGCTCAAAATGTTCTGTTTACAGAACAGTTTTCAAAAACTGAATGCTATTTATTAGCATTTAAATAGCAGCTGTCAAATAATTACTAGTTTTCTTTTAAATAATTTATAATTTGGTATTTTTAGTCATATTTCTGTTATGATTCCAGTCACTGATGCAGCATACTATGTCTGTAAAGAATGAGAAAAATGAGAGGTTCCCATCAAATGCACTTTCTTTGGCTATTGGAGGTAATGTACAGCATTATACTCTGCAAGACGCTGTATTATGGCTCCTCAGACTTTCTTCTCCACGGTAAAATTAGTTAACTTTTTTGTTTGGGATACATGTGAAATTATATTTACATATAGTACATTACATCTAGCAATAGGTAGTTTAATAAAAATAAGTAAATATGCTAATATAAAAACTTTAATTATTTGACAGCACAAATACTTTTTGATTCTTACACACCCTCTCTTATATTGGCAATACAATGTAATACATTCCAAAAGACAATTTTCAACGATGGCACAAACAAAGGTCTATAGGCCTTATTAAGTGGAAAATATCAGCTAAACTAATAAACGAATACATTTAATAACTCATGGAAATTGCTCTTAGAGCACCTCTCTCAGTTACTTACACAAAGTATCTCTGATATCATATCATACAGGCTCACAACAAAACCTGCCATTTTCCATTCAAATTCCACCACTTTCTTCTAAATTGAGAGGGGCAAAATAAATCTGATATGGTGGTTTGAAAAGTGGTTTGCTGGCATATGGATTTTTGGTCAGAATATATTTGCTGAATCAATTATTTTTACAGGTTTCCAACAATTAGATCCTTAACAAACTGAGCAGGTGTGAATGTTACCGGACATCAGAGGTCGGAAGATCTTTGCTAATTTTTTCATTTCAAACATAAATACGTGTTTCTTCGCAGTGGCATCAAGTTCAGCTTTGTATGATGAGTTTGGTTCCCTACATCAAGGCTCTAACTCTGCTCCACGGAGAAGTTTGACTCAGATCTGCTTGTGGGGGAAAAAAAAAGACAGCTACTGTTAACAGGAGCCTCCTGCCAGGCAGAATAAACTCATTTAAAACTGAGGATTAACTTACATGTCTTGCTGTTTGTGAATCATGTGATTGTTGTACTCCAAGACAGGAGGAACGGTCTCTTCATCCTCAGGAAGCTGTAAAACAAGATGTGTGAGTGTTGGGGCGAATCAAAGGGCAAGAACGCCATCTAGTGGTGGAAATGCTCTCACCTCCCAGTAAGTCTCATCATCGAAGCAGTTGTCATCAGCAGGATCGCCCCAGATGGGAAATTTCAAGATGAAACCTTCACAAATAAACAATAATAGTAAGTAACTATACCAAATATATACCATACCATACATATTCATCCTAGATGTGACTGTTTCTTAGTTTACTATTCAAAACAACTGAGTCAAGTAAGTCTGCAGCTTTACCTTACGAATGATAATGATATCAACTCACCAACAATGGCTCCTCCAATGAGTCCGAATGCAATTGATACACACGTTCCAGCTGCCTGAAAGCCACCCTGTGTTCCCAGGTCTCTGTCTTTAAATTTGCCCTCCAGGTCGAACGTATTGATCAGCCTGGGCAGATGCAAAACAACAATCTATCAGTCTTGAAACAGCCCTTTAACCCCCAAATGTGCTTCTGAGTAAAACTGAGCACAGGTGTTAATCTGATCCATCAAAACCAGTTGCATGCATGTGAGATTCTACTGAAGATGAATCAGCAAACCTGCCTGGTCAGGTTTTTATTATTGGTTGCAGATTAGATGTGTTTGTGTCTGTCCCTCACCCCTCCTTGCTGTAGACTTCTTCTGTGGCTGCTGCAGCAACAATAGCACCGATGAAACCACCAAGCATGCCTGGTACTGCATGCAGGTTATGGATGCCGCATGTGTCCTGAAGCTTGAAATGCTTCTCCAAAAAGGGCTGATGACGGTAAACAGGGATAGGCTGGTTAGATCTCTGTTGCCGAGGCAATAGCTATGATTTCATTCAGAATACCTGTTGCTAAAATGACGTGTCACCTGTATGCATTTACATAGTTATTCCACTTCAACATCATTTGTGAATGGAAATTTGCATTAGTAAATGCTCTTTCAGTGGTTCCGAAAGACAAATTGTTTTTCTTTTCAAAGAAACCTCATCTCATTTTAGCTGCTGTGGTCTGTCTTACAGGCAGCACTGAAAGTGAATGCACCTTAAATATCACATCATGTAATTCTGGTACTTTCCAGTAACACCGCATGCCGGGTGAGATGTTGAGTGACAATAGTTCCTGGTATTTCTATGAATCTATTTCTATTTCTACATCTCCCCCCACCGGCAGCAGTAACTGAAACCACAGAGACAGAGTTATGAAAACTGAGACTGCATGCTCACCGTGACAAACAGGTAGCCAAAGGTGGAGATGATTCCCATGCAGAAACCTACAATTAGGGAGCCGTAAGGAGTGATCATGAACTCTGCAGCCGTTCCCATGGCAACAGCACCTGCCAGGGAGGCATTTTGGATATGCACCTGTCAAGTAAAAAAAAAGGTTAGCCTTTGAAAAATATGAGGGCATTGCATGTCTGGTTGTTAGGCCATTCAAGATTGATGTGAACATGTGTTTACACATTTGTAGCTTTACCATGTCGAGCTTTCCTCTCTTCTGAGACATGCTGGAGATGGCTATGGTAGTTAGAACAGAGGAAGCCAGAGCAATGTAGGTGTTAATGGCTGCCCTGTGCTGCCCGTCGCCATGGTCTGTGATGGCAGAGTTGAAACTGGGCCAGAACATCCACAGGAACAGTGTGCCTGTCGGAATGAATCCGAAAAATCAACAGTGTCCATGTCAAAACAATCACGTGTAAGGGTAAAAAGAGATCAAGTGGATGTTTTAGATTGCCCGTCACTTACCAATCATGGCAAACAAATCAGAGTGGTAAATGGACCCGTGGAGGCGTTTGCTTTGGTGGAGGTTTGGCCGGTAGAGCACCCAGGAGATTGCCAAACCGTAGTACCCTCCGAAGCAGTGAATGACCATGGAGCCGCCAGCGTCTCTGCACTGTGAACACAGCAACGCATTTCTGCTGACTGCAGCACAAAGGGGACAGCTCACCATAGCCAAAATAACCTGGTTTGCTAAAGGTTCATGCGACTGATGGGACTCACGTGAAGAAGGTCGAGGATGATGTATTCCTCCACAGCAAACAGTGTCACACCAAATAAAGTGACAACCATCAGCTGGACAGGGCTCACTTTGCCAAGGAGGGCACCATATGCAATCAGCGAGCCAGCACAGCAGAAGTCAGCGTTGATCAGACTGGTGAAGGAAAATAAGACGGGAAATATTTCTTCATTAAGATCAACGCTCCTGATATGTTAAAGAATGTGGGTTCCTTTTTTTCCAGTTACGCAACAGACCCAGATGATATGACACGTACCTCTCCACTCCGATGTAGATTTTTCCTGTGGCTGGGTCAAGGGAGTGGAACCAGCCTTGCATCAGCAGAGCCCACTGCAGACCGAAGGAGGCGATCAGGAAGTTGAAACCCACACCGCTGTAGCTGTAGCGCTTCAGGAAGGTCATGAGGTAGCCAAAACCAACAAAGATCATGACATGGACATCCTGGAAACCTGGAAGGATCGAAATGATTTAGGGTTTCATTGGCTTAAGACATGTAACAAGAAACCTTTGTGATAAAAAAGGAAAGCAGCAGTCAAAAATATTTTTGTGTTGCATTAATTAGCTGGTAATGAAGACTGCATTGTAATGGCATACTAACATTATGCCTGTTGTATTAGCATTAATCAGCTGGCTCAAAGTGTTTTTCAGAAAATTATACCAGAAGATTTCTAGATTGAGATATAAAATCGACTAATTGTAATCTAAATGAAATGGTCCAGCAGCTTAAACAGTTTAAACTGTTGCAGTGGTGATGGTAGTGAATGGATGTTAACTCTTTTAAAGAGTAAGAAAAACCAACAGCAAACAGTAAATGTGTACATTCTGGTTGGAGAGGGACTTTCCTCCTTGTACTTACTGGGATATCTGTAGTAGAAGTCATTCTCTATATCACTAGTGATGTTCTCCTCTCTTTTGGTCTCTGGCCAGTGTGCGTCTGACTCCTTGTCGTATCGGATGAAAACCCCAAACAGAATAATCATAGCGATCTGCCAGACGAAGCAGACGGCCGGCAGACTGACGCGCACATTGGTGTTCTTCTGTGGCCCAAAAAAGTTGCCGGCGCGCTCACAGCAGTTCCCCATGGCGATGACTTTCTCCTGATGATGCTATGATCACCTCTTGGACAGGCCCGGTCTGTGACTTCAAGCTGGGTGCCAGCATCTCTATATATACACACATCTTCAGCAGTAGGTGGGACCTTCTCCAACGCTCACATGTAAGGCGTGGACTCATCATACCTGTTGGAACCACTCCTTATCTCCTGTCTTTATGATCTCAAGGCAGGTAATACTTTCTGTATTCAACAGCAGGAGGAAAAAAAGTTCCTGCATGAAGTGAATGTAAAGGAAAAGGCATTTGATAACAATTAATTATTAATTTGTTTTAAAATACTCACACGTGCCGGGAGGACCAAAACATGGCAATTACCACACAACTGTGTCAGAGTTTTAAATATTCAGTGTCTGTAGGAACAGAGAGGATACCTACAGGCTCGAGTTGTTTACTTAGGGATCATTTTCAGATCCTTGCTTTGTGCTCTGTACAAACAAAAGACGTTTTTCAGGAGAACAAAGCCATCAATCAGCCTTACATCATGTAATGTAAAAGAGCTGCTCAAGTTGTCACTTTGTCACACAGGAACAAGACGTTTTTTTCAGTTATTCAGAAAAACTTTGTTTACGTGGCCGTGGCGTGCTTTGTCTACATTCCCGCTCAAGAATTGTGGGTTAACAACATGGATATCCTCTTCTAAATCGTACTACACATTTACATATATGCCAGTGATTAATTGTGGGTCTGATCATCAGTGCAATCAAAAAGTGACATATGAGCTGAAAGGTGCAAAAACAAATGCGTACGAACAACCACATCCAGTGTGTGATGTGTGGCCTTTGGGACTTAGTAACATTTTGCAGGTACAAAAATCATGTTTTTACACGTGCAAATCAAAACCATAACTTCTGGAAGACAGTCACAAAGATACTGATGCAACCAGTAACAGGAAACAATACAGCCTGAAAGATTCAATTTGATTTGATCATAAGATTAGAAATACAATGAAGATAACAACAGATTAACCAAACACATGACGCTCAAAGTGGAAATTATTGAAGTCTGTTTGCTTCATCTATTCCTACTTAATTAAATAGAGAAACTATTTTCATCATGTAACTACGATTCACCAAACTGGGTTAGCCTTTCCTCACTATTTAGCGAGCAGTCACAAAAGTTTGGATCTAATGAGGAGTTGGCGCTCACACTTGTCTCCACTCATTAGGTCCCCAACCTCAGCCATTACTCAATTCATGTTTGTTTTGTTACCGATATCATCCATAATCTAACAGAGGAGATTCCAGTGGAAGTCATCATGTGTCAGGTATGGCCCTCTGACTGACACAAAGAACATTCCAGGTGATATCTCTTTTCCTGCTTCAACATACAGGTACTGTCCTTCAACTCTTTACGTAATACAACATGAGGAAAGATTTTTTTTAATACTATAGCGAGACGTTATGAAGAGTTACTTCGATCAATATCCATTGAACTTAAAATAAACTTAATTTGAAAAACAATATTGCAGTCTTCTGTTAAAATTTGTTGAAAAATTTGTTGTTGCGTTGTGTTCTTGCTCCGGTTATGATAGGTAAACTAACAACACGTAGAAAGTTTGATTAAACTCTGATTCCACTTCAGGAAAGTGGAATAATTATTATTAATTATTAATAAATATTTCAGATAAAATTTTAAATTTTTTTTTATCAGGCATTTGAAAAAACTGCTTTCTACTAAAAGGTATCAACAGACTATGAGCTTTATTGTTACTACTTCTTCAGAGAAAGCAACGATTTCAAGCATAATGCCTTTTTTGTGTACAAGATGAGGCAGCCACTTGCCACGTTTTGTAGTTTTCTTACAGTTTTCTCATTCTTTCTGGAGAGACATGAGTCAGTTCACCTGAGAACAAACGGCTGAGTTTCCTTTGGTCGAGATTAATTTGATACATTAATAATTGTCTAGGAAAGGTATTTCTTATGTTCTTCAGAGGTTGGGAACCCATTCCAGAATAATCAACAGTAAAGCCGTCACAGGAAAGTTATACAGAAATGTAATTATTGTTATGGTAACAAGCTCAAAGGGATCATTTTGTTCTCTTTATATGATGGGGAGCACACACTTCAAAGGCTTTAAAACAGACAGTTCTCAGTCAGGCAGCAGGGTCTCATGATGAGGTGGAGGAATGCCGCTCTGTCACAAGGTCTGATTTAACGCTCAACCACAAGAAGCATTACAAAACACCTCTCAGCAAAAATAAGCCCTGGTTTCATATAGGGACAAGCTAATATTTTGGACCTGCATGAAATATCTGACAATAACTGACAAGAACACAAAGATCAAATCCCCTCTAAAATGCATCAAACATAAGATGTTTAAGATTTTAAGCTAGGTACATGTGCTCTTTTTCATCTAACAGAAAGCTCATTTATGCTCTAAAATAACTTCTGTAATGAGTCGTTGGCAAATTCTACCTTTATGAACATTAATGCATTTTCACAACAGTTAGCAGATCCTTTACATTTGTAAAGGCAACATCTCTTTACAGTTTACGAGACTGAGGTCTTTAGGGGTCAGACATAACTGGTGCTTGTACCAAGGGTCTAGTCACACTCTGAATCAGAAAACCCATGAACTTTTCAATGAATTTTATAAAACAGCCAAATAAGACAGAGCCAACATGTTCAGAAAAGGGTGAGTGGTGACCATCCCTGAACTTGGTTCGGGAAAACATGATTAGGATTTTTTCGTATTGATTCTGTTGAGTTTTTAATTCAATAGATGTCAGGAAAGTTTTAGTGTACCCTTCAGGAGTGTTCAATTAATATACAACGCAGTACTTCCGACAAAAATATTGTCGTATTGCTATTATTATTGAATGAAACATCCATCCATCTATTTTCTGAACCACTCATTCTCAAATTGGGTCGTTGAAGTTTCAGAAACAGTGTTAAAAAAACAACCTTTGTCAAAATGAGCAAATTTTTATTTAAAAAAAGACACTCAAGCAAGAGACTCACATCTTTAGTATTAATCACTGCAACAGTCAATCATGTTTGAGGCTTGTTTTGCAGCTAGAGAGAGGAGAAATATTTTATTAAGCAAAATTCAGTCAAAAAGCTGAAATATTCCAGAAGCAGACATCACAGAGTACGTTTTTCCGCTACACACAAAATGGTTATTGTTTACTGACCATGGAACTAGACCATAAAACACCTGCTTCAGCCACTGAGCTCAGAGGAAAACATGTGGGGAAAAAATGCTAACACGTAGTTCACTGTCTTTTATGACAGAACAACAAAACCCTTTAGGAAATATGTCAGAAAACATGAACCCTTTCTAAATAAAAAAAAAAGCACAGCATCTGAAATATTTAGTCTGTACTCTGCACAGAACAAATTTCCAAAAGTGGGTATAAATCATGGGCCTTAAAATGTCTCACGACAATTCATAAATTATATAATGTGTCAGCAGTGAAACATGTGACTGACAACCTGTATTGAGCTTTCAGATCTAATCTGCTGAAGGCATCTTAGCAATGTCGCTGTCACATGGTGTGGTACCTTGGCGGCAAAAAGCTGTGGAACGATCTAACTGAAGATATTAAGAATGGCTGTCAGTCTTTAGGTAAGTGAGACACAGATCAACGCACAGCAGCTATTCAAACAAAAAGGCTTATCAAGATGATTGCTCTCCATTGTTTAGGCGCTATCTCAAAAAAATAGTTTAACTGGCTTGACATTCGTATTGTGTTGAAACTGCAGGACAAACTGACCGGAAATGGTCCACAGTCAAACACTTTTAGTCATAAACACTGAGGCCCAAGCTGGTAGAAATATTAAACAAAAAGTGAGAAGGAAACAATAACTTCCTGTGTAAATTAGTCCTCAGTTGGTTGTTGATTGCATTTCATCATTTGTCTCAACGCTCTTTCATAATCTTAGAGCTCACTGAAAGATGGGCCCATTAAATGTAACAGATCTTCAGAGCACGCCAGGAAAAATATAATTGCTCCCTTTGTCTTGAATACAGAAGAGAAAGAGCACAGAGTCTACCCCACCTCCACTTTGATCTGATGTGTCACCTGCAGGCTGCAGAGTGTGACTAAGCACAGGGGAATTTTTTTCAAACTCTGCAGGTACATCCAATAAACGCACACGGGCAGATCCTGCTCAGATACGAGCACGTCAGGCAGTCTGCAGTGTATTGGTGATGGAGGAGTGCAGTACACTCCCGAGGGCGATGGCACCCTCCGATAACCAGCAGCAGCAGTCTGCTGAAGACTTTGTCAAAAACACATCCTTCTCTCTCACATGGTCCATCTTGCGACTTCAGGTTTGCGCACACACACACACACACACACACACACACACACGCTGACCCGGAGGTGTCACACAGCCTCACATGCCTCAGGCAGCCACACAGGTGACGCTGAGCGAGGAAGGACGGAGCGTTACGGGTAAAAATGCAAACGATTTCACCTTCCTCATTGTCAAGGGGGCTTGAAACAATATTATACAGAAACATACAGCAGCAGTTTATTTTCCTTGTAAGCCTCTTATTAGCTTTATGTACCAGTGTACGTTTGTCCATCAGTATTTCAATAAAAATAAACATAAGACAATAATTTTTGTCCAGATAGCTGAAGAAAGTTTGTCACAAAGATGTAAAAATGGAGAATTGTTTTTAAAAAAATAGAGTAATAAACAAACTTAGAAATTAAACAAGACAGATATTGGTGAGACTTTAAAAAAGGATCAGGGGAAGGACGATAAACGATTATCTAGGGTATTTATGTGCCAATCCAAAAGCTAAATGTCACATTACTTTCTTTCACACCATGTAACTTATTTCTGGCCGTCATGGTCAATTTGAAGACTGTATAATAACGAGATCTAAATATACTCCAACTTTGTTTTTGTTTCGTTTTTTCAGTCTCGCCGATTCTCCGTGTGGTATGTGCTCAAATGTATTTAGTTTTTCCTCTTTCTGTGCATGTCCCCATCACCATGCAACACAAAAACAGTTGTATTAATCATAGTGATGGCAGGGAAAAGAGGGATTCAGGCTTGTTTCTGAACATGGAAACTGCTGTTATGGAACAGAAGGCCAGAAAAAGTGAGGACAGCCTCCTCCTCAACAATTTGATCCAGTCCAGAACCCAGCTGTTCTGATTCCTAACGACCAAAGAAGACGAATCAGGTAATTAAGTGTGTGGAGACATCCAAGTTAAAGGCTCCCCACAGAATCCTATATTAGCTCTGAAATACGTCATCCATGATCTTCAGATTTTTAAAGAATAAGCTGATTTTGGGCAGACTTTTAAAAAATACACTGAAGTGCGTAATATTAAAATAACCCTCCCAGTCTCTTGCAAGGCTCTGAATCTTAAATATTTCCTTACACTTTCTTTTTTCCTTGTTTTTTTTTTTTTTAATTTAATTTGAGTAGCCGTACAGCTTCTCTGTATTTCTTCTGCTGAATTTTTTTGACAAAGTTATTGTTATTACTATTTGATTGCAGGTTCAGTGGAGAATGTCCATTTACACCGAAATCATTGAAATGAATGAGCCCGCACAAGTAAAGTCTGACCCATCATTCCCACAAAACACCAGAGTCAATGCTCTCCATAAATAATTTTTAGATATTACTTATCATGTTACATTTTGAAAAGAAATTATGAACATAACAATAGATTGGACACCCTTTGGAAAAAGAATCCAAACCCTGATTCAAATCAAATATAGACATTTATGTCTGATTTGCGAAGGAAAGTAATTGAAGACTAAATGCTCACACATGCAAGCTTCCAACGGGAAATTTTGAATAAGAGGATCCTGGTTTTTATGTTTGCAAAAGTATTCTCTGTTTCCTTGGAGCAAAGAGAACATAAGACACTCATGTGACACCTGAAACTTACAGAACACGCTCGACCGGAGAGGTTTCAATTACAAAACATTCTCAGGTAGAGGCACGATGAGTGATCGGAGCCACTCCCTCTGCATTTCACCAATCCTATTTCTCATTTTAGGAAAATAACTAATTTGCAAGTCTCCCACCAGCTGAAACATGTTTTTTCCATCTTGGGTATTGTGCATTTGTTTGAGTTGCTGGTTACACCTCTGCTCATGGATTCAGTCTTTTATCAACCCTAAGCTTTCAGAAATCGCTGAAGAATGGGGATCATTCTAATAAGTACTTTCTTTATCCTTTTGTTTGTGTATCTCAAGACCTGTAAAAGGCAATGACTAAAAGTAGCTGTCAGTAGCTGTCCAACATTTCTTCATAGTACAGAATATATTAATTGAGAGGTTTATGTTAGCATTCTCTGAGGGATTAGTTACAGCTGAGATTGTAATCATGACATCTTGAGGCATCTAACATGAGAAGGATTATCCATGCTCATGCATCTAATTCATATTGAATCAATCTAACGGGAAAAAAACCTTTTTACATTTTTGTAGATCAGTTAGACAGCTCAAGTTCAAGGTCTGAGGCCATGGCCTGACAGCAGCGTCACAGACAGAAGTGACACCTTAGAGCTAATTAACAGTACAGTGTAACCTTCTCGTGACATTACACACCCACGCAGTCATCATAAGAAGAGGCATCAGTGTCACTGAACAATGTCACCTGGCTTGTCTCCACAACAGCTGCTGATATGATGCCTCTTTGTTTTCACATGACAAAACAACAATGGCAAAAAAGGGAAGAAAGGACAGTTTTTTTCATGATTGTCAGAAAACTATTATTTGAGTGAAAGTCATTTTTCATACCAAATAATAGAAGCCGGCTGCATACAGTGTGCATCACAGACAGACGTCCATGTTGAAAGTTGCAGCTTCTGCATCTTAGCAACAAGCTAAATGAGCCATTTAATCACAAGTGATCATTTCTTGATGTTGAAATCTATTCCTTTCTTCTCTGCTAGCATTTTGCCAGTTTAGTTAGTAAAATTAGTTAGTTAGTTAGTTAGTTAGTTAGTTAGTTAGTTAGTTAGTTA
>JABUIW010000020.1:8650650-8665496 GCA_013363375.1 Menidia beryllina | reverse complement strand
AGTTAGTTAGTTAGTTAGTTAGTTAGTTAGTTAGTTAGTTAGTTAGTAAAGTTATTAATGTAACTGGTATTAATTTTATATTTTTGGGGATTTTTCATAATGAATTTTAGCCCTGTGAATAATATCTGTTACTCTTTCCTTTCCGTTGTGTTTCTCATTTTTTTAAGTTTGTATTCTGCCAGATCTGTTCTGAAAATATACGAAAGGTGCCCAGTTTTTAAGCTGTGAAAGCATCGAGGGACTCAATTTTTTTTCAGAAAAAGCTGCTCTACACAGCACACACGTTCATTTACACACACACACAAATTCTTTTCTTATAAATGAATACAATAAAGGCATTACCTGTGCCTGTCAGCTGACCACTGAGTCCATATCAACACATTTGTAGGATATGGCTAGAAGAGTTTCATCAGTTATTGCAGACTGTTGAAATAGAGACTACTGCACTAATGCTCACTCGTAAATTATATTTGCAAAGGCTTTAGAAATGTTTCCGTTTGAAAACGCCTAACAAGTGACAAACAGAGGAAACTTGTTCATTAGGTTTTTTTTTTTTACAAGCTCTCGCCGTCAAATTTATTGTCTTAAGTAGAACATAATAAAAATGGAATGAAGTGATTTGCAGAGGAGGTGTGTCCTTCATAGAGTGTCTGTGTTTTTTCCTAATGAATGAAACTGCTGGCCTCAATGGTAAGTTCCATCAGGAACTCGCCCTTGAGCACAAGGGTGTCTGAGTTATACACCCCGACTGCCATAAAGGTTTGAGATGTTGAGTAAAATATGTACAGGAATACAGTGAGCCAATGGACAAAACGGTCACATTGTTTTAAACCTCATAACAAAGAAATGAACAAAAGCTAGTTGAGGTATTTCACAGTATTGTGAAAACCATGAGAGGGAAGCTGGACAGCTGCTGGGGTCCAGGGTTCACAATCTTTTCGAGACATTAAACGTAAGTTGGAAGAGTGTGCCTCTTCCAACTACTGCTTTATGTTTAAATTGCCCTGCGTACCACTAAGATAAGGAGATTTTCAAATCATTGTATTCTGATTGTATTATATTTCACAAATGATCATAGCTTCTTTGGAGCTGTAGCTGAAACTTACAACTTACAAACAGGTTCAAAGGTTCTGCTGCAGGCTGATGATTCAGATGATGGCCGTATAGAACTGGTCTTTAATTAAAACCACCAAAGTCCCTGCGAATTGTCGGAACAGGCTCTACCTCATCATTGTCCTCTGACTCTTTATTACATCTTGCAAGTTGATTTTTTTAAGTGTGATACATTTTATCAATGAAGTAGGACATAGAAATGGTCAGAAGGAGAATAAAGTTCTCCTGAGTGTTCTTTTGAGTTTTGTTGTGTTGAGCCTTCATGACAGTAGAGCTTTTGAAATGGTGGGTGATTTTTCAGCTGAAAATAAATGAGAGGCCGGAGCTTACCGGTGATAAATATCAGTACGGGAGGAAGAAAAATCCCAAGTTGACATTACGGTCTTTATTAAACGCTGAAGAACTGTTTTTATAAATACAGCAGAGCTCACCTCAGGGATTAAGTGTTGGAAAACAAAACTGAAGTCAAGCAAGTGAAGTATTTACAGCCTTTTCACATATCTAGGTTTCCATCTCACAGGAGGTGCCTTGTAAATGTGTAAAAAACACTGCCACCGTTCGGCCCACTAACTTACTACACGCTCCCTGAAACAGCTCTACAGTTTATTTCCACAACAAAAGAAGTCTGAAAATAAATATTACCCACGGAATTCAGCTTTGTTTGATCTTGAATTTGTGCTTGAGACTGGGTTTCAACTTATTCTCAAAAGGGACAAAAACACAAAGTAACAAGCATTTGCAAGAGAAAAATAATGCTGTCCAATTAGGAGGCTTGCATCATATAATTTTGTTGTGTATGACGCTCAGCTCAGTGCGAAGTCTTTTAAAAGAGGGCCTGTTTCTGGGCTCGTACTGCCAGCAGCTGCTCATGATCTTGGAGATTTCCACAGGGCATCCATGTGGAGCGGGCATGCGGTATCCTGCAACACATCCCAGACGATCACACAGAGCAAATAAAAAAACAAGGACATAAGACATTGTATTAGACCTAGTCCTTGTCTGGACACGAACATGTTGACACCTCATCTCCTGGTGCCTGCTTTGAGTCTTTACCTTTCTCCACCTCATCACGCGTCTGTTGGTTGGTCATGCTTGTGTAGGGCGTCATTCCCATGGAAAAGGTTTCCCAGAGCAGGACCCCAAAGCTCCAAATGTCGCTCTGCGTGGTGTAGCGACCTGGTAACAACAGCAGAGGGCAGCGTTGGCAAAGGATCGGCAGGCTTCTCAAACTGCAGAGTGTAACGGGGGAAATGTTTCAGGTGGTGACATCATGGGAGAGGCAGAAGTGGCCCACCAAAGTTCAAGGCTTCAGGGGCCGTCCATTTGACCGGGATCTGTCTGAGGCCGCCCTCTGCAGAGTAGACGCCGTCGTCTTGCTGACGGGACATCCCGAAATCGCTGATCTTCACCACGTTCTGCTCTGCAACCAGACAGTTTCTCGCCGCAAGGTCCCTTTGAAAAGAGAATAGGATGTAATATTTGATGTAAACATGACAAGTTTTTTTGCTTTGTTTTTTTGCTTAAAGGCAACTCAATGACACACAAACCGTTCCTCTGGCGACAATAGGAAGAAAAGATGAGAAAATAGACGGCACCAAGAGGAGTTAAAGAACAAGCGATGGTGTCATGTATCTGGTGTTGCATGGAGCTCATTTTGGCATGCAGTGTTAGAGGCTGAGCGGCTGCCAACAGCCAGCTCTGATCTGTCCCCACTGGGTGAAGCGCACAGCACTCCTGTAATGAGCCGGATAGCTCAACCACCACCTCCTCCCGTCTTTCTCCTCCTCAAGTCCTCACAGCTGTCACTTATGCCTGATTCAAAGCTTCCTGTTCACAGAGCCTATTAATCAGGACAAAGATCTTCCCCGCATTTCCTCCTCAGACTCTTCCTGAAGGATTTTCATTTAAAAAACGGGCCTAATTTGAACATTTTTGCATCTCAGCCTTTTCTCATTTTTCTTTAAAACCACCTCTGAGAAAGCTTTGTTGTGGGCAAAATGCAAAAAAAAAAAAAAAAAAAATCCATGTTTGATCTCTACATCTGGCTCCGGCTAACAAGTTGGAAGTCTTTTGAGGCTCCGTTTGTGCGCCGGCAGTTTTTCATTTCACTTGTGAAAAATATTCAAACTCACACCCGTCCCCGTCTATCCTGCAGCTGACTTCAAGAATATTTTACAGACTGTGTAAAGGGATTTTTAAAGCTTTGAATGGTATTGCACCATATTAAGCAGACTGGCTTTCAGATACTCAACTGCGGCCTCAGGTCACTGAACAATGAACATTCAATGAGCCAACACTATGGAACAAAGACACACTGACAGACTTCTCCTGCTATTAACCAAAATTCAAATAACCTGTACATTAACTTCCCAAATGCAAACATCATTATTCCTGCCCCACCCTGGTATTTCAACAATAGCAGCTATGGTTACTGTTTCATTTCTTTCCTTTCGTTTCGTCTAACAAATGAGCTGCATTGTCAAATTCAAAGCTGTTCTTTTACCACAAAATATATTCCAAAAATCTTATGTCAAACCAGATAAGAAGGCTACCGGCTATGATCAGGAGAAACTCTTTATTCCTGTTCCTTAAACTGGACCGTATATGAGGAAGTGTGGCTGGGAAAGCACAGACCATTTGTTTTGGGGAGGGAACAAAGTGACGGATGTTTTGTTATTATTGTATAAGGTTTCAGAGCGAATTGACAGATATGTGAACGCTCTCAGAAGACAGCTGTGTTAGGAAACATGGCTATTTCCTTATATTTAACCGTTTTGTCACACTGCCATTTTTGGACACATGCAGAAAAAGCACCTTTTCTTACTGGACAGGGCTGAATAGAGGCAGCTCATCATGTTGATTACATAGAAAAATCTCTGCGTGTTTCGAGCTAATAGGGTTTAAAAACGGTTTCAGTAAATTTCCTTACAACAATATGTTGCTAATCAGTTTAAAGTTATTACATGGCATTTTCAATTTGTATAATAACTGAAACATCCTGTATTAAGGCCTCATTATTAGGTCATTATTCATGTTTATTTTACTTTTTTTACCCTGATGCACCAATTGTTAATACATGGTCTTATCTGGCCATTATGCTGCTCATTTCACGGTATAATATGATTACTAAAACTTCATATTAAAGCCTTGACCCACATATCAGAGCGCAGTAGCTTCTGACCGACCTGTGGATACACTTCTTGCTCTCCAGGTACTCCATTCCTGCCGCTACATTTTCTGTCATTTTGACCAACGTCTTAGGCTTCAGACTGTGACCCTCATTGCGCAGAAAGGAGAGAAAGTCTCCACCTGTTTAGACGGCAAAGCAAAAATAATTCGGTGAATTCCAGAAAGTATTAACTCAGTGATTGTGCTAAGTGAAAAAGCGGAGTTAACCTTGAATGAGCTCCATGATGATGTAGATGGGCTGTTTCTGCGTGCACACTCCGATCAGCTTCACAATGTTGGGATGGTTGTACTGCTTCAGGATCCTGCACACCAAATGAGGGGAGCTATAATAAATCCTGTGTGTATGTGTTTGTGTCTGTGTGTGTTTGTTCATGCACCAACCTGGCTTCCATCAGGAACTTGCTCTTGTGCTCTGGGGCCAGGTTTTCTTTACAGGATTTCACGGCCACGGGAGTGTTATCAGAGCGTAAACGACCACTGTACACCTCTCCAAAGTTACCCTGTGGATTCAGTGTCAGCACGATCAGCCTTTTAAACTTTTTTTTTTAACCCTAGTGGCCAATGAGCCACAATTTTGTGCTCACATAACTTATTCATGAGTTCCTTGATAACATGAACAGGATGAGAACTTTACTTCCAAGCACAGTTATTAAGTACTCAAGCTGATTATGATAATATCCAGTAACCTTTAAACCTTTCCGTCTGGTTTCCACAGCGAGTGGATGCTGAGTCAAATGCAAATTTAAAGATAAAGCGTTTATTTGCAAGTGATTTAAATTTCCTATTTAAACTGACAGTATTCAAACTTATTTGCTCTACCAATTTTTTTGTGAAATTTGAATGAGGAGTTAAGTCACCCATGTGCACTAATGCCCCCCCCCACAGCATAACAGATGCTGACTTTTGGATTGTGTTATGACATTAAGCCAGATGGTTCCTCTCATCACCACCCAGAATATGAAGCATTCATGATTTCCAAAAAGGAAACTGGGATTTCAATCCATTCTGAATGAGACTCGGTGAAGGCGGCAGTGTAATTGGATCTTGGGCTTGAATGTGTTTTCTCTGCATGGCAGATATTCGGCTTTTCATTTGCAGATGCAGTGAGTTGTTTTTTGACAATGCCTTTCAAAAGTGATCCTGCTCACATGCAGAGGTTTTCACTGCCAAATCACGTCTGTATTTAATTCAGTGCTGTACGACTGCACAAGACGAGGATTCAGTACTGATTTCGATGTCTACAGAGATTCCTCCAGAACAAATTAGTCTTTATGTTATTATAATCTACCATGCATGTAGTCAATAAGAATTATCTAGAAAATAATGATCGTCTCACCATCTTTAGTCTTAACAAAACCGGTATCTCTGGGATTCTTTTTCAAAAGTTAATCATGTGACTGAACTCCAGCCAACAATCACAATGTAATTAGCTGTGAAACCATGGTGAAAATACACACTACAATTATTCAAATTTAGGTGATGCCAAGCAACAGCGGCGGTCATCCCAGTAAGCAGAAATGATATCCTCGGTCAATGTGAAAACTTTGAAGTTGCGCATCATCATTTTCACACAGAGTCAGTATTTTCCGCAGTTGTGTAAGAGAGTGACAGGAAACAAAAAGGGAAGATTGTGCTGAAAATTAAATTACGGTACTTCAGAAAATAACTACCGAAATACCCGGTAGACTGAAATGGTTTTACGGGCTCTTTTGTAACTTCTAAAAGACATTAAAGCAAGTGAAATAAAACAATATTTTAATAGAGCTTTGCTCTTGTTATTTCAACACTTCAGTTAGTAAGTGGTTGTACCCACCTTTCCAATGAGCGGTCCTAGGATGATGTCATCATGTTCCAGGACCCATTTGTCCTATAAATGTTAAAGATAAAACACAACACATGCAGAGGTGGTGAGACTGGCCAGACAGGAAACAAAGTGCAAAGACAGAGTGTTTGAAGGAAATACCTTTAGAGAAGTTGACAAGTATGAACTTATTTTTAGCAGCTCTTTCTGTACTCAAATCATCAGAAAATATGGGACAAGCATGTGTTGAGGTTCAGGGAAAAACAGCTCTGGGCCATCTGCAAAAAGTTAGTGGGCCCATGCAAGTGTGTGTGTGTGTGTGTGCAATAGAGTGTGTTACCTTCAGGATAGGTTTCTTCAGGACAATATCCGACCTCCTGGTGACTTGTTGTCGGGACGACTGTAGATGATGGATCAGCTTCGGGATGCTGTGGAAGCCTTCCCCATCCAGACGGTACAAATTCTACTGACACACACAGAAAAGCAATTACAGAGGTGAAGCGCTGTGTAAACAGGGAGAAAATAACATTTTATGACGTAAGAACGATGCATTTGTTCCCAAAAAGGAAAAAGAAATGTCTTAAATCATTTGAGTGTTTATTCGGCTGTGTTCTTGTTTTAATTTCTGGAAAATGTCCCCAGCTTGAGGACTGCCACCATGATGACACACTTTAATCAATCCCTCTCACACTGCACCCAAAACTGTTTCTTAATCAGAAAACTCACATGTATTTTTCACAGCAATGTCGAAACTTTTGACTGGGAAGTGAGTGATGAAAGAAAGTGAAACACAGGTTTTACTTTTGCAGCGATGCTCTGTCCCAGGCAGCAGATTTACTTACATCCGTGTTCTGAATGAGGAAATGCTTGCAGGATCCATCCCACTGCACTGAAAGCACATAACCCTGCTTCTCTTGACTCTTCCGCACCAAGAAGTCACCGTCGTTTCTCAGAAGCTGCTGGACCTCCAACCTGGGAATGGCTCCGTGGTACCAATCCTGCTGGCCCAGAGGGCGATCTGCCTGCTGCGTGGGGGAGAGGGGCGGCAGAACCTGGAAATAGGAGTGAAAAAATTGGATCTTTTTCTTCTTCTTTCAAAGCTGACATGAATAATAAAACAATGAGAAGAGATAAGGGGGGGGATTTCAGATCGATTCAGCTGAGATTATGAGGACACATTTCAAAGGCGAGTTTACAAGTTGAAAGTCAACCCGCATCATCCTGCACCCCTCCAGGGGACGCAAGATCCAAGAGAAAATCATTTCTACTTACAGTGCTGGACAATATAGACTGCAGAGTGGGATAACTGTTAAGAGCACACACAAATTGAACCCCGACAGACTGACTTCTCGTGTTAAAAGTCGACTCACGTCACATTTGGGTTTAAACAGACCGCTCAGGTTGTTCATGATCCCATCCATGAGCAGTTTGGCTGAAACTTGACCGTGATCCTGAAGAAAAGGAACCAAAACATAGTAACTAACCTGTGGGTGCAAAGGCCAGACACAGTGTGCGTTTGAGAACACACAACATTTCCACAGGATTACAAAGAGCATCAGAAATGTGTTTGTTATATTCCAAATATGGCTGTGTGCTAAACTCCACAGTTCATACAAATCTGTGAAGATTCTCAGTCATCCAAGTCATGGTCAAGCTTGGGAAGTTCAGTTAGGCAACAGGATGTGGAGTAAAAATTTACAAAATGCAAAACCTAGACTTGACTTAATGAACTGATAACCAGAGGGGAAGCAAAGAAAGCCTGCGGTGGAGAGAACGTACATTGTTTGAGTTTGATGAAAGAGAAACAGTGTCCGAGTCCAGCTTCAGAGCAGTGGGAGGTTCTCTGGAGCCTAGCTGGTCCAGTTTCTCTTTCAGAATGAGCCTCTGAATGTCCAGTTTGGCCTTTATGCCCTGAGACAGAGCAACCTGCTGTCTGCACTCCTCCATCGCATGTCTCTTACTGAACTGGTAAACCCTGGAGAGCGACGAAAGCAACAGCGTTAGCCAAATTTAAACATATTTATTGCATTTCAGATTGAGGTCACACAAGTCTATCCAACAGCACTTACTCCACAAAGCTCAGACTCCAGTAATCGTTTGATTTACAACCAATGATAGTACCAATTTCCACTTACTTCTACGTAAAGTGTGAGGGCAGATGGCTCTATCCAACAACTGAACATTGGAAAACGCTTTGTTACATTTTATTTATGACCGAGTCGTGTGTTTGTGCTGACTGGAACACGTCTCCAGATCTCTTTGGAATTAGTCTTGCTTTTCAGGCTTCTAACTCTGTCAGCTAAACTTTGTCCACTTGGTGCCCTGAGCTAAATTACCAAGCTTCTTCTAATATTGAAAACTTTTGGTCCCCTGCATTATCTTTGGTTTTATGTCCGGAGCAATTAGAAAGAACTTACATCTTTTGTTAAGTCAAGTGGGTGTTGCGGCCTGCTTTCTGTTCACAGCAGTGGTGTACTACTCCAGTTTTATGTTCTCCACCTCCCATCGGTTTTCTGTCCTCTCTATTCGGGTCTAGTGGTTCTTTTAGTTTGAGTCTGCAAAGTGTGAGTTTGTGTACCTCTACCAAACTTCTTGATTCAACCTACTGATCCCTAATCAGAAGCTGTATGCAAAAGAGGGTGTAAGAGACATAGAAAGACCAGCTGTGGTTTACTGAGAGGAGATCAATATAATATTATAATATAATAAAGTATAAATAGAATATTATAATATTGTCAGGGGGGCAGATCATGTCAAGGACAAAGCAAGACAGGAGAAATTTGATATGTTGCAGGTGATGGAGCTGTCAGAAAGATGGAGAGGACAAAAAAGACATGTGCTGTAATGACCCATAATGAGGAGGCCAAAAGAGGAAGAATATAATAGGACCTTCCATAATTTGCCATTGATGCAGATACTCTGGCTTAATTCAATTAGTAATGAAACCATGGACTGATTGACAAAAAATTAATGAGCAGCTATTTGAATAATAAGTTCACTTAGCGAAAATGTCATTTTCTTTCTCTTTTCGGTCAATGAAGTTAGAAGACTAGCTGCTTTTGCATTAAACTGGATTTCTTTTGTGTGCTGCAATATTCCTCATTCCGGTTTATTAAAAGGAGGTGATTAACATTGCATATACTTAATCAAACTGAACACAGCTTTAGAGATGAAGACCCTTTCCTAACATGGTATTAGACAGCTTTTTCTGTCTGATAGCTGCAAGAGGTCACTGGTGGTCTGCTTCATACATCCTTTCATGCTGGTTTACAAAATGCTTCTGCAGAATGTAAACCAAAGGGCAGGATAACCTTTACTCACCGCACTCACATGGCCACCATATGCACCTCCAGCTGCCATCAATAACCGACGTTTTGCGAATAAACACACTGTTCCCAATTGTCCTTCAAGAACCTGTTAATAACTCAATCACTCCCAAAGGATCACAAGCCTCCAACACCCCCCAAAACACCTCATCAACAAAGACAAATGAGAGGATGGTGCTCCATAACTCTGAGCATATCGGTGCACTACGGTTAATAGGGCTCCTGCTGCCCCCTGAGACCACGGCGGCTATTAGCTGTAGCACAGCCAGTGGCACACTGTGCTCTCCCTTCGGGAAGGGCAGCCCGCAGAGGCAAAGCGAAGGCAAACTTTTGTAATTTGTCTTCACAGCTACTGTGTGTTTTGACCGCAAACTTTTCCCTGCAGCCCTCTGAACGGCACAGCGTCCGGCCCCTGTTCGGCCCTCACCTCTGGCCCTTTTTGATGCCCTCCTGCTCCTCCTCCAGCTCCAGCTCCAGCTGCTCAACAGAAGTCTGCTGAGTGCCCAGAGAGCGGGCCAGGTCCAGCAGCTCCTCTTCTATTGCAGTCAGTCTTGGAGAAGAAATCGTGTGAGGAGAGGAAGTAAATGAGGCGTCCAAGTCAATGGAAGAGGGAAGTGGTTGAGACCAAAATAAATGAAATTGCAGTGTTGTCATCTGAATGAGATTGTGTCATTCGTGCACTGTACTCACTTGTGCTGGATTTTCTCAAGCGTGAGGTCATTGAGTTCAATCTCTCTGGGCTGTAGCTGCTCAGTATCCTCCAGAAGGCTACCCTCAAAGTCCGCACAAGCAGGAATCTCCCCCACAGACCTGCAATCACAGGCAGGGCCTGTCGTCTCCTCTGCTAGCTGTTATGGTTCATGACTGCCGCGCAGCTGAAGGGAAGGCTGGGCCCCCACCTACCTGTTCTGCTGAACAAAGTTGTCATATTCATTTTCAGGATTGATGGCTGACAGGGCGGATGACATCTCCCTGTGGATCCGCACCACTTCATGATGGAGGAGGGTGGAGATGTCGAAATACTCCTGCAGAATCTCCTTTCTGGAACAGAAAACAGGACGGACAGGTGAAAACAGATTAGCAAGGGGCACAGCCGCAGAGCCAGCGGGAACATCACATTACGACTATCCTACTATCATTTGTTGCTTTTTTCCGTTTTTCATGTGTGGACTTGATTGCATACATTTTTCTGTCATCATTTTCAAATCAAAACTACATGGCCAATTTTGATAAAAACACCCCGTGACAGAAACACTAAAGGCAAAGGAAGACCTTAGCAGCTTCTGCTGAATGTACCTCAAGCCCCGCTCTGGGGCGAGATATCATCATGGAGGCAATTTCCACTTTAAGGCAATTATCTCAATTGAGGCACCACTGGATTCTTCGGATTGAGCCACTTTCAAAGCCTTCTCTGATGTGTATCTCTGCCTTACTGTTTCTGTTCCCTGGGGTTTTCTGAAAAATTTTCAATTTGTTTTCAAAAGATACTCATTTATTCTCTTCACCAAAGGTGCACAAAAGTTTTTATATGGATTTTTGTATTTTGAAAGTGTTCAAACGTCAAAACACAGAATCTGACAAAACGTGTCCGTCTCAGCGGAAGCTTTAATCTTAACAAATCTCTCCAGTCTCCTCTATTTTTTTATTTTCTATAATCGCAGAATTAATGGATTTTCTCCATCAAACCTCTCTTCTAAAGAAGTCATTTTATACATCTTAGTACACATGTTCAGGAGTGAGCACTCTGTTTTTTAACTAAATTGGTGTTTTCACCGACAGGGAAAATCAAACAGTTAAAATCTCAGTTACACAGATAAGGGCAGGATTTAACATTTTGTGTCTATGGTTTATTGCAATAAGTCTACATTTTTGGACACCGCACTCTTCCCAAATTTGCACAGGCAATACTTTACATCTACATTTCAGTTTTTACCCAGTCCCCTTTATTTAAAAATGAGATGTCATAAAGTTCCCATATGAAACAGAAAGCACCTTCAGGAGTTTCATCACTTGTCCCTCAGTTCCTTTATATGAATTGATAGGGTATAAACTCTTTATGATCTCAGTCATAAGATCATCATGCCAACATTTAAGCTTTAAATCATGTTTCCTTTCGGTTGTAACACCTTTTATTATCTAATTAAGTCCCTCCCCACTGCCAGTTGTAGCAGTTTATCACAGATTATCACCAAAGATAAAGCATGTCAAGTAACCACTTCTCCCAGGGGACAAAGCTGTGAATCATGACATCATTATGAAACAGGTATTGATTTGCAAAAATACAAAAAGTCTCCAATACTTGGAGAAGCAGGTGGATCTGTTTATTGGGGGGGAAGATAGACTGTAGACCTGTTGTGGATAGCCACATGCACCTTAATATTTGTGCAAATAGGGTGTCAGTTATACCCACACGGGGTGCAGGAACTCTTGCATGTAGGTGGAAAGTATGTTGTTCACTTCATTTTTAGCACACAGCCAAAAGAAATCTCTTTTCTTTTCACTGGGTTTGTAGCTTTCCTACTTCGTCTCACCCCTCCTTCCCAGAGTGAATTGATGCAAACTGTCGCTCACCCATAAATATTCCAAAATGTGTGTGTGAGTTTCAGGAAACTGGTGAAAGCAATCTCCTGATGCAAAGCTTCAGGGTTCATATCCAAAGCTCACATCAACACCTGCCACCCTCTGTTCTGCTGAAACCATGAGGCAAGTATACATAAACACCCATAAGAAAAGGGGATTATTGGTCTTTAGAATTTTATCTCAAATATCGCAAATAAACAGGCCGTAGTATATTCCCGATACCTTTAAAACTAATTTCACACTGTTTTGCCTCATCTATTTGACCCCCTGCATGATTTGATTTTTAAAACCTTGTCTGTTTATCTATCTAAGATACACTATATTGCCAAAAGTATTTGCTCACCCATCCAAATTATCGGAATCAGGTGTTCCAATCACTTCCATGGCCACAGGTGTATAAATTCAAGCACCTAGGCATGCAGACTGTTTTTACAAACATTTGTGAAAGAATGGGTCGCTCTCAGGAGCTCAGTGAATTCCAGCGTGGAACTGTGATAGGATGCCACCTGTGCAACAAATCCAGTCGTGAAATTTCCTCGCTCCTAAATATTCCACAGTCAACTGTCAGCTGTATTATAAGAAAATGGAAGTGTTTGGGAACGACAGCAACTCAGCCACGAAGTGGTAGGCCACGTAAACTGACGGAGCGGGGTCAGCGGATGCTGACGCGCATAGTGCGAAGAGGTCGCCAACTTTCTGCAGAGTCAATCACTACAGACCTCCAAACTTCATGTGGCCTTCAGATTAGCTCAAGAACAGTGCGCAGAGAGCTTCATGGAATGGGTTTCCATGGTCGAGCAGCTGCATCCAAGCCATACATCACCAAGTGCAATGCAAAGCGTCGGATGCGGTGGTGTAAAGCACGCCGCCACTGGACTCTAGAGCAGTGGAGACGCGTTCTCTGGAGTGACGAATCGCGCTTCTCCATCTGGCAATCTGATGGACGGGTCTGGGTTTGGCGGTTGCCAGGAGAACGGTACTTGTCTGACTGCATTGTGCCAAGTGTAAAGTTTGGTGGAGGGGGGATTATGGTGTGGGGTTGTTTTTCAGGAGCTGGGCTTGGCCCCTTAGTTCCAGTGAAAGGAACTCTGAATGCTTCAGCATACCAAGACATTTTGGACAATTCCATGCTCCCAACTTTGTGGGAACAGTTTGGAGCTGGCCCCTTCCTCTTCCAACATGACTGTGCACCAGTGCACAAAGCAAGGTCCATAAAGACATGGATGACAGAGTCTGGTGTGGATGAACTTGACTGGCCTGCACAGAGTCCTGACCTCAACCCGATAGAGCACCTTTGGGATGAATTAGAGCGGAGACTGAGAGCCAGGCCTTCTCGTCCAACATCAGTGTGCGACCTCACAAATGCGCTTCTGGAAGAATGGTCAAAAATTCCCATAAACACACTCCTAAACCTTGTGGACAGCCTTCCCAGAAGAGTTGAAGCTGTTCTAGCTGCAAAGGGTGGACCGACGTCATATTGAACCCTATGGATTAGGAACGGGATGTCACTTAAGCTCATATGTGAGTCAAGGCAGGTGAGCAAATACTTTTGGCAATATAGTGTATATAAGACACAGAGGTTTCCTTGAATGCAATTTAACATTGCAGATTTCACAGAGCAGCCATTACAGTCGACTGTGTGAGAAGAGATTGTAAAGTTAATGTTGCTGGAAATGCACTGTAAAAGTTGTAATTACTGAGGGAAAAATCAAGTCTACACTAATAATATTTCATTATTCAAGTGACAATCGACTATATTGTGCAGAAAATGTTCAAAACACCAGCAAAGGAGACACATTGGGATTTGAAAAGAATGGGCAAACATCCCACTGTGCTGTGATTAAATAATGTGAATTTGAGTGCTGCTTCTCTCCGTGTGAGTGTGAATACAAATCAGGTGTTAACAAAGCACGCTGTTATGCTTTAGTAAATATCTCCACTGTGTGGAAATTGAGGTTTCTTCTCATTCTTAATGTGCCTCCTGTTTTCATTCAGTAAACAAACACACACACTGATGTGTGTGTGTGTATCTCAACGGTGACACTCCTTCGACACCGTGTAACCTCAGGCCCCCAGCTCTGCCTGTAACCATAAAAAATGCATGCATTCCCTGAAGCTAACCATAACTTATTTCCTGCTCTTACTCTCAAAAAGCAGAGTTTAGTACTTGATAGACGAAAAGGCAAACACACACATCTATATATGCTTTGTTTAACATGGTCTTACAGAATGAGCACCATCTCCTGCTGCAGCGTCTGCAGGGCGGTGAGGAGGGCCGGCTGGATCTGGCTGTAGTGGTGCTGGTGATAAACTTGAGCCGCTTGCACAGAGAGGACGTACTCATTATGTAGCTCGTGGAGTTTCAGCGTAGCCTTTATGTAACGTTCTTTGTTCTTGTCTCGATCTTTGTCTGCCCACACAAACAGGAAGATGCCAACACATCATGGAAAGTAGATAAAGCCCGCATCAGATTAAAACAGAGAACAGGAAGATTCAAGCAGACTGTACAATCACCGTGAAACCGATCCTGTTCTGAGCAGTAATAATAATACTGCCAGGAGTTCCCACCTTTACTACTGTCCTGGTACTTCCTCTTTGCCTGAGCGACATCTTTAGCTGCCTGTCGGTAGCTGCTCTTCAGCCTCTCCAGCTCTGTGTGCGTCACCTGAAGTCACCAAGGCAGGGAAAGAAGACACTTTCAAATGCAAAGAATACATATATAACTTAAACAAATCTGTACAGGTACATAGATTGGCCTCATCAGTCAGTTTGAAGATACAATTTACTGCTTTTTATTGTATTGTATTGTATTGTATTGTATTGTATTGTATTGTATT
>JABUIW010000020.1:8590586-8650640 GCA_013363375.1 Menidia beryllina | reverse complement strand
TATTGTATTGTATTGTATTGTATTGTATTGTATTGTATTGTATTGTACAAAGGGAACTAAACAGCTCTGCCTTTGCTTTATTTTTTCGCTTGATAACCAATTTAGTGCCCTACCACAGATAAGCCCTCAGTGTACTTCAGATTTTTTGTCTTTTGCCCAAAGGTCTCTTGCCCAAAGGTCAAAGCTTAGTACCTGTACATGGGGAATTTTAGACAAAAGAGAGGCCCTAATGTTGATCCAAAAAAAGCAGACACGCAGCAGCAGTATCTTCTACAGCAAAAAATAAGATGAGTAAAGGTCGTTGCTTGAGTCCATTGTGGGTAAGCGCAAGATGACGTGCACAGGAAGTGGACAGCAGATCTCTTATGTTTTTTTTTATAACAGGAGATGCAACGCTTTGAGAAAGGATCTGAACTTTTTCAATGCAACTTGTTGTGCTCCACTTACACTTTAACCCTGCCATAATAGCTTCTCTGACAGTGCTGTCAATGTTGCAACTTTAATCAGGACTAAATGATCTGTGTGTGCATGCAGAGATCTATCTGTGGGGTCTGGCAGCACTCAAAGCATGAAGAACAGCCATCAACCAACTGCCCAACAAACCTTGCAAATACAATCGAACACGGATCGCTGACAAAGCACACATCATTTACTTGATGGAACTGGGTAATAAAAACAGTGCAGGGCAGCCGGCAGCTACAGATAGCATCATAATACATTATGCATTCATTCCAGTCTGCTGAATCTAGTTTCATTTGGCATCTATTTATAAAGTTTCCTCTGCAGATCTCCTTAGATCTGCATGTCAAGATGACACGAGATCTTCCAACTGGTTAAACATAGTGGTACATCACCAGTTATATAATATGTTTACTTTGCGAGCCTGGTGAAATGCAGAAGTTCACGGCAATTACAGCTGAACTGTCAAAAGAGGGCAGTGGTCCAACAATGAGCGTGAAACGGTCGTAAAAATGCTTTGTTTGTTCCTTAAGATAAAAAAAACAGCCGCTACGTGATCTGATAAATAAATAGGTATATATGGTGCATCAATTCAACATCATTCATAAAAGTAAATGCAGTTCATTTTGGGGTCATGATAGTCACCTTTGGTCATGATAGTCAGAGGACTGACCAAAGGTGACTGATGACTTTTGGTATAATTGAAGGAGTTTTACTATGAAGAGCTAAAGTTTGTGATACCTACAGTGCTCCCCAACATTAGTTAGAACTAAAAAAGACTCTTGGATGGAAGGTGAAAAGTCTTCTAGAAAACTTCACGTCCAGTTGCCTAAATTGAACTTTTCAAGCCCATCACTTCAGCTGTCAGGACTTATTTTGGGATCTTGTTCTTGTCTTCAGATCAAACCTGAGCTGCATTAAGCCCGGTTTGGAAGGAAATAAATTCTCCCTTCCTAAACATGTGGAAACATCTGTTTGTTTGTCCTTGCATGCCTTTGCGTGCTTTGCCTCACACCTTGTTGAGCTCCTGCCTCAGATGGTTCCACTGCTCTGCGTAGGTTTTGCGGAGCTGCTGCTTGTCTCTGATGAGCAGCGTCAGTTTGCTGATGGGACCATCCAGCAGCTCCTCAGAGTGCCTCTTCATCACCTGGCTCAGAGTTTCTGTCTGGGACACCAGCACTCCCCACGACTGACAGACAAAGGAAACTATCACAGGTACTTTTCACATGTCAACAATCTGCAAATAACATGACTGGACAGGAGTTTGTTACTCCACATGTCAGTAGATTTCAGAGAAACTAGATAAAGGTTGGACCAGGAGCCAAAAACAAGTAGAAAATCGTTTGGATTTTGTCGCCAACTCAGTATTTCAAAAGCATTCGATATATAGAAAGGAAGAACATCAAAGGAGGTGGTTTTCTACTAGTGTCCTCTCTCAGAAGTGGGGCTCATCAGGCCTTAAATTGCCATGGAAATAAAGACCACTGTGACCACTGTCACATATTGGAGTTGCGGGTATTTCATCTACAGGTCCCTCTGTAACAGTTTGCTCGTCCTAAAAAATTTGAATAATCCAAGAAAATGTTCTGATGGGGTATTCCGTAGATCTAAAAGCAGTGAAATGAAAGATTTAATATGCTGTAAGTACCCTCTTCACTAAGTGCCCTCTTCTTTGGACCTGAGAGCTCATTTAACATTTAGATAATGAGTGAAATGGAAAGAAGAAATGGCTGATTACTTTACCTTAAAGGAACTGAGGAATTGCTGCTGTTATGAATTGTTGCTGAGACACTGTTTTTGTATTTTAAACAAAAGTACATCTATGCTTTACTTTGAAACTGCTTCCCTTGTTTTCACTACCTGTCTGGGGTTACACTGTTTTTTTTAAGACGTGCGAAAGTGATGCTGACACAAATGTATTTAACCCCGTTTCTTCTTTCCTTTAAATAACGGCAGCCTGTAAGATGTTGCCGTATAAAATTTTTACTCCATGGAAATCTTGATGATGAACAACACTGAAATAATCTAGAAACCACACCTTGGTTTCAAACTAATGCTCAGTGGGCTGAATGATTGAGTTCATTGTTCTGTGACCTTTTTCCTCAGACAGGTAAGCAGTGATGCTCCTCGGATCCTTTGTAGGGAGAGGGAAACACACCTTGTTGAGCTGGCTGATGTAATCTGGTCCTGCACCGGTCTGAGGTCTGTCCATCTTTTCCGCCATGGCAGTCATCTGGTGAAGCTGCATGGAAAACTCCCGTTCACTCTTGGCTCGCTGACCCATCCACTTCTTCATGACCTCCATCAGGTGAAGCTCTGAGTCCAGCAGCCGCATGACGGAGGCGTGAGCCTGTGGACAGCGCAGGTCCTCCCCGAAACCCATCCCTGGATCACAGCAATCGTCCCACCGGTGATCTGTTCTGAGCAGTAAATCCCAGGGCGAGCTCTCACCAGCGGAGGAGACGCAGAGTGGAGAGCAGAAGCAGCCGCTTTAATGACCAAGAGTGTCTTCCTCTCCGCGGCCGTTGAGGGGTTTCACTTCCCTGTGCGCAAAAAGTGCTTAGCAGTTTGTGTGAAGCGGCACTTCCTCGTGTCTGTTAGAATGTGGCTCAAGTCTTGCACATTAACTCACAAAAGACCTGTTCTATTTGTGTGTGCTGTAGGTATGATAGATCATTTCTGTTTTTTTTCGACAACAAATAAAGACCAAAAATAAAGCAAATAAAGATAAATATTGCTGAAAGTATTCACAAGAAGACAACTGACCTTAAAATCTGCATGTTTCATAAAGACCACTGTTTGTGCTGCTCTACATCACACAAACATCAGGTGCAATAAGGATCCTACAGTCGAGTTCTGCTGTGTAAACGCCGTTGCTTGCCTCATTCCTACTTCTTCATTTCAGAGGTATAAAAATGACTCTCCACTTCTTTCACCTCAGGCTTATATTTAGGCTTCAGGTTGCAGACATACAGGTTGGCATAGTAGTGGATCACTGTTTGGAGTTCAGAATTGAATCTTAGACCCGGAGCAGTTGGAGCTCAGATAGTGTCATCACCATAAATTTGGGGGACGGACGGGTGATGCAACATTGTAAAGCACTTTGCAGAACCACTAAGTTTTAAAAGCGTTGTTTACAGACGCAGCGTTTGGGAACAATCAGGCAGCACTCGCTTTAAAGGAGGAAGACTGAGTAATCGATGTTGAAACACCTATTTGAAATAATTGGTGCTGCTTTATCTGCTGTATGTCCACATCGATATTCTAAGAACTGAAAGACTTTGTGTTGCGTTTAAAATGAGTGGACTTTAATAAGTGCTTCAAATTGATATGTGAGCCATGTGCAATGAATTTACACTCCATTTGAAAGCTTTTTTGTTATCTGAGTATGGAAAAAAGAAGAATAGGAAATGAGTTCACTGATGAAACAAATTGGGCCTCAAGTTGGTTGTAGAGAGGACGGAACAAAACTCGTGCAGAGATCAGTCCCGGCCAGGACATTTAAATGAGGGTGAGCGTAGGTGAAAGGTTTAAAAAAATTTGTCCACGAGCAACAATATTTTCAATTAACTCCTATGTTTAGTGCAATATTTTTAAAGGTTCAGGATTGTACACGTTAGGGCCGCGGAAAGCATTGAAAGGAGTCACCCTGAGTTATTTATTGTTGTGCAGTCGCTGGTGTGCTGACGTGTTTGAGCAAACTGTTTTCACCAGGCAACCACAACACACGCATGGCCGGTGTGGCTGTTCAAAAGAATGTAGTGGCCTTCATGCGGAATTTGGCTGTCTCCTTATTGTCATAATTACTCAGAATACTTCATCAAATTTGTTTTTGAACCAGCTGCTGAAAAGAAGCGACCAAAGGTGCTCAAACTGAAGAGAGCACAGAGGAAACAGCAGCTCTCACAGAAATGCAGCCGATTCAACCACATACACCCACACGAGGAGAACCCACAGCCGGCCCTACTGTCCGACATTCAAACGTTATGGGGAACTAAATATATTAACCAACATGAAGGCATTTGGTTCTTCTTTAAATGAAATTGATAGCTACACTTAGTGTCAATACTAGCTACAATACCAGCTACAATACTGGTGTCAAGAAATGTAACCAGTTGAAGCAATGCACTGATGTTCTCTCTGGTTACTCTGGCCTCCTCCCACTGTCCAAAAACATAGATTCATTTGACGCTCAAAATTGCCCTCCTGGGAGTGAATGTGTGTGTGGTTGTGTGGCCCTGCGATGGCCTGGCAACCTATCCATAATCATCCTATTGGATGATTATTAATCCTTCAGAATGCACCAGGTTATTTGACCCCAACTGGTAGAATGAGCAGTTTCTCATATCTTTTGCTGTCCAATATTGGTGTCGTAATACCAATTTACCTCCTTTTTTTAACCACTGAGCCATAAAAGCTGACCATTAGATGTTTATTTCTCTAGGGCAGAAGAGGGCAATGATTCCGCTCAAAGTTTACACGACCTCTAGTGGTTGTGGGACTAACTACGTTTCATTTAACAGGGGACACAACGCAATGCATTTTAGCACCAGACGTGACTGCTTTGTGACACTAACCACAACAGTTCAACCAACACGAAAGACGGAAGTCACACAGGACGTATAACGCTGTTCCTCATCCGTCAGTAAAAAAGACACCAATCTGAAAGTCGGACGCTGTGACGACCGCCAATAATGATCAGCTAATGTTGATGAAACAGTCCTGTGTTTTTCCCCATACTGGGCTGTGTTTTACAGGACTTAGTCAGTATTCTACACCTCGCCTGATTGGTGCTCCCCCCCCCCCAAAAAAAAGGCATATCTGCTGAATAAATCCGGCATCATATAACATACAAATAGAATGACTTAAAATAAATAAGGACACTCTTAAATTTGCATAGATCTTTATTTTTTTTAGTAGAATCTATAATTGACATCAATTAAATAAAAAGGAGAAAACAAGAGCAAAAAAATCTTTAAATTACAAGAAAATTACACTGCACCATTCATATAGTACAAAAATAGGCCTTATTTAGAGTTATGTCCCATGTAAGATAGTCATTCTTGTACATTAATCATAGGTCAAAAATCTGTAAGGTACTGTGTGCAGCCACATGTCAGGAACCTCAAGAGAGGCGGGAGGAGGTCAACAGAGTTGACTGAGGCTGCTTACTTAATGCTCGTCCATCACAAAGTGTTGCATTTCTACTTTAACAAGCATGTGAGCGCGTGCGCACACACACACACACACACACACGCATACACACACTCACACAGATCTGATTCAGCCCTTATGGTACAGACGATGGGATACATTCTACCTCCTCCCTGGACAGCCGCTGAGTCCCCGCAGATCTTCATAAAGGCAGATATAATAGAGCGATTTCATCGAAACACTTCGAACACAACTGAAGTGTATGTATGGGGGGGGGGGGCAACACGTCCCAACACCAAACAGACAGCGTTAAAATGATTGTCTTTGGTTTTGGCCAAAGATACTGCTCCTATCTCCTATGTCTGATGTCACGCTGATTATTTCTCATCACAGCCTAAAGCAGGACAAGAGCAACATCCAGCTCCACTTAAAAGGAGTCGGTGATGGAAGTGATGGCTCCACTGTGAATCAGATGAGGCTTTCCGGGGAGCAGATTTCTGTCAGTGTTACAAGGCTTCACACTTTACTACCAGGGATGTGGACGCCTTATCGTTATGAGCTGCTTTCTCACACAATTCCATCACTTGTTCTTGCTTTTAGTGTAGTGTTTTGATCACATCCTCCTCGTGATAGGATTCAGTTTTCCGGCAGCTTTGAAAGCACACGCTACTAAATGGTGCCGCATTAAGAATTTTCTTTAAAAGTTTTACTTTTTGACTGCCAGAACTTTAGAGGTCATCGTTTCAAGGTTGTTTTTTTTAAACTGTAGTGAATACATCAAGCTAAGATGAATAAATTACTTTGTGTGCCTGCTCTGGGCACAAAATGCTGCATTTTTAGAGGAAATTATTCTTTGAGGAAGTAATATAAAAGTCTAGAGAGGAAAAATGTGCGCGCGTGATGCTGACGTGATTCAGTTTTTCATTACAATTCTTCAAAGGAACCCAACTCTAAGCATCCAGAGTTTAATTGGAAGCAATTTTCTTGCAGCATTAGCCCATTATCTGTTGTTTACACACTTTGCATCAAGCTGGGAAGTCAATAAGATTTTGTGGCTGAAGTCTGCAGCCGGAGATAAATTAGCACCTCCCTAAAACTGGGACCATTCGAAGCCTAAATGGCAATAGGCACTAATGCACATCACACAAAACCCCGCAGCAAACACTTGCCGCAAAAAACTTTCTTGCTTTTATGAGCATTTTGTCTGAGTCCAAAGTGTGGGGTTTGCTTCCAGTGAAGACTGCTGCAGTAAACCAAATGTGCTGCACCTGCCCCGGCCATCTGAGGCGAATTAAAGCTCCTGGCTCACTGCGAAGTTTGACAGCAGTCATAGCAATCTTTTTCCATCCCTTTGACAATGGGTTATGGCCGGTATGCCTTAAAAAATCGCTATTATGTTTTATCTTTTAGCATTCTTCTTACGAATGTTTCTTTTGCAATTTAAATCACATTCAAATGCATGTTAACGACGCCTCCCTTGAAAGTTAAATTAGAAGCTAAATCGATTTGCTCGAGGGCCTCTGCACTTTCTTACCTTCAAGGCAAGGAAACTGATTGTCAGTGACAGGACGTTTAAGAGGGAAAAAAAACATATCTTAACACCAGAACACCAGAAGTTAAAGATGAAGGAAAACACAAAAAAAAAAAAAAAAAACACTGCAAATAATTTCAGGTTGATTTAGCTACTCAACGTTGCCCAATGAGATCAGAGGACATTTCTCTATATTTTGTTTCAATAACAAGTTTTAAAGCCCAGGTGTGACTGTGCATGAATGCTGATCCTTGAAGGCAATAAATGTAAAGGAAAGATAGGTTGCCCAGGGGAACAGCATTTACCCGGTAGCTTTGCCGTTTCTGAATGGAAATTGCTTGTTTCTCCTCTAAGACGTAGATCTTACGGGTACACGTATTCTCCCCCATCCCTCCTGAGGAGAGTTTTCATGTCTAATTTACACATAATTTGACCTCTACAACCATCCAACAACCCCTCTAACTGCATATGAAGCCTTGCTGTCTGATATGAGAGGTAGATAGAAGGATGAGCAGCTGCAGTTGGCTGTGCACATCATCACCATGACAACCTCTCTCAGAAAGCTCTGCTGTTTTTCCATTGGAAGATGAAGAAAATGATAATAATAATATTATTCATAATTTCAGTAAAGAAGAGACAGAGAGAGCAGTGGAATCAAATTTTCTACAATGGATTAAATAATCAGATGCATATTTCAGACCATAACCAGCCCAGAAGGGAGGAAAAAGAGAAATTACTTTAAAACAATCAATTCCCTATAGGTACGATTAAAATCTCCCAGAATAAATACTTCACTGTAGTATCATTTGGAGAATAATTGCCAAGTACACTAAGGAGATTATCTGGAATTGAGCTTGGATGAGGACCGGAGGGTAAGTGCAGAGACGCTGATGAGCTGTGGAGCCTCGGCAAGAGCATTTTAAACAATGTTCAGGATTTGAATACGGAGGAAAAAGAAACTTTCATTTTCAGAGCCCGTCTAAGTATTTTCCATCCTCGCACGTACGTAGGGACTAACACTCATCCTTTAAGATACGGGCTGCGTGTTTGTTGTGCTGACCCGCTCCAACAGAAGGAACGCTTTGATATATTGTCACGGTGTCTTCTATGTCAAGAAATCAATCGCGGGCAACTCAACACCTGCTAGCTTTGAGAAGCTCATCACATTCTCTCACACACTCATACACACACACACACACGTCCACACAACAAACACATCAGCTGCTTTCCCCTCTCAGCTCCATGATGTGGGCACGTCAGACACTGAGATTAAACATCCCTGGAAGGGATAGTGCCTCGGGGTCTACCAAGTAGAGTGTGTGTGTGTTGTTTAGCTGTCATTTCTGCTTTTTTGGATACCCTCTGTACTGGATGGGAGGTTTTCAAAACAGGAGAATTTATAGTTTGATCAACTAGAATGGGCCCGTTTCAGAAACCCCAAATGGCTGTGGGATGCTCTGCACTTGGCTCCTTCAGAGCTGAGAGGGATCTTTCAGCACTGGGTGTAACTACACTGGATGTGAAGAAGCAGCTTGATGAAAGATGGATTATGTTTAAAGGAGATACTACAACTGTCTCGCTATGAACTGAAAAACATCTGAGATGGCACTTCCAGAGATGCCATCCTGTCTGTTCATATGACTGGAGATGTTCATTTTTAAACCATTTCAGTCCCTAATATATCCTGACCATCTCTCTCTACTACTAAGCTCTTGATTTGTGCACTTTCAAACGCACTTTAAAAAGTGAACTACTACAGATATGTGGTGCTTTGTGGACAGACAAGATGCTGCTGTCAGTAAATGACACTTTGGAGAGAATGGATGTCCGAATTGAATTGCATGCCTCATTATTTTTGCTGTTTTTTAGTTAATATGCTAACCGACTAACTCCTTTGAAAAGGACACTAACCTATTAGCTGATCACCAAATCCACACACTCATCTATGCAGACTCCTTCATTGAGAATTGTGAAAGCACAAACAAGCATCTCAACTTTTCACATTCAGCAATCTCATCTGGCTACTGCACCGAGACTAATAAGAGGGGAAAAAGACCAAAAAAAAAGAAAAAAGAAAAGGAAAAAAGAGCGAGAAAAAAAAAACTGTGCTTTTACTGTAAAAAGAAGCTGTAACTGGAGGGGAAAATAGACTGAACAGAAAGATACTGTTAGTGGGGTGGGGGCGGGTCTGGGGGGGGGGCAGAGCCACTTTAATAAAAATGCACCCAAGCGTGGATAGAGCAAAGCTCAGGCCATCCCCAGCTTTAAGAGAAAGCAGCTTCCCATCAAGTCTCCCACAGCAGAATGGAAGACCAGATCTCAAAACAGGACACACTCGAGAATCCGATGAGATAGAAAAAGAGAAAAAAAAGGATAAAAGGGGAAGAGGCCGTGAAAGGGCCCTGAATTATCAAACGGGTGGGTGTGAGAGGGTTTTAAAAAGCAGGAGAGGACGTTGTGGAGACATTAAAGAGCACTTTGTGTTTTGATAAAGGCAGTCCTCTCGTTGTGGACGTCAAACTCTTCGTTTTCGGAGTCTGTGTTTACCCCGTCGTCTCCCCACACTGTTGGGATCCCGCGGTATGACACCATCCTGTTTCCCCCCAAGCTGAAGGTGCCCCTCAAGCCGCCGCCGGCCTCCAGGGAGGGCAGCTTGATGAGCGCGCCTGAGCGCAGCTGCAGCAGCAGGAAGATGCCGGCGAAGGTGGCGATGATGGCTATGCAGCTGAGCACGGCGATGGTGATGGGCAGCTGGGAGCCCAGCTCGAACTGCGACCGCTCCGTCCCCTGGCCCACCATGAAGCTGCCGGGGGACTCGCGCATGTAATGGTTGAGGTGCAGGCAGGTGCCAGAAACGGGGTCCAGGTAGCTGTGAGGGGGGCAGGACAGACACGTCTGCGGGCTCAGGCTGCTGCAGGTGAGGCAGGGCGGTTGGCAGGGCAGGCATGCCGGGACGGAGGCTGGCTCTACGAAGTTTCCCACTGTGTAGTTGAGAGGCTGCGAGCCCACCGCGAAGCCTGCTGGACATTCTTTCACGCAGCCCTGCTGGTGGAGGTAGTAGCCAGCGTTGCACTCTGTGACAGATGGAGACAGAAAGGGAAATAAGCAGCTGCACACATTTCTGACCTCCCCATATGAGTCAGGCGGCCCAGAAACGGGGAACAAGGACACTTGCCCAGACGTCTGAGGCCCAGAGAGCACAGTTCAAAGTAACAGGAAAAAACAGACTCTGATGGGTCTGATATTTTGGTCATTTCTGTTTTTGTAAGGTAAATTACCTTTCAACTTTACGTCTTTACTAAAGCTACTTAATTACAAAAATATATTTATCATTAACAGTTTTATGTTTTCATCTTCCTCAAGTACAAACACTTTGTGTCCTCTTGTGTAAAACATAAAAAAACGGGTCGGTGCTGACGCTAACACAGGAGGAAGGTTAAACCCAACGGACCCGCTGCACAGCCAGGTGCAGAGAGCTGCCCACAAAGTGGTCATGCTTGGGGACGCAGAGCTAAAGAGCAAATAGAAAGACTGTTTGTGGTGTTTCATCGTGGAGTAAAGACAAAAAAATAAATATAAGTAACTATCACTAGGATCCTTTTCTGAGAGCTCAGTGTGTGCGGATGCCCCTATTGAAGTGAAAGTCAAATATGTGCCAATTACATTCATTTGGCTCTTTTCCAGAACTGTTCAACTCCAGAACTCAGGGGCCAAGCCTTGACATATTTTAGAAGTTTCCCTGCTTTACGGAACCTAGCTCAAATTAATAGGTCCGTAACAGGCTATAGCAGAGTCTGACAGCAAGCTGTTGAGGGATCCATTTAATCAGCTGTGTGGAGCAGGGAGACATCAAAAATCTGCAGGGCAGTGGCCCCTGAAGGCTGCCTGCCTGTCAACATGTGAGGACCTCTGACAGCCTGTAGGGGTCAGACTGTCCCCGTCTCAGGCAACGTGCTCCTGGACTCCACACTGTGTCGGTGATCAGTGGTAGGATTCGACCTTGCCTGTGGCAATACTTGCACTGGGCTGGTGCCACAGGATGAGCCCACTAAAATTAAAATTAGATTAAAAAAAATCTGACAAGCGGTCAAGCTAAATGAATCTCACCAGAAGTTTTCTCACCATTTAAAATGGACAGTTATGTTATTGATACATTCTGGTATGTGTGTCGTTGCAAAGACAATATGGATGATAGTCTCACCAATGCACACGAGCCTCAGATCCATGGTCTTGCAGCTGCCGTTGCTGGGCTGAGACTCCTCTGAGGAGCTGGAAGAGGGTGAGCCGGTGCCATACAGCACCAGGGTGAACTGGGTCAGAGTGCCTAAATGGAGAGATGGAAATTAGAAGTAGGCCTGTCAAAAACAGTAACGCTCTGGCACTCCCGGAGGATCCTGGAAACCCTGTTCCCATCGTTGACTCTGACATTTCTGACAGAAAATGACTCAGTTACATTAGCCGCACGTAGCAAGGGAGGATTCCACTCTGTGACTAACTTGGGTTATTAAGTGCACATTTCTCAAGAATCAGTCAAGTGTGGGGCCTTGTGAGAGGTTCACCTTCAGTAAATCATTGCTTTCTGAGAAGGGATGTGTAATTGATATATCTGAATCTGTTTTCCGGGTTTAACTTGGCTGAGTATTGAGCTGTGGGAGGAGCTTTTAGATCCAGATAAGACTGTTGCTTGTAGATGATGCAAGGGTAAAAATAAAATAACGGCTGATTTTTATCATAAATCATGCTCCCTTGCACCTCCCATCTGCCCCCCCACCCATCCACCAATCTTGAGCCATTCTCTAATCCCTTAAAAGCACACTGAGGAGATGAGGGCAGAGGAGGCTTCTGGAGAAGCTTAGAACAAGGAAACAAAGGTGGATCTTTCCTCAGATCTCTGTCTGACATCCTCACCGAAAGGAAGCAGCAAACACATTAGCATAATGAAGAGCACCCACAGAGTGTTCACTTTGTTTCTTTATCTAGTGCAGGAAGCATGATGAACGGGGCAACTGATTTCCACAAAGCTACACACACTCGACTAGAAAGACACCAAACATACTCTGGCTTCAAAGATCAATTCCACTTGATCTCTAATCTTCTTGTGTTGGACTTTGAACCCTTGAGCTGAAGTGCAGACCCAACAGATTAACATGTGCTAAATATCATTCCAGAGAGGTCCTTAAATGACTGTCGGAAAGAAGGTCTAAACATCTTCGATTGGGCTGGGGTTTGACGTTCTTATGCTCTGTTAAAACAATACTTTAAACTTCTAATTTCAAAAGATGTTAGCAAGAAGAAAGCCTCTTTACCATAGTCACTGGCACCAGCTACGTTCTCTATCTCCAGCGTCCAAACCCCATTGGGGTTCTCATCCCACGAGTGGGTGGTCATGAAGGCCCAGTCATTAAAGCCCTCTGACGAGTAGTCATGAGGCCTGGAAGAAACCAACAAGGAGAGTGTTAAATACCGTTTACCAACCTGAGCAGTCTAGGATGACATTGGTACCTGGTACCTGGGGTGGAGCAGGGTGGAGCGTGTGCGAGCAGGACTAATGAGATGAATGGCCAGGTTTCCCCTTCGGTTGTAAGACAGGGTGAGCCGGGCCTGGACATGCTCCAGTGAGGTCACATAATTGTCTGACCCGAAGCAGGAGTCCACACTCTTATTAATAGATAAATAGTTGCCAATGTTCCTGTACAACAGAGAAACTGAAGCATTAGGAGGACATCGAAGTCAGCGGCGTGCACAATTTTTTTTGTGAATCATTTGAAGGTCTTATTCTAAAAGCTGGATTAACCAAACTGTCAGTGACATTTGTTTTCTGGACCTTGTGAGAGCTGGTGAAGGGTGAGTAGTTTGTGGCCTTGAAAAGGATTAGTGCCTCAGAACCTGCAGCGCCAGGATCTTCAGAAAAGGAAAGCACCCACCTCTTTCTTTACTTCATCTCAAATCCTCTTAGGAGATTAAACACGACCACAACCATTTTCAGGAGGAAGACTGCACGGGGTTTAAGTTACACACAGATGTGCCCCAAGTATAGACAAGAGGTGAGATCATCATTAAACCATAGGCTCCCCCCAGGCCAATTCCTTCTAGTCAAAACAGATTAATATTTTCCAAAAATATATGAACAGGTTAAAGTAAAAAAAATAAATAAAAAAATCTGTAAAATTGCACTTTTTAGATGTCTAACCTGTCATACAATGAATACCTACATCAACATGGCATGTGCATTTGCTAATTGCCAGCCATGCAAAACTATGTGAAATATGGAAATGTACGTGGTCATTAGTTCCGTCCTAAAACTTGAGGGTAGAAAATGGAAATTTATACAGACTGCCGCCGAAAGAAATTCATCAACACTAATTGCTGCAAACAACACGCGCATCTGCGAATTAGGGAAACAAAACCTGTGACAATGGCACCGACATCTGAATAAACAAGCTCTGGGAGAGGCTGCCGAAGCGATAAACTGCAGACTTATTACAGGATTCATCAGCCTTTCAGGATCTGAGGAGAATTAGGAACATCATACGGTCAGAATTGTAATGGGACATTATCTTTGCACGAATTACCTTTTTCTTTCCCCTCAATCATCAGAAACTCCAAAAACAAACCTGCAAAATTCCATCTGTGAACGTCAATCACTTCGTCTGACTTAAAACAGACCTGCAGCTTCTTAACCCTAACATGTTGACATGATGACATGTTTTCCTTCACAGCAGAACCTTCATCTCCCCCTACTGCCGATGAGTGTAATTACTATTTATGTAAACATTCGTAACACATGCGCACACACCACTACCGACTAGCTTTGCTGTTGATTACTATTTATTTTCTTTAAAGTGCAGCCTCAGCTACTTTTTCCTCACACAGTTCCTGGATCTTTCATGTCAAGGTCGACCAATGGCAACCAGCCAGTGCTGGGCGGCCTATTGGTGGCCGTGAATGTGACAGTAGTTCATCCTCATGCTGGTGTCCCTGCAGCGCAGATGTAAATGTTGTTTGTTTAGGGAACGCTTTTAGTTTTGTTTACAATTTCCATGGCTCTGTCTTGAAGTAGGAGATTGGAGTTCTTTTTGATTTATATGCACCAATAATCAAATTTCTTCCGCACATCTCATGCACTGAATACCATTTTACTCAACGTATTAATACACATTGATATCAACTGTGTAGAAAGCTTTTTAGAGCAAGCAAAATTATCCGGGAGCCAACCGAGAACAAAGCTTTTCTCGGCATTCTGCTGGGTTTATAAGATGAGTAAAAGGGTGTTTCTAAATCATAAATCATCTGTTGAAAAGCGACAAGAGAGCTTCCAGCGCATTCCCTACCTCATTTTTCAATGTTTTGCTTTTTTTCGTCATGCTGTCGGTGGTTAATTTGCACAGCCTGTTAAACCCTCTCAGGGAACAAAGTGCGCAGACATGCTTACATGCTTGTCACACTCAATGTTCATGCAGACAACAGGAAACCTCTCTGATAACCATTTGAAATTAAGCCCATCTGATGCCTCTTTCTGTTGGGCACATGCTCACGTGAGATTTTCCGCTCGTGGATCCAGCTTTGGCAATATCAGTTTTCCTAACATAAACTGATAGACTGTCCCAAAGGTAAATTCTGCTTCACGGAACTGCAAAGTGCTGTCACTTTTAAATTCATGAAAATGCCTTTTAGTGCCATTCAAAGCCCCTTTCAAATCATACAACTAAATACCCAACTGTGTTTGTAATAAATCACTGTAACTGTCAGCCAAGCAATCTGTACCAGTGCTCGGGAACAATACTAAAACTGATTATGCACTACTGTTTGGCTGTAATGGTGAACATAACAACAGTATAATCTGTTAATGAAATTACACCTCATACTGTTAAATGTAATAAAAGAGACCAAAGCCTTTCCTCCTAACTCACTGCCTTTTTAAAGAAAGTCTCTCTTAATAATTTTGTCAATTAAACACCTAAAATGTGATTTATAACCTGGGTTGATGCAGTTTACAGAGGTTTGGAGCATCTGCTCAGAGCATCTCATAGCTGGAGTAAAAGAGACGAACCTCAAATCTAGCGAGAGACGTGACAGGGAGTGCTTAATAAAGAGAAGTCAGACTTAGTTTGGGCTACCAGAAAAAGAAGAAATAAAATATTTTAGATGAAATATTGAGTCTTAAAGTAGACAAATCAGCGCTGTCCTTTTCAAAGCCTCATGTCAAGCTGTCTGCACCACTGCGCACACACACACCTCCTCATCCTCTTGTTCCTTGGGGGTTTAGTCTGTGACATCATACATTCCTCCATCCCTTTCTCTCTAACCTTACCCATCCCAACTTCATGTCTGCCCTTTTTCTTATCTTAGCCTCACTCTAAATGTTAACCTTGGGAAGGCAGTTTCTGTACGGTGGGTTTACCTGCAGTAAGGATAAGGACTCCGTAAGGATTATCCATATGCGCGCACTCACTCACACACACACATACACGCACACAGAATGACAGACAGTTCAAAAGGCGTCCAGGGACCGCAGATTGATGGTGACATAATGTGTGACTTCAGTGAGGCTTGACAGCACAGTCATTAGCGGGCTGCTCCATCACTGACATGGTGTTATGGACCAGTTTGATGTCAGTTTCTCTTCTCACTCACTGCCACTGAAACATGCAGGCTTATCAAATCAAGACATTTCATCACAGCTTAAACGTCTGGAAAACAACAATCCATTACGGGGGAAAATGTGTCCCTTTATGGGATAGCTGTGTTAGTTAATGTATTAGCAAACCGTTACTGTCCTACCATCGTTTTCACTTTTGTTTCAGATCAGATCTTTACTCTGACCTGTTTTTCCTAATTTGGCCATCTGTTTTATAACAGATTTTTGTTTTGATGAAGGTATGATGGTTTATCCATGTAGTTTACTGGCTGGAAACATCCTGACTATAGTACTACATTTATTTGGGGAGAATATTGTATCTGCCAGCAATACATTTCAAGACATCCAACAAAGAGATTATCTATGACTACAAAAATATATGCTCCATACAAACAGGCTCCACTCAGGATAAAGCCTTTGGATATTGACTCACTCTAAATGTAATCTATTTGCGTCTTTTTCTTCAATCAGTAAAGCGTGGGTTTGTTAAGATAGCAGAGTTTTGCCTATGGTTGCTCCCAGTCCCGTGTATTTTATATTTTTTTTGTCAGATGACAAACTGTGACTGACACTCTCTCACAATTAAGACTAAGTGAAAAATTAGTCACTCTGATCAGCTAAAATCCTGGTTTTATAACCTCAGACAACAATCGTCACTGAAATGATAAACTGGCACAATGAAATGACAAGCAGCTGAATACTTTCAGCATTTCTCACGATCCACAGCGTTGCAGTCAATAATTTGATCCCACTCCCCTGCTAGTACACACAGGCAGGGGCGCTGGTCCAATATAATGACAAAGTCAGGCTGTGACTGCAGCTGGGCTTAAGCGTGTGAGTTTCTGTGCTGACCGGTGGCACACGCTCGGGGCATGCTTTGCTTTGATAGCTGCTTTGATAGGGACTTCAGCTCATTTAAAAACACAGCGCCCACAGTCCTTGAACATGGATATTTAAATATATTGCTCCAGTAGTGAAGACACTGTCTTCCTTTATCAGTACAGAAGGGCTTTCGAAATCCATCAAGTAGTCTATAAAGCCCTTTATAGTCAGCCCTGCAGTATGTCTCCCATTCCTTTGCTCCAAGTCCCAACCAGACATCAAAAGGTCATAAGGTGAAGGTCTTCTAGTTGAGCATAGACGTACAGCCAGGCCTGGAGGGGGGCTTTTAAGTGACTGTGTTTCGGCTCGACTGAACAAGCTGTCTGACCTGAGGTCTGTAATAACTGCGTCTACATTTGAAACCCGACTTAAAGCTTTTTTATTCTTGCATGCTGAATGTAGCCGTGTGCTTTTCTGTGTACTGTTACTGTGCTGTAATGGAATTTTTTTTGCTAATTTTCTGAGACACCTCTGCATAATTGTATTTTAAGGATTGTGCTGATGTACTGGACGCTTTGTTTGTATCTTACGTATGTTTACCTCAATAAGACAGTTTTTTGCCCATATCTATTTTTCTGTTGTCTTGATAGTCCTGCAGTAGTGTTTTCCTCCATACAATACCAAACATACATAAAAAATTTGCCAGTGTTATGTACACGTTTACTAACTTTGGTGTAGCAACTGATGACAACCTATTGGTTCTAATCAGTTCAAGCTTCATTGGTCCCTTAATAATGTCTACAGACACTGATGCGATTAGAGAGTACTAACCTTGGCTCACTGAGGATAGTGATCACACATTTTCGCTGTGGCCCCACGTTGGTCCATGTCTTTGCCAGCGATACAATTGCCCCAGCATCAAGCAGACCGTATCCATATGAATGACTGACTGCAGAAACCAAGATTAAACAGAGGAATGTCAGCCAACTCTAGCTTTAGAGACACATCTGCTGTGTGCATATGTTCCATTTTCACATTTCAGACTACTCAATCCTGCTCCTGAGCCACCCATTTTGAAAGACAGAGGGATTTATATCATATTAATGTTTAACACCTGAACAGGGCAGAATGAGCTGTGGGAGGAATTGGTGTACCTTTGCGTCCGAACCCATTGGTTCGCCAGTCGCTGGCAAGCAGGTGAGCGGGGTGAGAGGTTCGTACAACCAGATGCTGCATGTCCCTCCAGGTCAGGTTTTTGCTGTATATTCAAGCACACACAGAAAAACACACACAGTCACGCACACCGAGGGCAACACACATGCAAAGGCTCTGCTTTAAGAATGAAGCTGAACCACTAAAGCAGATCAAATACACAATTTTAAAAATACATCATGTCTAAAAACTGCAGGTGGAGAGTTGATTAAAAACCACTCCTGTCACATTCTTTCCTTTAAATCTTTCATCAATGTGTTTGAAGTGAATTTCTACCCTTTGGCAAGTGTTTTGTCAAAAGTGCAAGAACTTTTATCGCAATTACGAGATCAGGATGTCGTAAAAACGAGAAAAGATCTCGTAAGTACGACATGCTAGCAAAAACGAGGCTGAAGTTCGCTTTAGATTCACAGCTTCCGATTCGGGAATGGCATAAAAGGTCATTTCACTTCATTTTTTGCATTCTGATCACTCAAAACCGGGTTATTTATGGAAACTACAGTAGGTACGATGCTCAAATCTGGATGGAAATATTCCAACTAGGCAGCAGTTTCATTAAAAGCTTCTTAACAATAATTGTTGTTAACTATTAATTAATTATAAGATTAACAATTGTATATTTGGCTCAGGTTTATCTCCAGTTGCCATTTTAATAGTCACATCATGAAAATAAATGATTAAATCACCTCTACTTCAAATTCATATGTCTATAAGTATCTCAAGAACTTTATGCCGTTTATTTATGACTGTGGCGTTGTTCCTTTTTTAATGTGACATCATTATCATGGCAACATAAAAGCAGACATGCATCAGTTGTTGTTATTGTTGTTATGCTAGCATGCACGAATGCAATGTGCATCCGTGCATGTGTGCATGTGCTTCCGTAGTTAATGTGCGGTCAGGGTGGGATTTGCCTCTCGGATGTGATTAACCACAAGCATGCTGTAAATTCATAATTCTCTTTGTGGATGTGGAAAAAGAAAAGGCATTTCAGTTGGTTACTTTGCTGGAACCTTTTCTCATTCAATTCATTACTAATTGTGCTCTTTTTCCTCACATCTCACTCAGCCATAAGACTAATTACTCATTTCCTGGATTGTTGTGATGCTCATGTCTGTCCCTCCATTAGTGATGCATGACCAGCTATGAATGGAAAGAGTTGGTTGCTAATTATTGCAGCTTGTAAAAGTACAGTTTAAAAATGGTGCAGAAAGGGTGAAACATAAAAAAACATTTTAAAATGTGTTAAAAAATCTCATAAAAGGGATTTTAAAGTTTGGTTAAAAAAGAAACCTAAATATTCCACCTTTTTCAAATATTTCTATCTTTAAGAAAAGATAAGAAGATAAGATAATAAGATATTTACTTTTTAGCTTCTTCTTCCTTCCCTAAATATTTTAGCATAAAAGAAGGTCATGAGAATAGGCCCACTTCCTCCTTAATTTTTTATGAACGAACTCACACGCCTGTTTTGTACAAACAGATTAAACATTTTTCTTTTAAATCTGCTCATCTAATTTTACTCAAAAGTAGGAGAAAAAAGCAATGGTCCGATAAAAGATGTACAGCAGTAGAGGAAGGTAAGGTCGAGCTAACAGGAGAACAGTGATAAGCACTCACTTGGCTTCAAGGGCGAGAGCAATGATCCCAGCAGCCAGCGGGGCGGAGGCAGAGGTGCCAGTGTGTGAGTCTGTGCACTTTGATTTCAGGTCTGTCGTCACCTACAGAAGAAGACCACAAAGGACTTAGCTTTTTGAAAAATATATATATATATATTTTATCTCATTCTAAATGTTAAAAAAGTTTTGACCATACATTTGAACAAAATATTAAAACATTTATCTGAACTTTGCTTCTGTCCCACTGAAAACACTTAAATGAGAGAGAAAAAACCTTATTATGAATCACATCATGGTTTATAATCCTGTGCTGAAGGTATTTTGCAAAAGCAGAAATTACCTAATGGGTGAACAAGCTGGAGCTTAAGAGAAAAGGCCAATCGGCTTGAAAATCAAATAGGGAAATCATGGGCTCTCCTTTGAACTGCTTCACCCAAGGTCCTTTAAATGAACTACTATATTTGAACTGGGTTTTTAGAGCACAGCTTCAAAATGTGAGTCTCTACCGTTGCAAGAATACAAGGTGAGTTGAAGCAGAACTAAATCATTCCTTTAAAGAAGGCCATCCCTTAAAGTACAGAAGTGACAGAATAATAAATGAGGCAAGATCCAAAAATCTGCTTGTATAAAGAAACTGATAATTTAATAAAGAAAAGAAAACTCTGTAATTACAAATGCACCAAAGAAACTTAGAGGGGTTTCCGGAGCATAGCTGCATTTATATAAAAAAGTGAAGCTTAGTGTGATATGAGATTGAAAAAAAACCCAAAAACTTTACCTACATCCACATATTCTTTGATATATAACCCCAGATCCCACCCGCTCTCCTTGTCATTCCAAGTGTCGTGAGTGACAGCACAATTAAAGGAGTACATCACAGGAACATTAAGGGACCAGCCACATGTCATAGGGATGTCATAAGCTGTCGGTCTTGCTAGTATGGCTAATAGACTGCATGCAAGAGAAAGAGTGTGTGTGTGTGTGTGTGTGTGCATGTGTGTAGCCTTGTGCGTGCTCGTGTCTGTCTTTGTGCGACAGAGATTTAGAGCTTGTGACAAGAATTTTAAGCAGCAGCAAACTGCTCAATGGAGTATCAGCTGTCCACACATATTAATCATTTTAATGATCCAAAACTGCACAAATGGAAAAAAAACTACTGGAAAAAAGTCATTCTGTGATTCAGATAGCAGGAATATAATCAAACTGCCTCATGCAGGGGACGTCTCCAAATGAAAACCACCTACTCATCTGAAATGTTCCGCTTGGTACTTCTGTGTAGATAACTGGTTAATCATTCAACTAGTTTTCCTTCCAAACATCTTTTTGCTGCTTATCTGAATCTGGGTCGTGTGGGCACCAGTCTTAACATAGCTTCTTTTCTCCCTTTATCCCCTTAAGCTCTTCTTGCGGGGGACACTGAGGCGTTCCCAAGCCAGTCAGCAGACATAATCTGTCCGGCATTCTCCAAGTCAAGACTTTTCCAAAACTTTAAAAGTCTGAAATAATGTGCACCCACTCACTTCTAGAACTACGAAACTGGTTAGAGACCTGGTCGTGCTCTTTATGACCAAGACAAAACCTGCATTAACTGAGGACTGGACACTTATATCCAGTACCATGAAAAGGATTTCCCCAGAGGAGCTAAGAGCTGTGGTGTCCCTATAACTGCACTGTACACCAGATCAAAAATAGACAGCTGGACTGCGCACGGTGAAGACTCACTATCTGTTTCTCGTTGAGGTTCCCCGAGCTGTAAGTGGTGGCGAGGGTGGAGGAGCAGGCCTCGCTGTACCAGGGAACGTTGCCGTTCTGTGTGGAGCTGCTGATGGACAGCGTGTAGATGCTGTTGGTGTAGCCGTCGCAATTACAGCTGTCCTTCTCTCTTCCTCCATTCCCAGAAGCCCACACAAAGATGGAGCCCAAACCGCCACGACCCTGGAGAGAGCACACCACATTTAGACAACCCGGGGTGGAGGGGGGTTTACCGACACGTCCTTTCATTCACTTATGCAACAGATCACCACTACACAGCAGAACACAAAATCTCATTCAATCCTTTATACCAATCCCAATTACAGGAGGGTAAATTCATTTAAGGGGCCCTTTCAGATAGACCCCATTAAAATCCAGCATATATCTCGGAGGCCTGGGTGGTCACTCAGTAAATTGCAAAGAGCTAAATATCGCATGACAGCGGCGCAATACAAAAATGCACAAAACGACAACAGCTCATTGTAATTAATCATCCAAGCTCTCAGCCTTTGAAGTGCAATGATTTTCATCTAAGAGCTGCTTTATTGTATTGAGTGGTACTGTCTTTCTCTGCACTGATCAATTCCAGCTACACACCACCCGCACCATCTGACAGCGCTGTCACGGTGCCAATTATCTTAGCCGTTAGTGTCAACGGTTCCAATCAGCTTTATGGCACATGCCTTGAATCCTACTGCTATACAGCTCGAGTTGGAGCAAACTGAAGGGAACTTTCTCCATGAGCAAAGATCTGGCGGAGGGATTTTTGTGCTTATTAATCTGTGTACTTTTATTTAATTTATCATAGATGACATATTGTCTAATGCTTTAAGAACACACAACAGGACTGTTGACATGGCAGCATACAAACTAAAGTTAAACTTAAGTAGAAGCAAAACAGATTACTTGGGAGACAACATTTACATTATCTAAGAATCTAAGAAACAAAACGAATACTCATTTCCATCGGCACTTCTATTAATTTTCCTAGATTTTCCTCCCTGGTGGTTTTTAGAGGGCATTTCTTCCCATTCATACTCGTCAGGGTCAAAAACTGCTTTGTTCTTCCCGCTTGTGTTCCCCTCATGCTTGGGCAGTTCAATTACTTACTGCTGAAAGGAAGCAACACACAGGCAGTAAATAATTTAGTCTCTCGCAAACAATCGCACAATCATGCACCCACCTCAGTGACTCCCCGCAGAAAGGCTTCCTTCGCAAGTTTGGCAGGTCCATCCACTGTTTTGCCGTCATCCTCTGGGCCCCAACTAGCGCTGTAGATGTCGATGTGTTGGGGATTCAGACTGAGAGACTGGGCCTCCACCATGTCGGTCACCTCACCGTCCAGCATACGAACGCCTGCAGCCACACACACACGCACAATATTGAATTTCTCTGTAAGGACTCTGCAGTATTCTTTATTATATCAGCAGTCGTTTTTGTTGTTCTGAACCGCTTCATGATTGCAATAGCAAATATGGGAATGAGTCACGCTGAAGCCAGGTCCGTTGGGAGCCAAGCTGATAATTCACTTTCATCGCAATTCATTTTGAAAATGTTTTTTATTCACATGTAATATCGACAATGCCTGTATGTTAAATCAATGATGTTTTTAAGAGCAAATGGCGGCCATTGAAGATGCACATTTCAAAGAGGTAATGACAGTTTTGCTGAGCCCTGTAATTAGCCTGTGTCTCAGTGAATATGGGGTGGTGTTACTCAGATGTTTCACTTGAAAGTGTTTGCAAGAAGCTGCAGGGAGCAAACAAAGCCAAAAAATGTTTCATTCGCATATTTACATGTCAGCTTGTGGTACTGCACAGTCCATTCTGCTTCTGGTGCTCTTTTTCTGAGCACCCCCTGTGATATTATTATGGCTCCTCCCTTGTAAATCAAACAGTATCTCAATTGATTTTCTTTTGAGCTTGAGCTAGTTGAAAAATAAATAAATAAATAAAAAGGAATGAGATCGGCTGAATTGTGGGTGAACCATCTCCTCAAGCGTGAAGTAGACCTCTGAGACTAAAATTCATCTCGGAGATGAAAGAGAACATTAGTTGACTTCCACTGTATGAAATTTGTGCAGCTAAATTGGATCAGACGTGTTCTTAATTTTAATATTATAAACAAGTCAGCCAACGTTTGGGTGCAGACTTAGAAGTCATTTATAAGGTGTATTTAAAGTGATAGTAGATAAGCACTAATGCAAAGATAAAAAACAACCTACTGCACAACACAGTCAGATACTAATTATTTCTTACAGAACTTAAAAGTTTTCTTGAAACATTCTCTCAGCAACATTCCAACAAAGAGGCAGCAACTGGAGGAGGGAAAAAAATCAAAGATGCCTTAAAACAAACTAAAATCCTCCAGTGAGATGTGGCAGGTCAAGTTACTCCACACTGCACCATCCCTTTGAAGTTCCCCACAAACACGAAAAAGGCGCTGAGCTGTTTCTCCATGGCAGCCTGCCTCAGTGAGAGGAAAGAACACATGTCCAAAAAGCCATCTGTTACACTCACCTGGGCCCAAGATTTATACTGAATATAATATTATATAGAGGCTGGCAGGTTGGCGGAGTGGTATTGTCCTTCCCTTGATACATAGGATTACTTCTGCCTGTAAGACCATTCTGACTAACATGAGCAATAGCCAGAGAAGTGAAGTCATGCCGGCTCAAATGTAGTCTGGATGAATAAAATCTGTCAATTGTTGACGAACCAGTACACACTGGTGCTGGGCAACTGGAACAAGTTGTTCATGGATTACAGTGGACAATCCACTCTGTTGAAATGCTACCAGCAATCGTAGTTATTCTAACACAGTTGCTTTTAATCTTGCTCACTTTAAGGAGACAGGAAAAACAGATTGACTTGAAAAAAATAACACTACTAATCAACACATATCTCATATGAGCAAAGCAAAAAAAAAAAAAAGGGTGGTGTTGACGATGGATTCACATTTAACAAGCAGACACTGATGTGATAATGATTCTCACATTCAACTGTGCTTGCGTGTTTATACTGAACTGCTTCTTTGAAAACAGGACGATTTTTAAGATGACTTTTTGTTAAACTGCAATTATCAAAAGTTTATTTCAGTGTCAGACATTAACTGTCAATATCTTTCCTGGTCACATTAGAATGTTGTTTTGGTTGAAGTTTGCTGTCTGGGACATGAAAAGAACTAAATTGAAAGAAAGTCTGATCCTGTTTAATACCCAATCTAATCCAAAATGTGGAACAGAAATTACTCAAACCAAGTTCATCCTAAGCTAACACAGTGATCCAGCAAAGTTAAAAGAGGGTTTACCAAACCACTAATCTTAATTAAAAGTACACCCCTAAATTCCTTATTGGAGCTGGACATGACTACATTCAGCTGACAACATTTCCTGAACAGCTACGCAGCGTATTTAAAACATAAAGTCCTTGCTCAAGTCAGGGTTGCAACATTTCATAACAGCAACCAAAAAGTTGTTTCAAGATGTTGGTAACAGCCTCCAAAGCATGTATTAGAACTATTTGACCTCAGCCTGTCTGAGACCTGGCTTTACAACAGTGATTATCTCAAACCAGGTGCTTTGCATTCACCCTACAAGCTGGGTCCTTAAGAAGCTTGTGGTTCTGACTTTTTGCTGAAAAACGCATAAGAGGCGTTGGTTCAGCCGATAATTGATGCTGGTGTGGGTTTTGTGCTGAAATGTGTTTAAACTATTTGTCCACACAGCAGATGAGGCAGAGAGCATGTGAGAAACGTCTCAACAGCTTTTTTTTTTTTTTTAACATGCAAACAAAATGAGAAAAAAGGGTGTGATGCTAAAGCAAAGGAGACTTAATCAGAGATATGACATTGTGTCATTTTGGAACCTATATTTCAGAGCTGTTATTCCATGCAAAACCAATACAATTACAATGCAGCACGACTGTTGTGACACCTAAAAAGATTTAGTGACACGCTGTTCCAGAGAAATGGAGTGAAAAATACTCTACAAGACCAGTATTTCAGCTGCTGTAGCAGTCAAGAAAAAACCTCAGATTTACCTCTGTGATATCAAATCATTCATCCAAAACGTACCTCCTATTTTAGCATTGTAGGCCACGCCGACTCCGCAGATCCCATTATTGGCCACGGCTGCCACTTCTCCTGCACATCGTGTTCCATGCCTGGAACAAAGAATCAGAAAAAGAAAAAAAAACATATCTCCATGTTATTCTCCTAACAGCATGAAATAGTGTATTTAACTGATAGTTGATAGTTGCTCTATGACACAATGTGCTCAGCCATCCACAGTGGTTAAACTACAAACTAAGATCAAAACTATCCATGAAATATGTCAAATTCAGGCTCTAAATTCCTTTAAAGACACAAAAACAGACCAATTTGCAAAACCCACAGATCATTATATCCCCTGTTTTCTGGACATCAGTCTAGATGCATAGAGAAACTTCAGACAAAATGGAAATTAAATTAAATAAAAAAAACAAGGAAACCTGTGAGGTAATATGATCTATTTTCATTAAGCCTGAGCTTCTTTAGTAAAATATAGCTCCAGGCACAGCAGTGTGGAGGTCCAAAAACACTATTACAGGGGGGTTGATGATCACATTCCTAGGCCTGCCAGCTGGATATGCATGCACCCTTAATGCCCTCAAAACCACAGTGCCAGTCCCACTGGACTGCAGCCAGCGCGTGGCCACGTAGAAGTGCTGGATCCAGAGCCGCTTGTTCACTGCTGAGGGGACTCTGTGAGCCAGCACGCCTCCACCGAGGTACAGCGGGTGACCAGCCAAAGCAAGACAAAATAATCCACACAGCAGCCACTGATGAAATGGACTGCATTTCAAATCTGGCAATGGATATTTCATTTGTGCTCCACTTTAGAGCCTGCCAAAAGTGCTGTTGTGACCAAAAAGATCTGAATTGTACCACCTGGCTTTCATCTTGAGCCGTTTGAAAAACAAAAAAAACAAAAAACCCAAGAGATCATTTATTAATTCAATTAAATCATTTTGAAGACCTCCAGATACATTTGATAAATCTATCAATTGACAAAAAGCAAGTAAACTTGCACATAAATGTCATGGGGTGATTTGAGAGCCGACCTTATCACAGTATTCCTAAGAATGCTGGTCTGCTGGCTTTTGTTACATTTTAATGAATTTGTGTTTGTGACGCAGCTGATAAGGAGATGCTACCTGCAGTCAAATGCCAGGCCTGTGCAGGCCTCACCTTTTCATGGTCAGTGGACCTTTTTCCAGTACTTAATCTAGATCCCTGCATTCATTCGAATGACTGACCGATAAATGAGGGAAAATAAAAATGCTGCTGGAGGTGAATCTAATGATGCATTATCTACACTGTTAAATGTCGTTAAAAAAAGCAGAGTCTGTCTGTTGGTTGTTAAAGGAGCTTGCTCCTTAAGTATTTCCCTCTGACCAACATGAGTTAGTGATTTAGCGGGATTTTCAATACAGTATCAGCATGTTCTTTCACCACATGGGTACAGGGCTGAAATTGTACAAAAATATTCCTGAGTTTAGGATGAAGACTTTAGATTTATTTAGATTTAAGAAAATGTTTTTGCAGATTCGCAACGCGTCTCCACAGTAGCTTCAATGAGCTAATTACACTAATCCCTGGACATGAAAGGATTATCTGGTAGATGAGAAGATCCAGGTAGAAACTAGTCCCAACGGAAAGAGACATTTTGTTTGTTCAGCAAAGAAATAAGAAGTTATTTACACCAGTTAAAGATTACCCTTAAAATGGCAAAACAGGTCCACCTGATCCACACGCAGCCGGGCTTATGGGGCTCAGGTTTTACCTTCTAATTGACACCAATTTAAAACAGTAATACTTAGTATATTATTCTAAGCCAAATCCCCATTCATAAAACAGGCCTGCATATTTCCTTATAAGCTAAACGCCTGCTAGCAGCATGAGCAGTCACAAGTGTTGACTAGAGTGGGGTAACTAGTCCTTTGACAGCAAGCCGTGAATGGAGCCACGATCGCAGACTCGCTGACCGTTCCTAACTTTTATTTACCCATGTCCTGACACAACTGAAGGCATCATGGCACATGAGCTGCATCAGAACTCAGGGATTACAATTTGGAAAGGATGTTAAAGAGGTGACGGCATAGAGCGGGAGATCATCACAGGAAGGGCACCAGTGAAGCCGGCATTGTTAGCCGGAACAAAGAGCTGTCTGTAACTACAAGCGTAAAAGGGTTCAATCACTTGTTAAAGTTAGACCACTGAATATTCTAATTGCCAACCAACTGCATCCAGCTCTTCGGAAAACATCTCGTCATTTTCTGTCCAGGTCAGCTCTAATTTGGTTCATATAAGAAGGATAAGACCGTTTAGCCAACCTCTTCTTCCATTCAATGCTTAAATGCTTATTTTCATTACTTTGCAGACAACCCTGGAGGTGTGTTTGCTTTCAATGTTACAAAGACTTCAACAAACACAAATGCTTCAGGAAATGCTTCACAAATAAATGCAATATGAATACACACAGTACTAAAAAGAGTTTATCTGTATTTGCCTGCTCCGTACTCCTCTATATTCAAATAACTTTTTTCCTGAACTAGTCGTGTCTGAACCTGCAGAACTTTGGCACAAAGGATGATCCAGCCGTCAAATTTAGCTGAGCTTCCAGCAGACCCAACCAAATACTGGTGATGCAAGAGTCAATTACTGTAGGTGCCTCTGACACCGGTGTATCAGCATGATGCAAGTCACTTTACTGCCCGTACCTGCTCTGCTCACAGCACAAATGTTGGCCTTTGCACACTTGTGACAGCTGTCACAGCTTGAAAAACAGGTCTGTGCTTAAGCACTTCTATGCCCCAGCTTCTTCTCAGAATAAAACAAATTTTTTTCTACCAAAACTTCAAATTGCCTTTTGTTTCTTCGAAATCGTGGATTTAGGCCTCTTGCATCGTACATAATGATCACAGGAAATTGCAGTGAACGGGCTGGTTCTGAGTAGAGCACAAACACGCCCTGCGGCAGGCTCAAAGCACAGAGAGTGACTCTGGCTACAACAGCTATAGTTGGCTGAGAGCTGGAGGACAATAACATGCTCCGTATTCACACTCAAAGCTGGCAAAACCACCCCCACTGTACAAAAAATGAATAGCTTCTTTGAGGAAATGCAATTCCCTTACAGGTATGCTCAAACTTTAAATCTATTCACTTCCACTCCGCCACGACTATGAGACGTGAAAAAGCAAATACCAAAAAATTATTTTTTGCGGGTTTATTATCCAGACTTCTAAAGCTGCTATAGGGTAAGTAAACCATAATCCTGTAAATCCACCATCTATATGTAAGTGGTAATATCTAATAAGATTCTAATAAAGCTCCCACTGCTTGGGGGAGCATTATTTGGTAAAATTATTACTTGTCACTTATTATTTTAGGAATATCTTTGAAGCAAAGCATCCAACCTGCACACGGACACCACTGAGAACACCCTCTGTGCATTAATGCTACAGAGTTGTGCTGTGAAATATACACCTCAGCCCGTCCTCATCTTCAGAGTCAGGCATGTCCACTTTTAAAGAAAAACTTCAATAGCTTAATTACACAACAGAAAAATCACTGAGGTTCTCTAGACGGCTGACATTGGCATTTGCAGGTCAATATTCTCTTGGCTTCACTGAACCTCAGAGGTAAATCTGAACAACTGTTTTGCTCCGCTTACTCTTAAGTTCATTAATGGTTCTGCCAGTTAACTAATGAGCTGGCCTAACCGAAGGGCCAGCCCTGGTGATCTTTACAGAGCACACTAAAGAGGGCTGCATGAGGTAAATGCCCACAGGAAAATGAATGTACACTCTGCCAGTCAGACCTTAGCGGCTTTCTACTGCCATCGGTGCTAAATAGGTCCTTTCATCCTGTATTGGATGCTTCAGACAAGATGAATGGTCAGTCTGGACTGTCCTCTTTCATGTTCTATTTAATCATTTATTTATGTAGTTGCTCATTCATTCCAACTTTGCCTGGTCACCGAACAGGGTGAACGGAAGCGACTGTGACCTCCTAGGGTCAGATTATAGCTGACCCTGAACTCGATTGAGGGGAAATAAAGACGGAGACTGCCACACTTTCGTACACAAAGAGCACACTTGGGAAGTGTCTTGGAAGAGGAGTCGGCGAAAATCCTGGAAAGAGAAACATCAAGATCGCATGCTGCTTAAGATAAACATGAGGGTGAATGGTCCTCACTGCTGCCCGTATGCTTGGGAAGAAAGGCAGCTTTATGGAGGTGAACAGTCAGGCTTTCAGCGGAGAACAGACGCTTACAGTCTCACATGTGACCATACGCCATTTCATGCTCTCCCAGAGGTTGTTTACACATGCATCTGCAGCGACTCCACTGTTAAAGCAAGGGAAACACACACAGACACACGGAGCCTATCCTGCCCAGATCATCCAGGTAAAGGAAAGACACAGAAGGCTGGGTGGCTCATGATAAGAGCTGATCCTTGTGAGGGCTGGAGATAGAGGCATCCAAAAGAGGAAAACCTCCCATAAGAAGAGAATTAGCTGGGCTCTGGGCCACGGAGAACCAGGAGAGGTTCTTAAGCCTGCTTTGGCATAGATTTCAGATACATGGAGCGGCACCTGAGGGATGCTTTCCCACATTCTCCCACAAGAAATTTGACCATTTAAGATATTTTCCCCTAATCCTAGGGGCAGACTCATTTTCAAGACCAGTACATTATTTTAATTCCTCTCATAAAGTAGTGGGGATTAAGTGTACCATTTCAAAACTTTCAGTCCCACCTTTGTGTGCTCTGACCCAAAATAACTTAAGTATTTTTAGTGGGATAGTTACAGTATATTTGGGCCATTCTGTAGTGTGGACTATAAACCTGTGACCTCATAATCAAAATCCCAAATCCATGCAAGTGTTTTAGTAGTAGATGCTGAGCTGCAACCATCCCCAAATGTAATCTTCTCTTGCCTATCATCAGTAATCATGTTGAGCCCCAAGTTAAAAAAGCCTCTTAGGCCAGCAGCACACAAATAGCAGCTTACTGCAAATCAGAAATTAAAGTGAATATGATGCAGGCTGCTAGAATGAAGGAAGACAAGCAGGCGCCGTTCAGAGCCATGAGACTTGCTGTTTCATTAATGCTGATGAGCATAATTCAATATAATTCTTTGCGAGGCACCACGGTGGTGATAAACAACTGCCAACACAATCTGCCGGTGACCAGGCTTATGAACACTGCTTCTATTCAATAGCAGTTTACCCTATTGTTTGTCCAGCAGGAGGACCCATTAACTTTGCAAATATGGTTTTCAGAAAAAGGTTAAAAAAAACAGTTGCAGGCCTGTTTTTAGATTGTTGTGTAAATTTGCAGCTGTGCCTCCTGGAGGATGGGAGTCAGAGGTTTATTTGGACTTTGATCAATGTTAGCAGATAGCAAACAGGGGAAAGAGAATTGAGCAAGTATAATTTTACCTTGATAAATTTCCCTCACAGCAAACATTTACGGGAACTAGTTTCTTTCAGGGAAGTCCAAAGGTCAAAACAGAAGGGTGAAGATGACAAATGTTATCTGAGTGAACTTCTACCTGTTATCGTTAAGCTGTGTGTATCGAGGCTGTGGATCTGGGTCACCATCATTCACATCATAGCTGGCATCCGGGTCCTGAGAGGGGCGGATAATGCATTAGTATCCGATATAGTTAAACACCAAAGACTAAGTTACATTAGGTGGTATAAATCTAGTCTTACCTCATTACAAGGCAAAACAATGTTTCCCAAACAAAGACATACTCACATAGTTCTGCATGAGGTCGGGGTGGCCCTTCTCTATTCCGTCGTCCAAGATGGACACCACCACACCTTTGCCCGTGTAGCCCAACTCCCACGCAGATTTTGCGTTTAAGTCACGGTGGTTGCTGTTGTACTGGGAGGACAGAAGAAGCCCATGAATTGGGATTAGAATGTTTTTAATGAAGGCACCAGGGCTAAAGACGCTGCTTTTAATCTCCTACAGTGAAATTTTTTGATGCAAGGAGCATCTTTGTTCCAAAACGCTTGCCCTCATTACCCTTAGAAGTACCAATCAAAGTGAACAGTGGAGGGGATAATGTCACACAGTAGTCATTCGGGAGGCTTTCTGAAAGGCTTTCTGACATTTAACTTGACCTTTTATTAAAAGCCATGTCTGGCCCTTTAATAGTTCAAAGCTCCTCGTTTCAAAGATTACCATTAAAATGTAATGTTTCTGATTTGCTATTCACAGGTTTTTCCTTTTCGAATTCAGGACTTTTTGAGGGGGGCCTGTCGGACAGAATTAAGTTTACTTTATAACCCTGTAACATCACTAACACTTAAACCACCAAGGAGAAGAAACTTAATTAAAGCTTAGAGTTGTTATTTGCATTGATGATTCAGTTTGAAAAAACTCTTCTGTGGTTGACTTTCATTTTGAATATTGCTCATCAAGTGCGTGCGTCTGTGCTCCCCTGGACGCCGGCATTCTTTCAGCACACTGAATTCATTTGCGCTTCAAGTCTCAGTAATGATCTATCGGTGGATGGATATCTGCTTCCTCATTTCTGTTTCATCAACAAGAAAAACGGTCGGTAAATATTAGATATTCACTCCAGTATAAAACTATGATCATTAGTGCATGTCCATCAAGGGCTCCCTGCTAACAGACTCACCCATGATCTCCTCAGGCTATCCAGGTGTACTTTTAATGAGGCCCTAACAGATCGGATGCAGTATGAGTGCATCACCACACTCCTGCCACAATCTGACACTTTCCCAACAATCGTTGTGTGTCTGAAAGTATGTGAGTTATATAAAGATATTTGGTGGGTGCACAACTCCCACTGCTTTGGCATTGAGTGGAATTCATTAGGTTTTGATTGACGAGGCTATTAGGTCAACCGATAACCAAAACTAATGGAAAAGTTTACCGAAATGTTTTTTCATGCTGTAGAAAACATGCCAATTGTTGGGAGCGTTCTCCGGTACGCGTTTTCGATTTTCCTGTCGGGATGCCGCTACGTACTCAAACACGGGGAGCAAAGCACTGCCGGTTTTGAAGAACTGATGATGCAAGCCTGTTTTGCATCACCATGAATCTTCTCCTGCCTGAAGCAAGCTCACAGTAATGAAGGGAAAGTGGAGTTGAGCAGAAAGTCTCAGGAGTTGTTACTGCTGCCTCTAACAGGCCAGTGCGTCAGTGGCATTGCTAAAGTCAAACGTGAAAATCAATCGAATAAAAACAAGACCAGTTGGAGATTAATCACCCCTGTCTAACTATGCTTTCTTCCTTTGTTACTGTGCTGTTTATGGACTACGTTTAAAAAGGCCCAGGTCTAAAAGCCTGCCATCTGGAATTCAGAAACACTGTGTGTACACAAATGTGCTTTTAAAGTCAATGAGGCTTCTTATGTATCTTGTTTGGGACAGAAAAAGTCAACAGGAATCCACAGGAAAAAATCTATAATGAATTACAGCTCTAGATTATACATCAATTTCCACTTATAGGTAAATAGGAGGTAATGTAGGAGGTAACGTAGGAGGCATCACTGAATTATGTCTCACCAACACCAACAAAAGGCACAATACAAGCACGCTGAATCTCTGTTAATACTCACCAGGTACCACTGCTCTCTGTACTTTGGATCAGAAGGGTCTTCGAAGATATCCCTCTTTTTCCTCCGCTTTGCCACCTGTTGCTCTGCCCAGGTCACCTGGGAAAAGAGAATGTGAAAACACAAAAACATTAGAAATACAGAAAAATAAACATAACTTCATGTTCAGAAAGAAGAAAAAAAAGTGACATTCATTCCGCTTAAGGGAAAGAAAGCTCATGAAATAATCATGAACCGGTCACGAGTGCCACTATGTCAAATGGATTATTTGAGATCCCAACTCTCTGTGGGATGACAGCTGACGGGGTGAGATTAGAGGCACAGGGGCTTCGCGGACTCCTCGCTAATGAGACCCGCTGATGAATTCCAGAGCAGGCCGAGGCTAATTAAAATTTTTGGCTGGGGCCAAATGGAATGCACCAGTTTTTATTGAGCACAGGTACAGCCAAACGTGTGTGTGACCCAACTACAAACAAAAAGGGGGCAACTCCAGCACACTTAACCGGAACAACACAAAGCCAGGCTGCAGCAGGTTTTAATTAAGCGTTGACAAAGGCAGAACGCATGCAGTGAGGGTAAACCTGCATAATGTTCCCTCTGCTGAATAGTGTCTGCTGTACTGCAAACCATCCAGCACACACAAAGAAAAAAAAAAACATGTAAAAGAAGGAAGACCGAGAGCTGCCTGCCACAAGGACAAAGAAGCTGATGTGAAGGACAACTAAAAGCACAGCAGGTCCTTCTTTTTCCGTCCATCTTTCCCTCTCTGCCTCGACAGATCATTAGAGACATAAGAGAGAGGGAAAAGAGAAATAATGAAGGTCGTGAACTGCTACACTGAAGTGACGCCAGTTCAACATCCAAAATAACCTGCTCCGAAAAAGAAAGGTGGGGGCGGGGGGGGAGCCGTAATGGAAGAAAATCTCTTCAAAGGGGCTGAGAGATTTGTATTTGAGTTGAATCAAAGTAAGTGGAGGAGATGTTTTGATCCGTCTCACACTGAGAAGATCAGGTCGGCCCTGTGAGGCGTCACTGTGGCCCTTTACACGCCAAAACGCAATGGCTGCTCTAACACAATCAGCGGCTCCCATTTCAACTCTAAGACGAGAGAAGATAAGTGCTCTGTGCCCTGAAAAATAGATCTGTATAAGTCTCATAATCTACGTTCAATTTCCCTCTGACAGCAGACATCTGTGCGTACTCGGTTAGGTGAGAGGAAATGACTACTCATCTGTACCCAGCAGATCACTGCGGAGAGGAAAGAAACAGAAAACACTTTCACACAAGGCTGAATCTGACAATCTCTTTAGAGGGCATGCTAAGAAGAGAAAAGGCATCAAGAACACGTCCAAACAAATGAAAACTGACACATTCAGCTTTCTCATTGTGCTTGTGTTGACAATCTCTTTTGGAAAAAAATAAAGAGAAAGAAAAAAGAAAACTCTTGTCCACCACAAATGAAAACCCGAAGCCTTCTGTCATGTTGCAACAGCACTTCATGCTGATAGATCTTCTTTCAGATAACAACAAGACAGTATATAAAAGGGGGATATCATCTTGCAATAAATTATTTTCCAAAAGAATATTTATATTTTCATCAACAATCGTCTGTGACCAGGTCCAGGGAGAGCTCAGATAGTAAAAGCTAAGTCAATAAAGCTTGTGGTATCTTTAAAAAGAGATTATTTCAAACATGAAGTAAATATTAAACGAATCAATCATTCATTTCACAGGCCTTTTTATTTAAAGGGACAATGGAATCCCATTCACAAAGAAATGACAGATTTGACATTTCTGTTTAAAGGAAAGAGCAGCAGAGAAAAAAAAGTTTGAAAAAAAGACAATGCCATTTTTTTTTCGTGCGTCAGACAAACTATGTGTTTTCCCCTCTCCCATTTCCTTATCCGCTTTTCAATCACATCTGAAACTTTGGTTTCACACGTACAGGGGGTGGGGTCTGTTGTGAGCAACATTTCCGTGGTGATTGTGTCCAAACACGTAAAGCCTCTTCTCACAAGAAAAGAAAGGTATGAGAAACATCAAGCACAGCTCCACAAATTGGTTTGTACACATAAGCAACTTTCCTTTCTGGATGAGTTAACTGTCATGCTTGAATTTCCCTCCAAAAAGCACCACTTATTTATAAGAAGTAACCAATTATTCTGTCTGCTTTACCCTTTGGCTGATCTGGTTCAAATTGCAGGGTCAACCTAAAAACTACAAAGTAACTAATTGACAGCTTAATCACCGTGTAGAGACACAAAGCGTACAGATGAGCACCCATGCAGACGCTGAATCTACTTTCAGCCCTAGGCACCCGAGGAACACCAGTTGTTCCAAACACTTCTAAAACCAGTTGTGTGGATGACACTCAGAGTTATTTTGGTTGTCCTTTAAAAGAAAAAAAAAAATCACACTGAATACTTTACAGATTGCATCACTTCTTGTCAAAAGAAATGACAGATCAGATTAGCGCCCTGGGAGAGCCGCTTAGATATTCACATGAGGAAGCAGACTTTCAGAAATCTGTCTTCCTGATGGCACTTTACAGCATTTACCGACAGAATGCCTGGTCCGTTCTGTAAAACCAGTGTGTCCACAGACGCTGAACAATCCAAGTCCTATTTCTCAGCGCCAAACTTCTAAAGCACAATGAAAGATTTTCTCCTTATGGCAGCGACAAACATTTACGCTTACTTTCTTTTACTTTATTTTTTTGTTGCTTTCATGACAAGTCTCTTTTTGAAATTCTTCGATGGTGTGGGACAAAGCTCAATAGATCCCAGAAGTTTTGAGACATGTTTATTTCAAATAGGCTTTGGATGCGAAAATCTGTTCGTTTCACATTCCCGCATCTAACAAAGAAGAGCTCAAGTTAAAATGGGGCGCTTTAGCTCATGTTTAGGTGGAGAGCATTTCCAATACAACAAACAAAATCCCCACCTACTCATCTTGCCCACCCACTGCTTTGTCCTTAATTATACAAACAGAGCATCCTCTCCCGGAGGCCAACGGAAAGCCTGAAATACAGAATCATTAGTGCAAAGAAAAAGTACAGATTGATTCATTTCTGCAACAGCTTTTCCAAACGTCACAAAAGCTGCTGTTTTAGCTCGAACTCTAAAAAAACAAAAAAACAAACAAATTATCACTTTCTCACAAGTGACGCATTCGGCGCCTCTTGAGGCGCCACTTGCCTCGGTGCATCCTCCTGTTCCTTCCGTTTAGCTCCTCTAACCAGGAAAAACTCTGAAGTGAAATGAAACGTCAACTGAAACAAATAACAGCAACGGCCGAATAGAGGGAGGAAGCGGCAGAAGCAGTGGAGGTAGCAGATAGCTCCAGAACGCTAAATCTTCAATAGGCCCCATTACAGGACTCTGTCCTCAGTCTATGAGACCTGGCCCATGTCCAGCTGCTTTTGGAAGTAATTAGACACTCTTCAAAGAGAGTTTATTATAGCATTCAGGCCTCATCTAAGATGGTTCAAATGCTGCACCCTAAGAGTTTGTAAGACCTCATATCTAAAATGTATTTGTGGCGATTTATATAAGGAATTATGTAGCTAATAAAAATGTGAGGCACATTTGCCATAATCTGCAGCTTTTAAAGCTTTGATCACGATGTTAATTGCCGCACCGTTACATAAATGAATTGATTTTGTGAAGAAGAACACAGAGGGATTAGCAATTCTTGCAGAATATGCAACTCTGCGTTGCCTTAAAAAAAGGGGGGGGTACTGAAACCAAATGAAGTCAATTATAAGTTGAGCCGAGTCTTTTTGAGCAGGCAAGAGGACCAGAAACTGCAACAGTCCACTTTCTCTGAGCTGCTGTGGGAAAAAAGGAATTCAACAACAGGAAATGGAGCTGCAGTGTTAAAGGAAATCCCAGGGAGGGAGGTGGGCCGGTTCTTAAAATGCAGGCAAACAAACCCAGCAGAAGTTCTTCTATTCTCAGTATGCACCTGTACAGATAGATTTTGGACTCACAATACTGTATTATTATTATTATTATTATTATTATTATTATTATTATTATTATTACTGTATTCTTGTACAATGAGAATAAAGGCTTCTTATTACTTTTCTTAAATATGCATTGAACTGTATGGAAATGTATCAAAGTGATTAGATCTTCATTAAAAAACAGGACATTGAATCTAATTTCAATGCAAATATGTTACTATAAATTCCAGAGATCACAGAGAGAGAAAGAAAAAAAGAGTTCAAATAAAAGAATAAAGAGCCTCAGTGATTAGTTTTCACCCTGGCAGCTGGTGTCAGAGATGACAGAACGGCTGTATCAGGTCTTTTAAAAAAAGAGGCTGTTATGTCTTTGTTTCGGCATAATTCAGAACCGAGTGGCTCTGATGAGAGAATTACAGGTGAAGATCTTGCTGAGGATGAGGAAAAGCGATCTGAATTTAATCAATACCATTTTGCTCTAACTATAGACAAACAGCCCCAAGGGCACTGATACTACATCAAAATTAGGAATATAAAAGAAATAAACAGAACAGCCAAGGGGCAGTGTCAAAGTCATGCTATGGTTTGTCCAGCAGAGAGCAGAAATTTGTGAGGTTTTTTTATGTTGTTCCTTAGAGGTGAAATAATTCAGTCAATTGCTGCTTCAATGGAAAATAGCAGGAGGTCAGACAGGTTGGTAAATAACTGACAGTGAAATCCAATCTTTCTCTTAGAACACTGCCGATGGCTCAGCCAGCACTTCCCTCAGCATCCTTAAGCCAACAACATGCATGGATCTTATGTGTATGTTATGAATGTATGGTAAAGGCACGCAGTAAAATAATGATTCATTATGGACCATTACCTTAATGTTTCAAAAATATAACTTTTCTTTTCAGATTTTTTTTTTCTTCCTCGCTTTTCCCAGCAGAGTAAGACATGTTCACTCTAACCTTAAATACAGCTGAAAAAGAGAAAATGCGGAAACATGAATTCTAACATTAGATCAGACGTGGAGGAATATGTTTATCTTGGGAGCATTCGCAAAGAATAACAAGCTCTGCTTGGTACACTCGGGTGAGAAAGGACAACGTGAGCGTGAGACGTTTTTCCTTGGCTGGGAGAAGAAGAAAAGCCAAAAGAAGAAAAAGGGCAGGTAACGAGTGAGGAATGGGGCTTTGGCTCTTTGCCCTGAGGCACATTTTTGCCCCAGTTACGGGTCTAATTGTGTGAATAGTTAACCTAAGTTATACATTCTGCAAAATGATTTTCCTATCACAGATCTAATGGATGAAACACTGAACATATCGATGCACCGGCTGATCACAGGACCTGCTATCTTGGACACAATGTGATGAGTGAATGATGAGCCAAATAGATACTTATGAAACCAGGAGGATAGAGCTCAATTATGCCACCAAAAAGGTCTGTGCCTTTTGGTTTTGGGGCAATCACAAAGGATGTGTTTTTAAGAATGCTCTTTTTTTTTAAAAATAAGTTCCACCAACAAAACCCAATGCGGTAGCATTTTATCCCCATTTTACTTATTGTGTTGATTGCATCCACACAACAATCTCTCAAGGAGCTGTGAGCAACCCCCCCCCCCCCCCCCCCCCCCACCCCCACCTCCACCCCAAGAAAAATCTTCTTACCTTGGGATCTTTTTGTAGACGGACTTGTGTTCCCCTGTGATCTGACAGCGATCTCTTTGTCACTGTGCGATGCCGGAAGTGATAATAATCACCAAATACCTGGAGAGGAAAGGAGATATGAGAAATGAGCACATCATACCTGTGAAATCTGTCTTTCTATAATCAGACCATACTTCAACAGACTGCATTACAACAGCCTTAGTAACCAATCCCATAAGGGTGGGTACACTAGTTGCTTCTTTTTTTGACACTACAGCACATTTTTCTTTCACCATTATCACATAAAACAGCACAAAGCTCTAGAGAAAGAAAGAGCTGTTGGCTTTTTTTCCTGCATGCGTGTTGCCGGGGGTGGGTTGGGGCTCGAAATAACCAGCCAGGTTTAATATGATTACACTATTTTAGAAAAATATTTTTCTGCATTTCATTTTGAGAGCTCAGTGCCCAACAATCATATCCACTCAGAATGGATACGAGTCATGATTTAGATATTACACTGTGCTGAGTTCCATAAATGAATTAAAATCTTCAACGGGCAGTCAGTCAATCCACTGTAAGACTGACAACACAGATAACCGAGCATGTTGATCTGGTAAAAATAAAAATTGGGTGTTTTAGCTTTTCGTGTGATGGAAGAATAAAAAAAACTGAACAATAACAGTACAAATGGCTCAAACTAAGAACTGCTCATTTCATCTTTTCAGCTGGTGGTCAAACCTTTATTTGACTGGTTATCTCTGGAAATGTTGGCCGTTTCAAGAAGGGAAATAGATATGACCTGATAATACTTATCTTATTCCTTTTAAAATAAGACCTAACAATTGCATTTAATAATCAATTAGTCACTTTTCAAAGTGTGGATTCAGATGAACATTATATGTGATCATTAACTCTGATTTGGTAATTAACTATTTCAGCAAGGAGGAAAATGCTTTTAAATTGGAAATGTGGAGCTTAAAAACTACATAAACACAAGTAAAGATCTATCTAAATAAAGGGAGATAAGGATGCACACATTTTTGTCTGGCAGGGATGTTTTGTGTTCCGAGAATGGTTGACGTACAGCTAAAGGTACTGCAGTATGCACTGCAACATTCCTTCAGACTAAAAGAGGCACGGCTCAGCTCAGCTCCCCCCCCCTACCCCCCCACCCCCCGACCCAACCTCCTCTGCTCCCATTTAATCACAGCAAACAGCCAGGCTGACACAAAAAGCCCCAGCACACAAAGCCAGTGGACAATGGGGAAGCAATAACCGGGAGGGAGGACACCCTTCACAGTCATATTCCACTCAGACCACCAAAACCATAACCCCGAGTATGTGTGTGTGTGTGTAATACCATTAAAGAATGAGACCAAAGAAAAATGCTGAAGAGAAGAAAATATTAAACAAGGACTTTTTTTATAAGAAAAGATTCAAGAAAGAAGAGGTAATTACTCAGTTCATTCTTTGTATCTGAAAGCAATCTATCAAGTAAATGCAAAAACCTTTTGCAAGACAGCTTGCAAGATATTTACCAATCAACTTGAATTATTTTATCATATTATTTTTGAGTCTATAAACAATTTGAGAGTGAACATAAAAGAAATAACGAAACGTATACCACTATTCAACCAAGTAGAACCAAACAACAAGCTGGAGAGAAATCTGTTCTCAGACTGAGGGTCCTTCATGCAGAGATGCACACATACACAGATCCAGGGGCCAAAGGGCAACTTGCCTTAAAACCAGATCAACTGTTACAAAAATATGCAGACACACACACCCTTGACTCCCTCTGCAGAATGAAGCCCATTCCACTCCTGCTAAATGTCTACCCTGCAGCTCAATCATCGTCTAGCAATCAGCAACGCCGCTTAAGGGTTCAGCTTCCCGACAATTCAATCTCAACACCACCTTGTTTCTGTGCAACTTAACTGTTTTCCATTGAGGGGGGAAAAGGGCCATTTAAAACAAAGGCATTAAGATGGAAAAATTGGGTGGAAACAGCCAGTCTGGTAAGTGACCATTACTGATGAGATAAGCTGAGCACGCTTAAAGCAAAACAAGCTGCTCTACCAATGGCCCTTTACCAAAACGAGGTCTTGATCCATCACCTCGTTAAAATGCACAGTAACAGACGGTGGAAAATTACTGCTGGCTAGTTTGCTTGCTCATTTGGTCCCAACCCGGCAGCTAAATTTACCTTGCGGTAAAGCATTCGTGACGTCTCATCTCCAATGACATGACACAGTCCTGTTTAACAAAGAGCCAAACAATAGCCAAACAATAGCAAAAGTTGTCACTTCTGATCCACGAATAACAAGAGAGTCAACTGATGTTAGAATTTCTACTCCATTTCAAAACATAAAAAATAAAAGGCTTTGACTGCTTTTGTCTGCATGTCAGTGAGTTGATCAAAATAAAGAATAAATAAATAAAGATGTGGAGCCACTGTTTAAACAGCCCCTTAAAATAGTTCAGCAACTTGTCTACATAATGAGGCCCGTGTCTAATTACTTACTGTGGCGAATGGGCAGGACAAGGGGGCAGAAATAACAAGCAGTTCTTTAACAAAAAAAGCAACAAAAAAAAATGGCTGAGCAACCTGGGTTGCCCCCACACCTGAAAATGGGCTTGCACAGCTGGTCTGTCTCTCTGGCAAGCGACGCTTACTCATTACATGGTCTCCTTTTTTCTTTCTTTCTTTTTTTTTTTTACCCCCTAATTATTTGTCCCACAACACTGGATTTCTCTCTCCTTACTCACTGACCTTTGGCTTTAGTTGGCATCTAGGTCGCATTATGTATGCACATAATAAGGACATAAACCCATTCGCAGTTTCTGTGCCATCCGAGTAACCTTTCAGCTCGGAAACAAGAACAGCTTGGCTTCCAGACAGCACGAGCACACGGGGGGCTAAACTGGTGCCTAATATGTTGAAGAAATATAAAACAAGTAGCTTCATTGAAACCTTGCGGGGCAAACTCAAGCGTCCATATTTATCAAGCTGCTTCTGGCCCAATTCCTCCGCTGCCTTTGCAGAGTAAATACAGATTATCATTCCTGGCACGGCCCACGTTTTACCTCAATTGTTCGGAAGAAGTTCGATTAGTTCATCTCGCAGTGTTGACAAAAACAGGTCGATTACACAAGATGGGGAATTATGGGACATTTGAGCATGGGGACAGGAGGGACAAACCCATTACTTCAATATCAACAGGGGCTCTGTAGCGAGCTGCCGGGTGCATTTAGTGCTTGGTGGCTGAGTTTCAGCGCAGGGGTGTCGAGTTTTTCTCCTTTGGAGGTCATTAGCGTTCTGCCGCTGATCTGAAGAAGCGGCGCTGGAAAAGCATACGTCTCCGTTCCTTTTGTTTGGGACCTGAAGTTTGATGCAGCTGGTCTCTTAGTTGTTGTTTTTACCAAGGGCGAATAAAGAGCAATCCCATTACTAATACATACAATCTTATAAAAAAGCAACACTGCTCGATGAAAGAAAAAAACAAAGAAGTCTTTGGTGCTTCATCATTAATCATTTCTGAAATAATGCATCCTTAAGAGGGCAACTGATGTATATTCCAACAGCCTGGTTGGGCTACCTCCTAAATTACCACCTTAGGATTGTTTCTCAAATGCCTCCAATAACATCCATGTCTGTCCTATGCAGACTCATTATATCTGGAATGGGGGGGGGGTCTCTGGTTAAACATTAAAGGATGTTGCAAACATTTATGCCATGCATGTGAAGAAGATGCTCATAAAACCTAACTGTAGCCATGGCAATAGTAACAATTCAAAATGTGAGCGTTACTGCCAATAAGCAACACTTATTTGTGTTTGGCACATGTTTCCAGCCCAGCAGGGTTCCTCCTGAGTTAGGAAAAACGGGCCAAAAGGTGCAAAATGGCACGTTAGATCCAAAAATACAAAAGTAACGAATGCACGGGGGGTTTTATTCTTTACTTTTTGGTTTGTTTGCTTTAAGAGCCAAACGCGGTCACAACAAATGAGGAGAAGATGTTAAGAGAGTATTCTTTGTTTTACATCACTGAGGAAGCCAAAGACCAGAGGAGCGTGGCCCCTTTACAAGCTGATGGCAAATGAGTTCCTGGTATCGCCTGTGCTGATGCTGAGATGATGGTGTGTGTGTGTGCGTGTGTGTGTGTGCGCGGGCTATGAGGGAGAGGTCGCACAGTTAAGAGTCCTGTACGACGATGAGTGCGATTTCTGGTTAATGCTTAGTGAGAGTTTGTGTAATTAAGGAGAACTTGTTGATATGGCTGCTGCAACACTGGAAAAACCTCATGAATTTTTTACAACTCATTTACTTCTGGGAACAGAGTAAACATCAGTCCTGCACGCTGACTTAAAAAGAAAGTGACTACACTGATGTAATCAAATTAAATACTGATTCTTTACTGATCCATTGAAATTGATTCCAAGCTAAATAGATTGGAGCGCTACGACAAATGAGAGGTAGCTCTAATACAATAAAAAGAAAATCATTTTCAGTCAATCGTGTGCCTTTTTTACTTTAAGTGACTAAGAGACACAACACAGCCACTGCAGCGTGCCACAACCTTGTGCGCAAGATGAGCATAAAAAACTAAATTTACAGCCTCATAGAAACGCTGCTGCGGGGCTCCCAGCTCGCGGGTCGATGAGACCAGTTCTCAGGTGGCTAACTCTCTGAAATGTCTTTATGGTGGGGCTGCGTGGGCAGGAAGAACGAAAACAAAAATACACGGTGGCAGAGGTCTCATGCCAAACACCAAATCAATTATAGAGCGGTCAACACATGTAAGAGGCGGACGCGCAATCACTCTGTGATGTGTTGGATGGAAAGAATAACAATGCCCGTGTCTGGACGAGGCAAGGCATGAGTGATTTCAACCCACGCTCGATTCTCTCATGAGCTTCCCACATGTCTGTAGTCTGTATTTGCCGAAAGAGGGGAAGAGAAAAATATGTGTCGACAAGGTAAAAGCCTGAACCCGCCGGCCTATGATCTAATACCATAATTCCCCAATCAGACCAGAAAGACTCATTGTGTCAGATGAAAACTTTAGCCTCGGGATGGAGTTAAGATTTAATCTCAGAGAATTAGTTTGTTCCTGCGCAGAGACACATCTTGCAGTTGTTGCGGTGAAAGAGTTTGACTGGTCCTTCTGACCTCAGGCCGGCAAGAATTTTTCAAAAATGTTCCCTGAGAGCCCAAAACTACCTCCGGAAGGAGTCAGTGGAAATATTTCAGCCAGTCCAAAAAAACAAAAAATACAGTCATTCTTACAGCGTCTCTGAGATAAAGGTTTGGTATCTTTACGTTTGATAAATAAGGGAGTAAATAGGGGAAAAAATCTGTTTGTTGGAACAAAGGAAACTGATTTTCATCCTTCAGATAAAAGAATGAGTTAGACCCCAACACATGAATCAACTGACAAAAGAAAAAACTATAATAAAAAAGTGTGCTCTTGTTTCTCATGTCTCTTGGTGAATCCAAAGGCTAAAATAGATTTCAGAAGCTAGAAACATAAATCTATGGTAAAAAATAAAATCTTAAAAATCCAGTAGAAGCAGGCCGACCTACAACCGAACATGTAACGTGCTGAATCTCTAATCACCGTTCTTCCTCGGTCTGAAAGCCAGAAGCAAACAACTTTTCATAGTCAGTCTGGTGGAAATCAAAGGTCGTCCCATTAGAGTCATATTAACAGTTGAGAGATAATCTCTCCAAGCACGTCCCCGTCTCTCATGCAGGTGCCTTGATGAGCTCATCCTCATTAGTGGACTGCATCCATCGCTACTTACCCAGGGAGAGAGTGTGTGCGTGTGTGTATTTGAGGGGTGTGGGGGATCTGGCATGAAGAGACAGCTCAGTTGAAATGGAGGAAATTGAAGAGGGACAGGAAGGAAGCAGGTTTTTATCTCGAGGGAGGCGGTTTTATCACCAGGAGAGCAGACAGTATGATTGCCTCTGACACCATGAGGATACACCTAAATCTAATCTGAGTTTTGAATCCTTCCATACTGCTAAAATGGCCAGTTAGGAATTCAAAAACAGGGGAAATGTGCTATTTAAAACAAAATACTGGGTCCCCCATTTTGACTTGCTTGTATATTTTCCAACACATTTGCACAAAAACCTATAACAGATCTGCCCCCAAATAGTTTAATCAGCTTTGGCACATAAGAACAATCTCAAAATTTCACTGGTTGGTTAATTCTGGGGTTGGCTGGTTTTACTACTTTACTCTATTTTAGTACTAATACATTCATGTATTGGTTAATGGTCCCTTTGGTTGGTTACTTTATATCTGCAGGTTAATGTGGTGCAGATACAAAGTCTCCCTCCCTGAGACTATTAATAGTAACAGTATTAATGTATACATCACTTTTTAAAAAAACATTTAAAAGACAGGTTCAATGTAAAAAATAAATAAATAAAGGATAAATGGCAAAGGGAGTAAACGTTCAATCAGTGTATGTAGAACCTTTATATTTCTACAATTGTAACAAGTGGCCTTTTTTTTTAATTCACATTCCCTTTCTGCTCTTTCCAGAAAAGGGACACAGATCATCCTACTAGAGCTCAAACGAAGCCACGCACAATCTGGCCGAGTGTCGTAACATCTTGTATTTATGACTCAAACATTATGGGAGATCCCCCCCTTCTTTTTCCCCAGTGTTGAGGGAAAATGTCAGTGATGGGAACAACAGGAGACTGACCATGAATCCACTGGCATTTCCACTGAAGTACAGCATCATACATCACTGAAAGACCCCACACACACACGCATACACACACACACACACACTTCTCTGGAGCAAATACCACCACTCAAAAGACATGAAAGCATGCTGCATATAATTTGGGGTTAGACGGAATTGATGTGCGCTGATGAATAAGCATGAGCAGTGATATTAATGCAGCTCTGAGTCATTGAACACAGCACGCAATTTATTATGCTTGACTTCTGAGCTGGATCACACGCTCTCCATTTTATTGTAGGGCTTGATCGATTCTGGGGATAGAGAGAGTTTTTGCAGAGTGTATACACAATCCGCTTGAGTCCAGAATTAAATTTGAAACAAGAGCTTCTTATCAGTAAATGTCTATTTCATGAGCAAGGCTTTTAATAACCTGTTGAATGCCCCCCCCCCCCCCAAGAAACACACACACACACACACACACACACACAAAAAGATGAATTGAGGTGCAAAAAGGTGACTGCCAGTGGGACAAGGGGCTAATAAGATTTAACTCGGCCATCTATTTCTGCCCACTCTTTTCAATCTTAGAGCAAAGATGGAGTACTGCTGATGGACATTAATCCCAGACAGGGTCTTTTGACCCCTCCGAGGGACTTCTGGGGCTGCACTCTTAGTTTCCAACCATCCCTCCGTCTAAATCATTTCCATTACTGTCCTCGTCCACATAGGACGAGCCGCTTTGGTCTCCACAGTCATCACGGCACCACAGGTAAAGACTCTCTACGGCTCATCTTAAAGTGTCCTCACAAGAGCCTCCCGAAAGAGCCCAGGTGGAGCCTTTCCCCCCTCACACTTATTTTCCATGAATGTAGATCAACACGGAGCACCAGCATCGTGTCAGTATGAGCGCGACAGTGGTTTTCTTCACAACGTTACATGGACTAGGACATCTTACTCGGTTGGAGGGATTTTGGCAAAATACTCATTTCTTGTTCAAAACAGCAATTCTTTCCTGCAAGTAGTCACATTAATGGGAAGTCACACCCTGCAAACACTGGCGTACAGTCTGTTTCTCTCAGGTTTCCAAGCAGAGCTCTAAAGGGCCACATCTGATAGGGGTCCTGTGTCCGTGCAGTCTATTTGTTGCCTTTTCATGGTTTCCCTTAAAGTTATTAGGTGTGGTGGCTCAGCGTTTAATTCAAAGCTGTCGAGTGAAAAATACCATGGAGGAAAAAAGCTGAATGTTATAAAGTATTGGGGTGAGAATGAACATTGTGGTCTGACGCCAGATGACATGACGCACGTTTTTCAAAAGTTAACAGAGATAATGAGAAAAATTAAATTTTTTCCTGCCCTACGAGTACATTTAACATTTAATTTTCATTTTTTCTTTTGAGTCGAGGTCAGTTTTGACTTATTGTTGTGCCTTAACATAAAAATCTAACTATCTGTGCCTAAGGTAAGCAATCTACAGCATGTGGTCCTCATCACGACACAAAAAAAGTGCCTGTTATCCTTCCTTTCTCTGCATCAGTGAATCTAAGTGAAAGACAGCTCAAAAACAAGAACCACCTTTCAGCTGGAAAAGGGAGAATCCCTAAAGACTGCTGTTCCTGTTGTCATGTTATCATTTCTATGGTAATTGGATAAAGTTAGGGTCCTTTTTGGACATTGTTGGATGTTTAAGTTTCTTCATGCTTCTGTCAGGGAAAAAAAATACAAAAAATAATGGGTTTCTTTTTTTCGAGATTATAAACTGGAACGCAAAACAAACTTTATTATACTCAATATTCTTTTTACAGCAGCACAGGCCTTTTCAAGCAACGAGCAGACGTAACAGATTAGGACTTAATGTAGCATCCATCACACACCTTCATGATTATGGAAAAAAAAAGCTAAGTACATAATTTTGGCTGAACAGCTGACAGTCCAATCAGTCATTAATTATCTGCAGAGCCAGTGTCTTGTCAGAGGGAACGCTACAGGCTGGGGCTTTCTGCTTCAATAAAGGCATCACAAAGATGCCAATCTGGATAAACTCCTCCTGATGCTAAATCAACCGACTGAATCTGACACCGACGTGTTTATCCGGTGGCCTACTTCAAACACACACCCACACACACAAACACACACCTTCATACTCCTTGATTAATTTGAATCTCTTCCAACATCAATTTCACACATAAACGTGCAGCAATAGGCAAGAAACTGATGGGGTGGGGGTAAAAGGAAAATTTGAACTTGAGACCATTAACACATAAAAATGCTTAAAATGAGAAAAATGCTAACCACTTCGATTAGGCTGTAAAACTAGTATTTTTTCCGTATTTCACAAAATGTCGGCGTCAGGCGGCATGCGCAAGCTTTTTGCTTCCATATCAGTGGAGTGCACGTGGTGAAACGGCTTCAATGGCCTCATTCATCTTTTATAAACGGTCCATGCGCTGAAGGAGCGTAAAACTCAAACTTCACAGGGCTTCTTTAAGAGCGCAGCTCAAACGGACCAGTTAATAAATTAGCAACTTTATTAACTCTTTGGTTTGAGCGGCGCTCGGACGCAGCTTAGATCCAGACTTTAACGGGTCCTGCACGTTAAACAGTGCTATAATAGTGATCTACGATTTCAATACGGTGCTATTATTCACTATTAAAATGAGTGAAAACGCTGCCAATGGAAAATGATTAGAGGTGAAATGAACTGCGAGCAGAGATAAAGCACAAAAAATGGGACCATCGTGGTTTAACATTCAAACCGATCAAATCAATCTTGATCTGGTGGGACAACTATTATGCTTTATCACTGCGGCTGAAAATTTCCTATGTCCATTTATGAGGGTGAATCCTAAATCGATCGGTAAAATGATTAAAAGCTCTCGTATTCTTAGTGGAGTGAATAAATAGGCTCTTCTAACCAAAATAACTAAATGGCCTCCGCACACAGTTACTCATAGCAGACAGCAACGCGAAATAGAGCAGCTCTGGTCTCGTCTACATTAAGGGAATGAAAAGCAGTCACTGCCTTGTCAAGGAACATTAAACGCGGATGACATGGCTGCCTTTATTTCAGCAAACTGTCAAATAAAGCTGCACTTGGTCTGGCGTGAAAATGACATCAATCAGCGCTCGTTCCAGAGGATGGAGAGTGTGCAGACATTAGGAAGTGTATTGCCTTGAATATTATTTGCAATTTTTGGCACTGACAGCATCGCAACCAAGCCCAACAGCAATATCGTTTAAGCGAGGCGAGCGCGTGGAGAGAGTGAGTGTGCGTGCCGGATGAGCCATCGAAAACAGCCCTGTGCAACACTCACTTGCTCGCTTAAACAACTTCAGCCTCAGACCACATGTTTCCCCAAGTGTGTGTTTGGTGTGAACTGCTTTCACAACAGATTTTGTCACTCAGCAGTCCTACAGTAGGAGGACTGAGTTTCTCATCTGCATGACTTGCGTTTTCTGACTTTTTGTGTCACTGTTTGGGAGAGGCCGGGCGCAGACTCCAACACGGTCAGTTAAGATGCACTGGTGTTCATTTTCTCAGCTGCTTTGCTGGAATCCAACAGCTGAAGGTGTCATCCTTTTTCTCAGGTCTGTTTGCTCACCATAAGCACAGTGGAGTCACCACAGGTGTGATACTGGACATTGGTACAACAGCATGGCGGTTTTGCCGGATGGGTTCTCATGATGCTCGGCATGCTCAGCATTGGTTTTGCAAACGGCGTTTTCTTTCCCCGCTTCCTCCTCAATACCAGCTCGCAGCAGGTGAGACTGACAACAGCGGAGCTCCCCGTGTGGCCGGGTTCACGCATCGACCTTACAACAGCATCGATTCACACTGGAGATATTTAACTTCTCCCAGCGGGAGGTTTGAGTGACAAAACAAAACAAATAATACAATTTTAAAAATCAATGCAACAAAAAGGCACAAACGAAACTCAATTCAGAGATCAGATCTCTGCTCTCTTTCTCCCTGAGGAAATACATTCAATTCAGATACCTCTCGTGTTTCTACATTCCAACTTTACAGCTTTAACTGAGCACAGCTGAAAAAAAACAAAAAAAAACACACTTGATGTGTGGTTAAAGGGGCCTTACAGGTGTGCGTTCTGGGGGAGTAACAGAGCCACGAGGTCAACCCTGTGGGCTTCATTGCAGCACAACTGTAACAAACATGTAATTATCAGCCTATTCTCATGAGCGGCCCGTTTGCTCCCTGCTCAATTATCTTACAGCGAGTGAGCGGATGCAAACATTATGTACATTTACAGGAGAGAGGAAAATCGTTCGAGAAAAAAAAAAAAAAAATAAGGTAAAAACTCCCTTACTGAGAAGCCTAACTACAGCGGAGATTAACTCCGCAGAGATTCTGAGCAGTGGGCAAATCCCAACACCCCCAACCCAAAACAGTACTGTTCGGAACTCCAGCCAGACTCCCACAATGCTCATGGCTGTCCCAAACAGCTGTGCTTACAGCTGTCACTTTATACACTATATTTTAATTGGTCCACACACTTTACTGCCATCCTGTTATTTTCAGCATGGCTCCCCGCAACAGAATCTGCAACATTTACAAATATATACGCTCATAACAGCAACCAAGGCCGAGAACAAAAAAGCAAAGTTTAAATCTCGGTGGCTCCTGTGACTATTTAAAAAACAGTCCCATAATTGAATACCAAATTTAGGGAAATGTTCACCAGCTCTGGTCCCTGTGTTTGTAGCACAAAAATGACACATTTTTGTAGTTGAAACACAAACACAAAGCAGTTTATGGTGCATTTGTGTGTGTTTTTCTGTGTCCTGTGATGGCATTTAAGGTCACACTCCACAGATCAGATAGCTTTCTCTTTAAGTGTCCGGTCCAGTGTCAGTTCCCGGGGAGAATCATTGTCCAGCTGCATGCCACGACAGCTCGATTCAGATTTCTGGTGAGTCAAACCACTCTGTTCCACAGTGGCTGGTACAACAGCAGGAAAGCTGGCCACAAGCATTCCCTTGAGTCCTTAACAATGGTATCAGCACATGCTTGTCTGTTATTTAGCCGATTACAATATTATTTCTACTTAAAATTCACATCTGGTTCACTTTTCTCCCCTTTTTTCACACATTTTTTACAAAACCTTTCCAAGGTGTTTAGAGGAATTTAGAAAAAAAAACATTTATAAAAGGCATGCATTTATGGTTCTCTGGCATCTCTTTCTGCTGTGAGCAACTGTGACCATACAGGTTTGAAACTCATTGTCTGCTTCCTGTAAACCCAAGAAACAAGTTGGTCCAGAGCGAGAGGTAACTGGAGGCTGGGACAACAAGGAACAAGGAAAAGCAGCCCAAAAATAGACGAGCGACCTGGTGCCAAACAAGGATAATAAAAAGCTTGGGGCTCGGTTAGGTGTGTATGAGTTTGAATACCACCACTATTATAGGTCTGGAAAGCAGTGGGAGGCTGACGGTTTTTTATGGACTAAACACTGATCCCGCTGGTTGGGAAAAGTCCCTCAGAGCTCAGCTGAGCACAGGACTCGGCTATTTCCAACGCACCATAATTGCAGCTCTCTTGGTTTACTTTGTGTTTTGGAAAGATGTGGGAAGGCAGCACTAGACTCGGGGAAACCTGGGAACTGGAGGACCTCCACATAAGCTGAGGGGAACTAGAACTGAATTAGTCTGCCCCAAGAATGAGAACGAGGTGCTGAGGCTGACCAACCGTAGCCGTCACCGCAGCATCCTGTCCAAATCGCTGGTAGCATTCCCCGAACTGCAGCAGATTTCGGAGAAACGAACCCAAACAGATGGACACGTTTGACAAAAACAACCTCAAGATTGTTTACTGGACTGGCAATTTTCTGCACATTCCTGGAAACAAAACAGGAATCCTGACATTTTGATTTTGAGGACTCTGGCTCACTTCTAACTCCATTTGAAGATAAGCTACACTAAACTGTGGCTCTTATCGGTAGCAGCATCTTGGTAGCGCTCCACAGTTATAATGCGGCAGAGCAGTGATGCACAGCTGCTTTAAACATGCACCATTAATACACCTAGCATTAGGGACGCTCCCAAACCATCTCTAAGTAACACTTTTTTACAAGAGATCACACTTAAAATCCAATTGAAAAAATAAGGAATCAATGAAAGCAACGTCTCCCCATCTGTACCAAAGCCAAGCAGTTAGCTGGCACAGGCAACATGGAAGTCAAATTTAGTCTGGGTTCAAATATCAACCCAAATCTTGATTTGCATATTGACAACTAATTTCCTCTTCAGGAAAAAGCCAATCTATCAGCCAAAGGACGTATATGTGAATTAAAAATAACAAAAGCATGGGCTGTTGGAGTTCCAGGGTAATTTTGCTAAAATGTGTTTTTAGAAGTTGCATAAAACTGGCTTTAGTTTTGCAGGTGAATAATTCTTAATGATAATGGAAGCAAAGCAGCTGAAAAGATTTAAATGCTTTTGTATAAATCTCATATTTGACCTTGTACACAGTTGAATACTTCAGCAAACAGCAAAAGGAGAAAAAAATATCGTGGCTTCTTTTTTTCAGTCTGCTCCATTCCTCTTTATGGAACAGACAAAACAAAACATAAAAACTGTCTGGACATTTTTAAGGGCCGAATTAAAATAAAAAAACAGAAATGGCCCATGTTCTTACCGGAAACCGAAACCCAAATAACACTTATAAAAGCATAATTCTCCATCCAACAGAAAACTCCTGCAGTCCAAAACCAAACGCATAAAGCATCCAATTTAGTCAGCATTGCTTCAGTCAACAAAACCATCGTAGACAATAAAGCAGATAGGCAGCATCCAGGGATTCAATTTCAGTAACTTCTGACGAGGTGAGGAGCTGGGGGGGGGGGGGGGGGGTGCAACTCACTGATGCAGAGCTTACATCAGCAATAAAATATTCATGACCACTTGAACACCCACAAAAACAACTGATGCTGTACAGATGTGATAAATTCTGCTTCTTCTGCAACATGGATAGATGGCCTAGAAAGAATTGCTTTGTGCTCGGGAGCTCGTGTCACCCGACGGCCGGGCTTTCAACTCGCCAACTTCAGGGAGTCTCCGTGGAAACTGAAGAGATCCATCACATCAATAAAACAGATAACATGCTGTGAAGACAAACACTCTTTTTATTCTTTTTTTTTCAAAGGAAATTAGAAAATATAAGCTCCAGCTCCAGCACATCTAAGCCAGATTTCTGCCAAGTTGGCAGGATACCAAAATATTGCTAGAAACGCTCAAAACAAAAACTGGCGCCTGCTCAGAGTGCAGAGGAAACTACGGCCCGGTGAAGGATTACAAGTTGTCAAGGAGGAGTTTGAGGTGACAAAAGGAAATAACGGTGTTTGTTTATGAGTGCTGGCAGTATTTCCTCAGAAGATAAACACGGGGATGTAAAATTTTGCCATCAAGTCGCTGAATCTCGGCAAAAAAAAAAAAAAAAAACTCATATAAGACATACATGACTGCAGAGACAAATGTGACAACAGCACCGTTAACTGCACATTACGTAAAGCTAAATGAAACGTCAAGTCCTCCGACATTATCCTCCGCCAGAAAGCCAGAATCTCCTCTGACACGTCAGAGTTTCCTGGCCTCCTGTGGCCCTGTGAAGCCACACCAACTCCATCAGTGGAAATGACACCTGATCTGAAACCTTATCCAGCAGCTCTGCACCAAAGCTGTTCCAACTTTGCAGGCCTGCTGTTGTAAAGGGGTAAAAGAAGAAAAAAAAGAGCCATCATAATAAAACTCCACCCAAATGCTGCATTCCTCTCAGGCTGCTCCCTCCATTAGGCCCGTTATGGGCCTTTTAACATTCCCCTCATTGTTTTGATTGTTAAAGTCTAATCAGATATGAGCCTTTTACCCACTTTGACCGCCCACCTCCCAGACCAGCTTGGGTTGACATGTCTGCGACGCGAGGGGGGGGGGGGAGATTCAGGACCAGACCACCTTCTCCCACAGACAGGCCGCTTACCACCGACAGGGCCTGGCGCACGCCACGGCTCCTTCTGGCCGCCAGCGGCCTCTCGTTTGAGACGCAGAGGTGAGGGAAAAAACAACAGATCTTTTTTCACAAGCCCTGTCGGGTGGACGCTGGTTTGCAGTGGCACTCGCCTTCACACCTGGACCTGCTGTGTTCCCAGCGCCGGCGTGGGCGGGTGAGCCGGTGCTTTGTTGAGCTGCTCCCTGAAGCCACTTCCTTTCAACGCTGGGCTCATTTCTCCACCCAGATTTATTGCTAAAATAGATCAAATTTACACCTTGCCCAGTATAATTTCCTCCCGTCTTGTTTTAAAAATCCTCTATACTTTGGGGCTATTGCTTTTTCCTTTTTTTTTTTTTTTTCAATAATCTGTGGGTGTCCTTGTATTTTTCCCCTGTTCTGCCCAGGTTCCTGTACATCCTGTGTGTGTGCAAATACGCACACATGAAAGCATGCTCATATTTTAAAAAGGTAGAGAGGTGCTTGTCTGTGTTACTTTCATGTCCCCTCTGCACATCTGGCTCTTGTTACTGGCCCTATGACCTGTGTGTTCTCCGGCCCAGGCCCAGTCCCCGTCCCCCCCCCCTCTCTCTCCTTGCTCCACAGTGGGAGAGCAGAATAATGACTGAGTGCTGCTGGGCCTTTGCTGCTGAAGCTCCCAAAGCTGCCGGCAGTCTGGGTGGTGGGTCTCTATGATCCAGGCAGGATATGGGCCCCCGCTGACCAGTTTGTTATTTTTCTTTTCATCTTTGCCTTTAGATTTTTTTTCTTTAAAAAAAAGGGAAAAAAGACTGATGCCATCCTCAGGATGTGCCTTCACGAACACTGAGACCTGAGCTGCTTCTGGCCTTCTGCCTTCACTATGAGGGGCAGATATCCATTTAAACTGAGAGAGCACTCTTTGGTTAAGAACCTAAGAAGGACTGTTAAACCATAAATAAAAAGGTACAAAAAAAGATAACCAATTTTCCCTTTTTGAGCTCCAAAGAAAATTCTGGCATGAGGGATGAGACGCTAAATGTTTAATGCAGCCTTAATATCATCCACCTCAGACACCATTTCTAACCTTTGGTAGAGAGACTTTCAATTAGTGATGATTATTATTCAGAAATAGTTAAAACTAATGTTGTAATCATGATGAATTGTATAATTATGTACACTCATTCCTCATAAATCATGTTAAAGATGGCCCTCCACACTGCTAAATCATCTTACATGTCATCAGAACTGTAGCCCTTCCTGTTGCCCATTCTGGCACAGTGCCTCAACTCATGGAAACGTCTTTTTTAAAACATATCCATGTGGGTTGAATGAGCAGAAGGAATTTCTCCGTTTCTCCGTTCTCGTTTCTCAGTTTTTGCAGCTGTATAAGCTGTGTGCAGATATTCCATTCCACTCCGTGACGTGAATGACGGCTGAAACGCAACAAGCAGAAGTCACAAACACATGAAGCCTACTCAGCAGGAATGCCTCTGGTACATTCAACCACTCGTCATTGGACAGGACATTCAGACCAATCAATGAACTGCTTTGGTCATAAAGAGGTTGATGGAAATGGTACCAATAGCGTGGGTACAGTAGAAAAAACGTTACAAATATGAACAGAACAATATACCAGTTAGTTCATTTTGTGATTAATCATCAAAAAGAAAAAGATCTACTGCGTGTGTAAGTTCTATTGCTTTTCTGTGTGGAGTTCTCCCTGTATGTGTAGGCCCTCCCCTGATCCCTAAAACATAGATTTTGGGTAAATTGTTGAGTCTAACTTGACCCATCCGCTGACCCAGAGAACCATTAAGTCTGTATGAAAAATAAATGGAAAGATTTGAATCAAATGATTCAGCTAAACTGGATAAAATTGCATTATTATGTGATGATCAAGGATTAGGATTTGATTTTTAGGCACACCGGCTTTAGAGTCTATCCTGTTAACACATTCTACAGCAGAGCAAACAGGATAAGTCAATCTCTGCAGTTCATTAACTTTCAAAGAGGAGCAGCTGCACAGAAATGAGGTGAGATCTGAGGGGTGCTTGGGAAGAGAGGTTAGAGCACCGAGCGAGTGGACGCTCTCTAATAGACCTCAGCATGAGGCAAAAAGCCGGAGAGAAATGACATTCACCAGCGACACACCTTAAGTGGCTGATAAACCGTACCGAGATGAGTAAATACACGCTCCTCCATGAATAAAAAGCCTGCTTCCGTAACCAAACAAAAGCTCATCACCAACAGTTCTCACTGGATAGTGGTTTAGTCTTCCTGCACAGACCACTGGCCTGCCCGCTCTCTCGGGCTGAAGTGGGACACAGCCACAATACGCAGAGGGGCATTTTAAAGATTAATGAAAATATGGCAAAAGAAAACCAACTCACAAACATACTTAAGAATAATCAAATATTTAGAGGTGGTAATCTGTATGGCGGGTGTGCTTGACTCTGCAGAGGCCCTCGGGGTATGGTAACAGATCATGGATGAATAGGTATATTGATACTTTTATAACAGCTGGTGTCCACCCAACCCTCTACTAAAGGAAAAATGTATTGTCATAGTGCAACAAACACCTAATGTCTGCTTCTGCCAGAGCAAGAGGTGTTTAATGTCCACCGGTGAGAAAGCATTTGTCACCATCAGAATGATTCAGTGATGTTTGCACCTAAGGCTAACTTTTAATGGTCCTTCAGCGACATCTTCCACATCTATTAACTGGGTGATCTCCTTGGTTAATGGCTCCTTTTTTGTTTGCATGATTAGAGAAGTGCAAAACGAGCCCTCATTTACACATTTAGAGCATACGTTGTTGGCAATGTCAGCTCAAACTCTTTAAATCTATCACAAATCTAAAAGCAGCTGCTTTCATAAAAAAATGGGGGAAAAAATCTTTTTTTTTTTTTTTACATTTTCAGACTTTATTTCACGGAGCTCTGCGAGGGAAAACAAAATTCATTCATTCATTTAACCCTGCAGTCGATAATGGAAAACAAAAGCTAATTTTATTTACAAAAAAAGAAATGGGACCACTTATATAACTTTGTAGAAATCATGCAAAGCAGCCTCAATCAACACTGAGTAGGCAGCTTTTTCTCCAATCATCTCCAGACTAATCATATCCTGTCCGTGGATCTTTTTTATTTTATTTTTTATTCTCACAGTTGCTTGCTTCTGGTCTCCTGAGCCCAATTATGAATGTGTACCTTCAGTTTCTCATTTCTGGTGTTTACTAATGAAAAGTTACTGCAGCTTGCGACAACATTTCAGATAAAAGCTGGGTCAGAAATAATTCTGTCCTTATCAGGCGGCGCAGCTCCAACAGTTTAGCACAGAATCTAAATTAAGGTGTTGCAGTTTGCACGCCTCTATCTCCACAGACAGAGATGGGCAGAGAGGTTGGAGAACCTGAGATGGTGCTTAATCCCTGTTGCAAAAATTAAAAGAAAGAAAAAAAAAAAAGAGTCCTTCCTTAGTAAATACTTGCCACCTATACTAGCACTAGTATATTTATCAAGAGCTACCGTCAATGTGTGTGAATGACACACCTCGTTAATCAGCTCTACAGATTCAGTAATAAAGCTGCTCAGAGTTGACAACATGGGTAATATGGATAACATGGATGGATGATAAAAAAAACAAACTCTGAGAGATTGCTCATGTCCATTGGGTGTGACTTCTCCAATTATGCTAGCACAAACACTGAGCGCAGCTAATCTGCGAGTAGAAATGATGATCAAACGCACAAACGTGACACGTCCCCGCTCCGCAGCAGGGCCTCATTGACACAGGGAATAATTGCTTTTTGGTGCTGCAGCTGCGCAAATTGTCAAGTTGCTGATATTTGGGTTCTCATAAGAGCTACACCCACACATTCTACACCCTTCCACCTTCTACATCTACGGTTCTGCCATCTTTCTACCCATCTCTTCATCCCTCTCCCTCCCTCGCACACAGACACACATAAACAAGGAAGAGAAAAAAAGGCTCTCTATCCCAGCTGCTGTCAGTAACCTGCCCACCAAACAAAATGGAAAAATGTTGTACATTATTAGAGTCTGTCAGTTAAGTTTAGAGCCGTGCGGAGTTAGGACAGATGGACGGATGAAACCGCACTGTAAAATTTGAGATGTGGAGCTCTCGTTTACGTCCTGTAACAGACACTGTGCGGCCGGTCCGGGTGGTTACTTAGGTGATATCTTCCTGTGCCCAGCAAAAATGTTTTGGTTTCTTCACCTACTGCCAATACCAATTGAGGAAGGCTGAAAATGAAGCAGCGCTCGGGAAAAAATGCGTAACAGGACTGTCGAGCAAGCCCGAGAGGGAATTAAGAAAGCTCCTGAAATATTTGGTGATTATTGGGTTTGTTACACTTGGCAGCACAAATAAACACACCCCCACGTATGAATACGTCTCATGTTCAGCTGAGAAGCAGCCTGGCTGGCTCTGCCGTGGCCTCGGTCCTCTGCGGCTCAGTAGTGACCATCGCAGTCACAATGCACCAAGCACATGCAGCGACTTTCTTCTTTTTCAGACATCAGCAGAGCTCTGGTTTGTTATTCCACCATTTAGTTCCTCAAAAACGATGCATGTGATAAAAAATGTAAATAAATGCCAAGATGTCGTGCACGTCATTGGAAACACATCCCCCTATAAGGATTAGGAAATTCTACCTCAATTTAGAGCTAAACTAAACGTCAGTTGAAGCAACAAGATGCATAAGGACGTTTCATCCAATCAACAGGCTCATATTTCTGAGGAAAAATGTGTTCATATTTAATCATTTAGTGAAAGATATTGCAATATCTGGCATAGCTTAAACCCTGCGGGGAAAAACTGAATTTAAAGTGTAAAATTAATGGAAAAGCCACATGTATGCAGAGAAAACATGAGAAGTTCCGCCATATACTTTGAGCTGAAAGAACAGTGGGCTAGATAAAAGAGAAGTTCTTCCAGAGGGTTCCTTTAACTAGAATGCTGTGTCATGACTAACTGATGGAAGACTGTCATCTCATCTAGTACATCAGAACTTCAGATAGCATCCACCCCATGTGCTTCTTCTTTAATCTTCTGTGTAACAGAATATTAATCATCCTCAGAAGAAGAACAAAAAAGGGGGGGAGCAAATTAGATTTAGAAATAGGCCAAGATGGTGCCATGGAGTACAGTGAGGACACAGTATGCCAAATACAATCCTCCTTAACAAGCAAAGCCCCGGGGAAGACCAGAAGAAAGGACTACCAAGGCAAAAATAGACCAGCTGAGAGAATACAGACATTTTTATCAACAAGAAGCATCAGAAGCCATCGCTCACACAATGGGATGTAACAAGCCTCCGTCATTCCAGTTTGAAGTGAGAGTAGGAACAGATCAGATGGTATTCAAACTTCTCTTCTGGATGATGCCCCCCGTATGACTGAAAATACCAGAGGCTTAATTTACCATCTCACAATGTAGTGTCTTACATATCTTTTGTTGTTTTCTACACGTGAAATGTGAAACAAATAAGTTTCCTGGAAAATGGCAACTTTCATATCTACTTTACTTCAAGAGACACGTTATCAAAATCCTGAGTTTACAGCCTCTCTGGTCTGTAATGATGGCCGATGACTGTGATGATGAGCATCAGTGGGAACACTTTCATGTGCTGCATACAAGATGTGAGGAATGGTAAAAGCCCATGGTCAGACAAGTAGGCACAATTTTTTAAGAGATGGGACCTACAAAGAGCTTCAGAAGATCACCAGCAGTCCGGCTGCCGTGCTTTTGGTAATTCTCACATTTTTAAATTGGACCTCTGATGCGGTGGCATCAGATCCTACCCACAGATGGCTCTCCAATTATTCTCCACATTCATTCACTCGTGTCAGTCCTCATTACTGAATCACATCTTAGCAATAGCAGCGATCCTTTTAATCTCATTTCAGTATTTATTTAAATACCCCACTAAATGAAAGTCTAATAGCGTCAGAACCGGCACCTCAATTTCAGGTCGTTGTCGACTGCAGTGCGGGTCTGATGATGTGGGCAAGAAAAGGGTCTTTAAAATGCTAAATAATCATCAGCAGATGCACAAAGGGAGTTAATAGCCATTTACTGCTGTGCGAGTCAGCCGATTCTTTCCATTTTATTACTTTAACTAAGTTTTAATTATTTCTCATGTTTAAGATGGCCCTCTAAACTACAAGCGCTGTCAAAATAAGGGGTGTAATCTCTCCACGGGCCAGTTGGTTTCTACAGCCTTTTACTTTTAAAACACACTATGATTCAGTTCTTACAAGTACGTTCAAATCAATATTTCCTCAAACCACAACTTTAAAAATTAAATGAAAAAGAGAGAGAGGAAAAAAAGAGGCCCAGAAAAGTTTCAAAGCCAAAAGACAAAAGATGGTGCAAAGAGGGAGCAACAGGGCCCAGACAGCAGGAGCATTCAGTGTCATTTTTTTATGATTTGCTCCCACGAGTCAGACCTTCAAAGCTTCAGCTTCAGATTGATTACCAGTGACGGAACAACAAAATGAACTTCAGGTGAGTTCTGACCCCAACGAACAAAAAGGGAGGCCGACGCATCGCAGCACTTATCAAAAAAACATGGAGGAAGAAAGAACACACCAAAAGAAACTGCCTTTGCCCTTCTGTGAGCCCGATACATCAATCCCATCAAATGGCTGGAACACAAACTAATAAAACTTTTAATATTTGCTGCCACTGCGCAGCAAAATAAATACATTAAAATGAAACCAAGGGCGTGAGGAGGCTGTGAATGTCTGCTGGCGCAGACACATTCATGCACAGAGCCAGCCAAGCAATGTAATTCTACACTGCCCCGCACAATAGATGAGCAATATAAAAGAATCGGGAAAAAACATCTTAACTCGTGGCTCCAAAGCGAGAGAGAGAGAGAGAGAGAGAGAGAGAGAGAGAGAGAGAGAGAGAG